>JASUUG010000615.1:3600000-4002500 GCA_030449905.1 Luvunga scandens | reverse complement strand
TAACGATATCTAGTGTTCTCTACCCAACCAATTCCACTTCCGCTACACCTAGCTCCATCAAAACTCATCAACTCGGCAGCATAAACTAAGACAGATGAGACGATCGCGACCTGGTGGGAGCAGAAATAAAAGGCATAAAAGCTGCAAGCTAAGGAGGTTCCAGTTGCTTGCTACAATCTCTCCTGTAGTCATATTTTGGTGGTACTCATATGATATTGTTGTACGTTAAATAATGGTTATTTTGTAACGACAATTAATGTTGTTGAGAATTAATTAATGAATGTTACCAAAATCTCGACAATTAATTAATGAATGTTACCACAATCCAGCAACCACTTACTCAGCAACTTTCAGTATAACAAACATGGTTTGATGTATACAACAAATATATAACTAAAAGCCGACCATTGATTAGCTAAAAATAACTTAGTTATAGTTTTGAGGTTAATCGTGTGTAGTTTTATTAAAATGTTCGATAAACATTAATTAGTTTTGTTGTGGCCTGAAAACTAAATTGATTTAATTAATCATTTGTGTGATGAAAAATTTATATTTTATTATTTTTGTCAAAATCAATTTTTAAAAATCATATTTATTATAAATTATTACTTTTTATTTTATAATCACTTTTTTTTAACAACATCAGTAACTTTTAAGATATCATATTTTACTACTAAACAAAAATTTAATTATTTTTGGGGTCCCTCTATAATGCTGTAATTTATTTACAACATCAATAATTTTTCAATTGTGTACCATTAGATTTAATTCATGGTACATAATATTTGTATTTAAAAAATTTAGACAATTTTAAAAGGGGTGGTGATATTTCTACCCCACAAATTCTATAAATCCACCCCATTTCTAAAAAATAATTACAAAAATTTCACATTACTTTTAAAAAATTTAAATAAAGAAGAATTTTGAAGAATTAAACAATTAAATCTTTCTTAAATTTTTTATTTATTTTTTGTAACTGAGATTTTTTTTGTTATATATGACCACTAAAATTGCTTTAGTCTAAATTTAAATTGACTATTTTATCATTAAAATATAAAAGTACAAAAAATTTACTTCAACTTCAGTATTTTTTATTTTATACAAAATTCATTGTTTCTAAATAGTCAATTCTACTTTATTAGTATGATTATTAACCTTTAACTAACATAATATTTTTATGAGTCAATACTCATGTAAATTATAAAGCTATCAAATTTATGTCATTTACATGTAAAATATTAAAAATTATTGAACTTTATTTAAAAAGTTAGATAATAAGTCAGAAAATTAAGTACCTAAAGTATTAGATATAAGAACACATTATTCTTTAGGTTGGGTAATTTTATGCCATAAAGATTACATAATTAAATAAAACTCATGTTGAAGCAATCTTCATAGTAAAAAAACTAAATAAAAAAAAATATAATAATGATTTAATTGATTAATTATACAAATATTTTTGTAGATTTGTATGTATAAAAATAATGTGAATTTATTATAAATACTCCTTAAACATGGAGTTGGTTTACATAAATAATTAGGTGGAAATATCCTCGCCCTTTTAAAAATTATTGTAGTGGAGAATTTTTGGTAAATAGCTCTTACCACCCTTAGAGTTTGAAACAATTTCACTTAAATAGCATATTTTATCTAAAAATCTTAAAATCACTTTTCATTCCTCTTTTAAATTTGTAATGTGATAATTTTTTTTTAACATAAATTTTCAAAATCTATTAGTACTAAGTATAGGATGTAATATTTAGTAGATTATCGAACACAAATCAAATAAATAAGTTGTAATTATAAAGTTTATATATGGTGTAACACCAATAAAAAACATAAGTAAGTACATATATTTAAGTGAATATCATAAATTATATCAATAAACTCATGGGTGAAATTATTTGTAACTTAAAAAATACTTATCACTCCTATTTTAGTAAATTTAATATCACTTGTTTAAATACCATTATTTAGTGTCCTATGTGGGACCATTGTATTGAGGATCATAAGGTATATATTGTTTTTAACACCCATTTATCATACTTATTCCATGAAATTATGGTTTATGTTGCAATTAATATTCTTACATAGTAGAAAATTACCTAAGGCTTATAAGATCTAAGTTTCACAATCATATATTTTCATTTTATATTGAAATATCACTTTATTAATTTCATAAATGTTAAATTTAACATAAATTCATAGTTAGCTTTAGTTTATGAATCATGACAGATTATTTTATTGATATTCTTCGATTGTAATTATAAAATTTTATATTACTAAGAGTCATTACTCTTTTTATGATAACTAATGGTAGTAATAAACAAAATATTTCCTCCAATAATATTTACATGGAAAAGAATAAGAAAAAATTTCTTTAAATATTTTATATTTTCATTATAAAAACCTGGCTTGGGATATTTTAACTTAATTTTTTATACAAAATTTGAGTTATTAATCTCTCACAATCTAGCGGCTAATACTAAAAGTCAAAATAACTTTTTATGATATTATATCATCCATTGTTAAATTGCATGAAATTAATAATTTACATTTTATGTTAAAAATTTAAGTTAAAATAACATAACTCTAAAAGTATATATCCAAGTCATCATTTGGTTATATACACGCATATATTTTTCAATTATAGTCGTTGAATAAAATATTTCTCATTTGTTGTTGCTCATAGTATCATTAATAAAACATAGATAAAATAATTTATTCCTATGCCTTCTATGATCATTATTGTTTAAGTATTAATGATTCGATAATTGAATTCATACAATACAAATTATTATAAGACCTTATGGAATGACATTATATAAAGTATTATTGAAATAACATTACCTGTTAATTACATTTACTTTAATGAATATACATATTTCTAATATTAAATATTAAAATAAAAAAATGTGAAATTGTAAAGTTAGAGATTGTACAAATAATCTTTAAAAAATTATTTTATTTTTTTCATTTGAATTGATTAGATAAAAAATAATTTAAAGTATGAAGAAAATACTACAACTTGCAAATTACTAGTTACATAATTACTTATCCATTAAAATAAAATTAAGGGTCAAGATTCTAATATTTAAATCCAAGGATCCCATTACTGATTATGGGATTTTTATCCTAACATAATAGAAATTTTATTTTATCAATTAACTAAAATAAAAAAAAAATCTATATTAACTTGCTACCTAAAGATTACCTATTATTCTTTAACTAACAAATTTTATCTATTATACTAAATGAATGGTAGAGATTAAAACAGTCAAATCTAAAAATTCATAACAATTTCATTATTAATACTACAAAAATTCATACAGTATCATAGAGAAATCGTATCTTCAGATAAATGATTGTTAATGGTGAAACATTACACATAATAGGTATCGAATGAGTGATGCCTCCAACTCCAATATACAAAGTAAAGTCATCGCAAATCCACCTGCCGCTCTTTACTCTGAAGCCTGAACAATCACATTCACTGATGAGGGATTTGGAATCTTAATTGGCCTATGCTAATGCCACAATAATCTTAAATTAATACTGTACATGTTGGTACGCAAAACCGAATTCAAAAGGTTTTAAATTAATTAATTAATTAATTAGAGATTTCATCATTTAAATTTTCTGGATTCTCATTTATTTATTTAAAGACCTAATTTTGTTACTTATTTGCCTTTACAAGAGAAAAATAGATCTATATAATTAATTTTATCGGTTAATAATTAACGGACTGGCCATAAAAAAATTAATAGAAAATTAAAAGTACGTTAACTAGTTTTAATTTGTACATACATGCTAGCACAAATAATGAAACAAGCATAAAAAATTTATGAGCATCGGCAACTCAAGTGGTAAAGTGAAAAAAAAAAAATCTATGAAAGATGAAAATATCACCCTACTTAAATTATACCATGCTCACAATGTTAAAAAAAAAAAAAATTGTATGTGTATCAATCAATTGTTGAGGTTAAAATACCATCCATTTAACAAAAATCAGTTTTTTAATAATTGATAGAAACACATCTTTACTTCATCATTTATTTACTTTTTTAATACGGTACAATTCAACTGATATAATAATTATAATTAGAATTTAACTAAGACTCGATTAGATCAATAATACTCCTAACAAAACCCAAAATTTAATTAAACCCTCACAAATTTTACAAAAATATAACAGAGCGAGTTCAAGAATTCTCGGCAGCTTTTATCTTCTGTGGGGGAGTTGGTTTTACAAAAAGTTGTTAATAGAATAAACTATAAAGAAAAAAAATTATTAAAAAAAAAAATAAAACACCACCTAAAGGTGTAAGTTGTTGGTTGAATCTGCAAACGCCATGTGGCGATAAATAGGGCTTGCAATGGCCACTAGGTGGTCTTTTTGAGCGTTGCCGTTTACCCTGGGTCAAACTCCGAAACGGCATACGCTTTGTGTCGTTTCATCTGTTCTTTTTTTGGTTTTCTTTTGTCATGAAACGACGTCGTTTTGAATTTAGAAACGCAGAAACGACGTCGTTTTGAATTTAGATATGCAGAAACGACGTCGTTTTGAATTTAGAAACGCAGAAACGACGTCGTTTTGAATTTAGATATGCAGAAACGACGTCGTTTTGAATTTAGATATGCAGAAACGACGTCGTTTTGAATTTAGAAACGCAGAAATGACGACAAAAACCTGAACCCACCCAGCTGCTTCTTCTCCTCGTTTCGAAAGCTCTTTGTTCTCGTCGTTTCGAAGCAAAAACCTATTCGTTCTCCTCCTTTCACCAAACAACTGCATCCCAACTGCGTAACCTTAAGCCAAGTGAAGGATCCAGCTGCTCCTTCGTTCTCCTCGTTCCCTTGTCCTTTATTGACTGAGGTGAAGCCATTCGCAATCCACCACAATCTGCGGCTGAAACTGTCATTTGGCATCCACAACTCATAGCCACCGCCACCGCCACCACCGATAGCCATCACACGAGAGCCATTCACAAAGTGGCACAAACCACCGACAGCCATCACACGAGAGCCATTCACAAAGTGCCACAGTCGCAGCTTGAGGTAATACTTCGATAGCCTGAGGGCGCTGCTGCTTTTGCCGCACCATTAAACCAACTAACGTCTTGCCGATTGAGTGCTGAAGAAACGAAGAGGAAGAAGAAGATATCGCTGCTGCTTTTGCCTTTTTCCCTTTAAAACAAAAACTAAACCAACCAACTGACCTCGTTTTGGAGCGAATGAAGACAAAAAAGAAAAAAATTAAACTGCGTCGTTTGAAAATTTTTGGGGCTTGACAAGGGTTTGACCCGAGGCAAATAGTATTTTTCGGTCTTTTTAATGTTTTCAGAGTTTTATATTTTGGAGTCAAATTTAAAAGTTCCTTTTTTAATTTTTTTTAAAAAAGCATGTTAAATTAAATTAATACAATAATAGGAAAAAAAAGCCACAATTAAATTAATATAGTATAAAAATGCTAAAAGTGAAAATTTAATAGAATAATAATAAAAATATATTTAGAAGAGAGTTCTTGTCTTCCTGAACGGGGAAGGAGAAAGGGGTTCCAAAAAAACGGAAAAACAAAATTACAACGTCGAAACACTGTCTCTTTTTTTTTTTTCTTTCACACGATAATCACCACCGCTAAGCCCTAAGATTTAGGCTTTTTGTTTCTCTGTTTCAGGCTGAAAGATTTTGTTGTTTTTTTTTTTTTAAAATTTGATTTGATGGGTAAAATTGTTAAGCATTTTGTTTGAAATTGTGCTGATGGTGTAGGATTAATCATTATTATTGCTTGTGTATTGGATGGAGAAGAGGAAGTGGTCGAATTCAGATATTTTAAATTCCAATTCAAACGGGCATTTTGTTTATGAAGATTTGCAGAGAAGGGGCCTTATAGAGCATCAAGTTTCAAAATTGGACACTCTTGCCGGCGTCGCCATCAAGTATGGTGTTGATGTAATTTCAATTTCTCTCTCTTTTCCCAGTATCACATTCATCATCATCTACCAAAATTGTTTAAAATTTCTATTTATTTATTTGTTTATTTCTTGTTTATATAATTGTAAATTGCTGACTGTTTTGGGTATACAGAAATTATAGCGCATTGAGGATTTTTAAGAGATTTTTTTTCTTAATTTAAACGCCAATGAAAGTTACTTTTATTATTATTATTATTTAGGTGACTGATGTTAGGAAGCTGAATGGGCTGTCTACTGACATTCAAATGTTTGCTCTAAAGACCCTTCAGATTCCGCTACCTGGGAAGCATCCTCCTTCGCCTTGTTTGTCAAATGGCTATGAAACTAGAGGGTACTTTTTGTTTTCTTTTCTCTCCTAATTGAATAACAACTGCTTATGGGGAAAAGTCATCAACATCGTTTGAATGTCTTTGTTACAATTGTTGCTAAAATTGATGGCTGTTTGTTTATATTTTCTAGAATCTGATTGTCAGTGTTGCAACATTTGGTCCTACAATGCTGTTGAAGAGTTAATGCTTTTAGGCAAATGAATGGGATTGTTAGTTGTTTGAAGATTCAAGAATATGATAAAAGTCTTTCCCGTCACTGCTATTCTTCATTCACCTTTTTCTTCAAGTTATTTACATGAGCTGCCATGCTTTTGAAATTAATTACTTCATGCTTGTATAATTTCACTCTATATTCTTTTCTTTTTCGCCTGAGTCCGTGTGGTTTGAATAGGACTGCATCATTTTCCCATGGCCTATTGGCGTAGGTAGAAGTAAGCACGATCTAGTTTGTGCTTATAAATAACTTCTGAGATCTAGTCCAGCTCACACAAAATGTTGTTCGTGTTTGATGGCACAAAGAGGTGGATCGTATAGTGCAGGCTGAGGAGCAAGGGGGAAAAACTGGGAAAAAAAAGTTCTTATTTTTCCACTTTTTGGGTAATCCCGTTATAATGAGTCAAACATAGTCAAGTTTAACGCCTCTAGGGTTGAATTGGAATTGGATGTGCTTTGATGTTTCATAGTGATATGGTTATCATATGTTCTGAGGACCAGGACAGATAAAGAAGCATTGTGGCATTCATCGTGCTGCTGCTCTGGCAATGTTTACACAAGGAGACAGTGTTAGTAGAAGGGTAACTAGCAAAACGAAGTCGGAGTTTATTTGTGATTTAACAGACTGGGATCTTAATTGTTACTGTGATACTGAGGGGTTTGGTGTTTAACAGTGGCAGGGTGGTGAGTCATGGTCGAGAAGTTGCTTTGATTAAATGTTATTCTTGTTCCAGTAGAAGTTGTGTTGGTGAGGATGGTGAAACTGCATGAAGATGAGCAGCATTGGGGGCCAGAGGTGCATTATAATGTTATATTTATTTATTTATTTTTTTGGGATGACTCAATTCTTGACTGCACATTTTCCTTTTTATGTGAACTTCATTAATATTTCTTTCCTTATTTCCCTTTATTTTGAGGAAAAGTGCACATAAATGCTAGTTCTCATGAACAGTATCCGTCGCCTGTCTTTGTTTCAAGTAACGTGCTAAAAGTAAATCCACCAAACATGTAGAACTACTTTTAATATATGTTAGGGTTGAACATAATTGCTTTTTCGATTCATTATGCATTATAATAATTATTGTAAGCCGAGTTTTTCAAAATACATCACAATACTTCTTTATTGGGACTTTGCTTTTCCAATCATTCGATGGATTTTACTATTGAGGCCTTGATTGATTTCCTTCCTGTGACTTATTACAGTTCGAAACTGAAACATTCTGCAGGCAGGCCAATCAGGAACGGACCCCAGACCACCATGTTCAACATGATTTATTTGATTCCTTCCATTCTCTGAGATTGAAGTTGAACCCCCAACGGAAGGTCTCACCAGCCATGAACTCTTTACAAGGTTACTACAGACTTAAGCCAACAGATCAATGGCCTCCATCCAAAGGTTGTGAAATGACCGTCTTTAGGAATCGAGAAGCACAATGTTTAGAAGATTGTCCATTACCTAAACCGTCCCATCTTTACAAGGACAGCCATCGGAAAACAAGAAGCTTAGCTAATTTTCTGCTGGCTGACGATAGTCAAGAGCCAGATAACATTATCTCTTCAGATTTCAGTGAAAGTGAATGTGGTGAATGGAAAGATAAACTAGTTAGGAGGCGCCAAAAATCTGAAGATGATTCTAGTACCAGCATACCAGAAATGCTGTTGAAAGAGGACAACAGTAACACAGGTGGAGTTCCAGCTATTACAGGAAAGGGCTTGGCCCTGAGACTTGCAGCAGCAAGTCGTACTGCAGTTGGAACAGATACTGAAGGATGCGAGTTTAACACGGTACAATTTGTTGTAGTGGATCCTTCTCTGAGAGATCGAATTTCTGGGGTTAAGAAGTCATCAAGCACACCAAGTTTTGAGGACCAGGATGCCAGTAGTCCGTCACCTATCTGGCATGGATTGCCAAAATCGATGTCCAGATGGAAAAACAAAGCTGCACTGGATTAGCTAAGTTTCTGCTCATATATACCAATTAACTTCGTTCTTTATTATATCAGGCCTTAATTTGATAGCTCATGAGAGGTAAATAGAAATGAATAGACAGAGAAGAGTCAAAAGTACACTAGGTTACCCAGGCATATATGAATGTTTCATACCTGTATATCTCAATCTCTTATAAGTTGCAACCATTCTTCAGTTACAAAAATATCTTGAATTGAAAATGATTAGTGGTGATTTTGTTTGTCTTATTACAATGGCATGCTGCCATGCGATACTGTTATATATACAGTAACCCATTGTTAAGATGTCAAGTGGCTCAATATTTTGGTTCTGAGAAGAAATTTGAGCATCCTTTCTCTTAACTCATTACAGGAATTAGTCTTGGAAAAGAACTTCAGCCTTCCTTTATTTTACCGCAAAATAAGTTTACCACTCAGTAACAGTTCGTTAATAACTTGGAGACTCATCTGTATCCTCTGACAAAACTTTCGATGTAAACATTCACAAATGAAAAAATTTTCTTTAGAGAGAAGAGAAAAGACATCACAGACTTTCAAAATCCTCTCAACCATGCTGAATCCGCGCACCAAGCTCCATTACTTCATAGAATCATTCACTGCAGAACCATATGCAGGCATCGAATTGAATTTCACCAGGTTTTATTTAGTTCATGACACTACAAATTAACTCTACCAAACCAGTAGGTTTCTGTATCATTAATCAGAAACCTTGGAAGCTTACAGATAACTTGATCCTTCTTTCCAAACAATAGATCTCCATTGATTCCATAAATTTCATGCAAATTAAAACTTTCAGCCAATTTTAACAGATCCCAACTTGAGTTAAATTTCATGGACCAAGCTTTGACAGTGTAGAAATTTAAGTGGTTTCACACTCCATCAGATCCATTACTAGACAATTCTAAATTTATCAACGGATATATAAGGAGTACATAATGTGCATACTTCTTGAACCCCATTAAAAAAATTAAACTAAAAACTGAAATCAAAACCCATAGTGTAACTTTCCAGGGTTGAGAAATTTTAAAACATAACAATAAATCATAGCTAGACAACCAATAAACCAGAATACGAAAATAAATCCTAAGATATGAACTGCAAATACAACAATTCATAAGCTTAATAGCATTTATCCTATTTCATAAATGGCATATGTATTTCCAAAAATCTGAAATTTTATGCAAGTTTCACATACATGCTACACTAGCGCACATAATTTTGTGAAAAGGAATAGATTTCAGGATCCCACGAAACCAATAAAGTTATTTTGTCATCTATTATAAGGAAAAAAATTATTCACAGAAATGCACATATCTCAGAGCACTACTTTTTACTTTGAGACAAACTCTTCAACAGAACTTACTATTTAGAATATATGTATGATCATTGCCTCAACAAAACATTCCATATCAAATATTTACCTTATCAAGTCATGTTCGGCAACACATACTCTTCCTATTTTGTCTGCTAGGATATTTGAACCTCGCTCTTCAGCAAGAAACCAAAATTAAACACCATCGTCTAAGGCATTTCTTTTACAATTTGCCAAAACCTGCAACAATATCATGTTCAGCCACCTCATGTTCTATAAATGCTTTTTCAATTAACAAACAAGAGAAATCATATACATGATACACTTCAAGTAATAGTTTTCTACTTTCTTTTTCCCTACTAATATGCTTCAACCATTTGACATAAGAGTGAAACTAATGCAAACCCCCAAAGGAGGCTGGCTTTACAAGAAAAATACAGTCATCTTTTAGAGTTCATCCATACTGCTGACAGAGCAACACTTCAGATGTCACATTTAGGGTCCCAATAGATAACAAAACACTAAATGCACAGTAAAAAAGAATATTATATTGGAACAAAGTTTCACTTCCAAGATGGACATATTACATTTTCAAAAACTTAATTTAAAAATAAAAAAATAGAGATAGGAGAAGAATAGGAAGAGGGGAATAGCAAAAAGCAGCCTCTTAAGAAAAAATAAAAAGCTCATTCAGGAAATGCTGTCAAGTTGCTAAAAGAATCATTTGAGTTTTCCTGCTGTGAAGGACATTTCATTTAATGCAAAAAAATCTCACAGTGAGGAAGTATGCTTGAAAGTGAAAAATCAATGAGGGAAGGGGATAAAAGTTCCAAAAACAAAGAGCAATAAAGTCCATGAAATAAAAAGGCCCACCATATCGCTCTAATTTTAGACTATGAAATAAAATCCATTCAGGGAGCAATCTACCAATTTACAACTACTTAGAAGATCCCTATCAAGGTGAGCACCCTACTTGGTTAGTCTCAATCATTAGAGACTACTCCATACTAGGCAACATCTTCACTAGCTGATTTTTTATTGTCTATCATAATATCATTAGTTAAAAACAAGACTAAATAATTAAATAAATAATAAATTGTGAACAGACCGTTCACTGAAAACTAGGGAAGCGTCTTGTATATAATATCAAAATGCAAAAAGCAAAAGAAAAAAATCCCTTTTAGTTTTATTGAAGAGGATGCAAACCACATACAGAAGATTTTATGAGGAACGGTTGCTAGAAAATTACTTAAGAGATAAACATAAAAATAAATGACCAAGTGCTAAAATCTAGAAATTCAAAGAAAGTGGTTAAAAACATGGTTTCCAACTAAAAGGTCAGTTGAATATATGACCCTTGCCTTTCAACCAAGAGTCAGAGATTCAAAGCACTTGAGACCAGGTTGGAGGAGGAGGAGCACAGCACACCAAAGATTCAGTTCAGGCTAAGCTCTCTCAATCCCACCAAAAGCTCAATCAATCCTCTTCATGTGAAACAAATCAGAATTAATTCTACAAGATAGTTTTTAACTCTTCTCACACAATCACATCAAGCCTATCTTGTCAAACAAGTGCGAGAATTTGCAACTTAGTATGGCCTCAAACACAAAAATTAACTGCATCAAGAAGTCATCCAATAACAACTTTCCTTCAATTTTCTTTTCAAGAAATTTAGAATAAAAGGTATTAAACCTGAGGAAAAACTGAAAATATAAACAAATAGGGTAGCCCTACTGGCAAAGCAAAAGTTCTAGTTTCCTGGGAAAATAATGTTTTGCTTTTAAGTCTGCCAGACCAAATAGCTGTCCAACAAGGATAGACACTCTTAAACACCATTCCAACTAGCCCAAAGAAAGGTTCACATTCCTGTACAAACCTTCTCTCAATATTGCAGTCACGAAAAGATTCCAATGTAGTATAGGACTAACATGTTAAGAATGAAATGATCAGACTCAAAAATGTCTCAAAATGTATTACATGTTTTAAATGAAGTAAACCACATAATAGTGACATATACGGTATCACACAATTCTTTTGATTGTGATTTGTGATACTACCAGCTTCCTTGTCAATCTTAATTTTCAACGAATGGGAAGGATTTGCACCACCATAAGTTTGCATTGAGAAAAATTCTCAGGGCATCATTATAGAAGGATTTGATGAGGTTGAAAATTTTTTATAAACAGTACAAGAATATTTATAATTTATAGAAACACAGGGTCAGAACAGTGAGATTTTCTACATTAGACCATGGCCTAGCTGAATCCATCTGGCCTATTTTCAAGGCCAGAATCAGTGAAACTGTCTATTGAGCTCAAATAATATCATTTATACATTAAACATTTCTCCTTTCTCAATTCCTCTATCCATTAAAACATTAGAATTGGAAGCACCAACAAAAAAAAAAAAAAATGCCGTTGCGCATACTGGCATTACACGTTATTAAACGAACACCAAATTCACCAGTAAATTATAAGTTATATCGCAAAACTAAGATCAGAAAGAAGTCACACTGTTCAAACTTTAATTCCATATCCATGTCACCATAAGAGATCAAGCTTATTGTATCAGAATTTCAATAATTTGAACAAGTGGATGACAATCTTTATTACGCAGAATTCTTAACTTCCCCTTTCCAAACATGTTGTATCATGTGTACCATTTTTCTTTTGGGGTAACCCCAAGATTTTGGGGGGGGGGGGGGGGGGGTGTGTTTTATACATACACAAAGGCTTACAAAAAAGAATATATAAAAAAAAAAATATGTGGATGGTAAGCCCAAAACCATCACATGCTCAAACTCACCAGAGTACGAAGAAAACAGAAGAAAAAAAGAAACAAGTTAAAAAATGAATCCCCAAAAAAATCTCCAATAAGAAAAGAGATGCTACAGTTATTAATTCATACTACAGGACAGTCCATTCTTTTGAATCCTAACCCTAAAAAAACCAAGGAGTTGCACACTAAGCATAGCAATTATATAAAAAAATAGATCAAACATTTATTCAACCCTTTAGAACTGCAGTGCAACAAACCCAAGCTAACACCACCATCAGAAATAACTAAGTTATCATGCAAAAGAGAACAACAAGAACTGAGTGCAGTAAGTAGCATCACAAGGTCAGTCTATATCACCTGAGTATCAAGCAAAGAGAACGAGAAAATGAAAAGCAAGCTAGTTATGTAATGAACCCCAAAAATCTCCATAGGAGAGGAGGCAAAACAAACCCAAAAAGACAGACAAACAGAAAAGATTGAGAAGAGTTACAAAATTGTGGCTTCCCAACTGTGAGTGAAAGAAAAGAAAGGAAATCCACTATAGCCCACAAGAAAACCCTAAATTCAACAGTATCCACAAGACCAGTGGACTATGCAGTAGGTAGTGATAAAAGACACTTATTATAACCCAAAAAAGGCCATAATTGCACAGCTCCACACCACCCTTGCTTTTTTCACATGTAGGGAAATGGGAAAATTTTCCGATGGAGAACTTAAAAAATTTTTAAAGAAAGAAAAAGAAAAAGGAGGGAATCACCTTAATGATCACAAAGATATCCAACAAAAGCGATCTACAAGAGATGAGAGAGCGATTTATTACCCTTCCCTTTAGAAAACACATCTATGAAGTTTAACTTCCTGACTTATGCTCACAAGCCTACTTAGAGCATCCATCACAAGTAAACAGAAAATGGAGGAAAAAGATCCCTTTGCATCGATCCTCTTGAGGCCATCTGACAAAGCAGCCGCACCCACTACCTTTGGGTTTACATTTAAAAAGAGGGATCAGTTAGAAGATTTGAAAGCTCTAGATCCATTTTCTCCATCTTCACACAAATTTTAACCTCCAGTTGAGGACACAAAGATTCCTGAACAAAATAATTATAATCTTTCTCAACATCAATTTTGAATATCATTACCTCCTTTGCATTTCTGTCGTCTTCAAGAATTTCATTGGCTATCAACACCGCATCAAGAATTTGCCTATTGTACTCAAAGTGCTCCTTCATTTGCTATAACATGAACCCAAAGACTTACAACCTCAAGGAAAACACCTTTGTAATTATTTTGTAAAGGCTGGTGAATAGGCAAATGGGTCTGTATCTTCAAGGGTCAATGACTCCTGTTTTAGAATCAAACAAATGGAGACAGCATTTTTTCTTCACCAACACTAATTTTTGAAAAAATGGCCAAAATTAATTAACAAGTATACGAAAGTTGAGCTACCAGACAAATACCCCGATGGTAAGACCCACTAACACCCTATCAGATTTATGGTACAAGACTAGCTTATTTGTTCAAAACTCTAACAGGAAGTTCGTTTTTTCACTTTAAGTCAGCTTCTATGCTATGAATATAAGATTCTATACAAGCAGACACTCGTGAATACTATGGTACATCGGTTTTAACTGATATAAAAAAGCTAAGAGAATTTTCAAATTCGCAAATTAAATCAATTAATAGAAAGATGAATGCCTCAAAGAGAAGACCTCAGGGAAAATAACCATAAAGGTTGTCCGTGATCAGCTGACTCATACAAGAAATTGGCAAGCCCAAAAAAATAAGGCAACAAGGGAAAAAAGAAGGGGGGCAAAAAAGGTCAGTAATGAGAAGGGTGAGTCATCGCCGCTGGCAAGCAAGGCATAGGAGCCATTCCCAGCCAGCCTGTTTGTTCTTGGACTTTAGAATCACCAATGTCTGTTTATGTCACAATGGGGGCACTATTAGTGGCCTTAGGAGCCTACTAACTTAGAGAACCTGGTTCAGATAAAGTAACTACTGCAGAAAGTCACCCTTTCCATTTTTAGGCAAGTTGTAAACACACATGCTAAAATTTTTTAATCCAAAAACATAAACTAATACGCATTGTCCTTGTGCTCTCAGTACCCACTGATAAACTAATGAATTATATGAGGCATAAAAAGGATTCATGTAGCAAAACCCAAGTTGGAAAAGAGCATTGTTAAAAGGAGTGCGATGGCAGCCTTAATAACATGGCTCAGAGAACATAAGAAGCTGAATGACATCATCATTACTAACTTCTAAAGAATGCCATTTTTCCCAGCAAAGGCCATGAATTATACCAGTTTACCAACTGTGAAGGTATATTTGACACCAAAATTTAAAATAGGTAACCATACCACCACACACCAAATGCCAACAATGAACAAACTGTACACTTCAGTGAATAGTAAGCCCAAACAAAAGCAATCAATTCATGCTTCTGTTCCAAATGGCAGTGGTTAATTAACCCTTCACCAACATCAAGGTAGCCAAAAAGGAAACTGTAACCTCCCTAGGATCAATTAAAACTAGAGTGAACAGATCTCAAATCGAATAATTCTAGATAACTAATCCCGCATCGTTATTCCTAACAACTGTGGGAAATGGCTCCCAGTACTAATTTGATGAAGAAAAAGGTATATAACTTTTCCTGTGGCTTTGAACCCATAACACTATCGGGCTGAATATCTTGATGAGGTTTTCCAAATCCATACATCGCCATGGTGCTAATTCTAAGGTATAATCTCAATTATCCTATGGTAGAATTAAGTCCCCACAAAGAGTGCAAACACACCAAATAAATTAACTAAAATAATAAAATAAAATAAAAGGAAAAAAAACATTATTCTTAAGCAGTCCAAAATTTAATTCATTGAGAGTTGAGAGATGCAAAGCCTCCATGAGAAAAAGCAAAGAGAAGAAATGATGCCTCTGACAGAAAATGAGACATATTTAGATAGGATTAAAGTGAGTGCAAAAAAATTATTTCCACCGCCCCCAAAAGAAAATCAGCATTAACTGACAAAAGCTCTACAGTTCACAAAACAAAAATTTGTGGTTCATGAGTAAGCATTGAAATAAACTAGTGCATCAACCAAAGAGGAATGATAGAATCAAACAGATTCCCAATCTCAGAGTAGACCATAAACCATCACTCAAACAGCTTTTCTAATAACTTTGACCTTGTGAAAGAAAGAGTGATGGTACACTTAACCAACACCTAACACATGGCAAGTAATGATAGGTGACAAAATCACTCAGAATTCAAAATATATATCCCAAGTATGTAACTGCAGTGTCTGTGTGAAAGAAAATGTCTCTAAACTTCTGAAATCTGTCAGTCTCTTCAACCATTAACAATAATGGAAGACTACCCAAAATGTTGAAATGGATGATGCCATAACAATGGCCTCGATAGTGAAAATTAAAACTTCGTGGCTACCTTATGGCTTAATGCAAGTAGAGAAGCCATTGTGATAAAGGATAAGCATGCTTGGTAGTCAGTCTGTTAAGGCCTTGAACTTTGAGATTTTTATCTATTATTTTTGGTTTTTCTCCATTTTCGCATCTATTTTAGAAGTCGAAGATGGAGACAAGTTAATGCAGCATAGAAAATGGATAAATATTTTTCACATGGGTATCCTCGTCCGCATCCCTTTTCTTCCACCTTTTCCTCTTTTTGTTATCTTTTAAAATAAATAAAGAAGAACGTCCTCTATGTCTACTAAATAAACATATGCTAAGATACACCATAACTGATGATGGACGACTCCATTGTACTCAAATGTTTAATGAATTAGAGAAAAAAGAATATGGCTATTCAATGAGAGGAAAGAAAATATTCGAGCAGAGATAGACCTGTAAAGCAACCTGTTTTAAAGCTTTTAGCAGTAAGAGATCAGGGATTTTTCTTTTTCTCAAATTCTTTTCATTAGTTATTCTTTTTTTGTGGGGGGGGGGGGGTCACCTGTAGGTAGATGGGTCGGTGCTAGGTGGTTGTGGAAGTAATAAAGTTGCAACATTCCATTGGTGATAAAAGCAAATAATTACAATAACCACTGGAGATTAATTTGAAGACAAGTTCGCACGTGCTCTTAATAGATCTTCATCCTCTTGTTCTTATTTCACTATCACCTATTATTCTTCTTTCATCCCTTTTGCAAGCAAATAATTTCTGTCAAACCAATAAAACTAAACCAGTTACATAAACTATTCAAATAGCCCTTTTTATTTCACATACCTCACTGCCAAAGCCTATTCAACTAATCCTCAAAAAATCCCAATCTGTTTTCAATTATAGTGTGAAATGGAATCTCAAAAGATTTTCCAGCACCAATCAAGCCCTAATGATAAAACTATATGCAAACACGAATAACATTTACATACACAATCTAAAACCCAAAACTGAAACAAATTGCTTGACGAGAACTGTCATGTAAACAAAAATATCTGCCATCATAAAGTGTATGCATTGATAATCTAGTCATGTACAATTCGCAAGGGAAGCAAAATGGGCAAAAAAGTCCATGCAATCATCCTATTCCAATTCTAAGTAAGCACATTACAAGAAATAAGCTAATGAGAAACTCAGAGGCCAATTAGTGCATAATAGGTATATCACTAAAATCACCAAAATTCAATTTCCTTGTTACTTGATGAGAACAAATTTCTTATGTAGGATATTCAGTATAATTACAAGAGTTAAGAAACAGGTGTACTAACCAAGTCAGAAACATGGGCCTACACTTGGAAGCAAATGTTCCCAGGATACAATTGTCAGGAAAAATTACAATATACACAGTCCTGCCAAGAGTCTCCACAAGTCAAACACTGCCTTCAAGGGTACTTGTGTTTTTCCACGATATGAACCTTCTTGTGTTGTAGAGTATAATGTAATTCGTAAATTGTTTCACAGCCCACCAAACTGAAAATTGAAACAGATAAAGGATACAGTGATCAGGTCAGGGAAAGGGGAGACAGAGATGGAATGCATATATTTAGCTCAGCCAAAGCAGCAGTGAAAGTTTATGCTCTGCAAACATTCAATATTAGAACTCAAATTCAAATATTTGGAGACGGGGCATTAGAAGTACAGAAATCAGAACATACCCTAAGCACTTGATGAGGCTTCAGGCTTAGTCCTATCCTGGTCTCCAACAATTAAGTGCTGACATGTCCGGTCTACATGGCAACATCTGGGAAACACCATGACCTGGAATATTACAACCATTAAGTCACACTTAGATCATACAAAAGCTCAAATTTTAGCTAACTCACTTAACCAAAACAAATAAGTTAAGCCTCTCTAAAAGACGAGTCACCTGGAATTTGAGGCACTGGCAAATTATTGGTCTGAAAACCCATATTATTAGTGGGCTGTCTCTCAACAGGGGGCCGAAAATAACCTGCTGTGGCAAAAATGTAACACAATCTTCAATAAACAAAACATGACATGCAGGAAAGTACAAGATACATAAGAATGCGTCTGGGACCTCAACATTGACGGATGAACATACGCATGTGTAAATAAAAAGGCCTGTATAACATCCATGCCTGCACAAGCAACTTTGCAAAAACATACTCTTCACCACTACATATCTCCCCCCCCACCCCCCCCCAACCACCCCCCAAACAAAAAAAAAGGCATACCCCCCTTCCCCAGCTTTGTACAGAACAAGAAAGCAATTTAACAATAATGAAAAATTGCTAACATTTTTCAATGGTCCACCTAAGAATGTCAGACAAATGAGAAATCATGACAGAGGTAATAAGCTTAAACTAAAACAGCATTTCAATTAAAAAAGTCCTTGTGGAAATATTAATAGCAAAAACATCATGGTAGAAATATTAATGCAGCTAAGATGCAGCTGGGTATCTGCTGACATAAATTTGTAAGTTCTATGAACTTAATTTTAATACTAATGTCTAGTGCACGATAACTGCTTACCATCCTGCACAAATGGAGGGCCTGATTGAGGTGGAGTCCTCCTTCCACCCATCCATACACCATGTTGACTATCTGTGCCGAATTCACCTGAAGACATTCTCCACTGTTCATCAGTGACAAATCGCCTCTGGCTATCAGGATGTGATGGCAATGCATACGGACAGGGGTAATGCTGATAAGAGTGTTGCTGAATTGGTGGCTTTGGAAATGAGAAATGATTGGAAGGTGCTTGTGCTAGGCCAGGATGCATTGGTCTTTGCACAAAAGGCGTGTTACCTTGCTGAAATTGTTGGTTTGGTTGAGAAACTTGAGGGTTTAAATACATTTCACTCTGTCCACATTCCATCTGCCTTGAAGAATTAAATCCAGAAGGTTCTCGAGAACTGCCCATTCCTGTTGGTACAAAGCATGGTGATTGCTGCGTAAACATTTCGTTTTTCACAGCAGCATCAACATGACCCCCAAGAGTGTTTCCGGACATTTGGACAATTTGATTACCCTGTGCACAAAATAAAGAGTTACAATACTTATACCTATATTTTAAATGAGAAAAAGTAAATAAAAATAACCACGATAAAGAGAGAAGGAAACACAAAGACACTTGCAAGAAAAGGCAACAGATGCAAGTCTTACACAGGGTGCGTTACAATATTCACGAGGTACAGGTGGTTGATATGCCAGCTGTGGTGAAGATTGTACTGAAGAATGGGATGGTACTGGTTGAGACACTAGCGAAGGCTGTGATTGCACTACTGATGATTGTGAAACCAATGGTGGTGGAGGTCCCAAAGGAGGTGGTGGTGGTGGCAGTGATGAAACAGGAGGTGGAGGTGGAGGTGGAGGTGGAGGTGGCGGAGGTGAAGGAGATGATGGTGGCGGCGGCGGTGGCGATGGAGGCAAAGGTGGCAGTGGGGGAGGAGAATCTGGAGGCAAAGGCGGAGAGCCCTCGGGTAAAGGGGGCAACTCACTATAATTATTTGAAGCTGGGTGCAAGATCCTATCCGAGTCATTCCTTTGATCAGTTTCAAAAGAACCACTTTCATCCTTTTGGTGTCCAGAAACATCTTCCATTTCAAGTTCACCATCCACATCCTCTAAGATGCAATGACGCCTATCATTTGGAGTAACTGCACATGTTTCCGACTCTCCTGAAGCATGTGTTTGCTCTGCTGGTGATGCATGACCAGCTTCATTAAATGTACTGCTAGGAATATCTTCTTCTTCTTCTTCATCATCTTCGAACACATGAGAAGACAAAAGGCCGGGCAACTGAAATGTAGCATTGCTGATACAACAGACAAGAGAAAACAAATGTGCTGGGAAATTAGATGCAAGCCCATTGTAAAACAGAAAAACAAATGAGTGGTGTAGCATTTTCTCTTCAGCTTTCAATATAGATTAAAAAGTTATGAAATAAATTATATAAATCAAAGTGGAGAGAGGTTTATACCTGCCGTACTCATCAACCAGCATGCCTTCCATTTCTCTGATAGGATCATCAATAGCACGCTCTGATCGAGATGGACGCCTAAGGGAAAATCCAGAAGATGTTTCATCATTTGAAACTCCAATATCATCCATGTAACGCCGCAATAGAGAGTCAGGAAAAATTTTCCTCTCAAGCCATAGGCGTAAAACCTTGTAAAACAACAAAAATCAATCTATCTTGAGCTTGAAATATAGTGTCAAAAATTAATAGAGCCAAATTACCTTGAGACACTGACGACGATTTTCACGAGCCCCCGTGCCAGATGGAGCAGCAGCACCTAGAAGACGTGGTAGTGCAGCTTGAACAGTAGGAATGTATGAAGCTCCCGCAACTCCTAAATAACATCATCAGAAGTGGGCTAAGTAGTAAAATTAAAGACTAAATCATATTTGATCATTCAGAAAGAAATAAGACTACAAATAAAGGATAAGCATGGCTTTTCAGTAAGCACAAAACATTCGTCCAATTACCAGAATCACCACGACACTACACCCTGCATGATCACTAAGTCTAATGCCAAACCCAATTACAAATATTGCACAGAATGGTATCCAGTAATTAGTAGTGTCAACAAAATTATTCATGAGGAAAAGTTGGAAAGCATTTACTTTGGATGGACGGAGAGGAGAGAAGCGGAGAGAAAGAAACCTTTTTGATTATGCGAACATTGAGTGATTGAATCCACAAGAAAGAAAAGGTCCACTTTACGATGAAAACTAGGCTCACTTTCCAACTTTTGGATGAGGAGTTCCACAACCTGCATACAATCATATAGTTATAAGTTCCTTCCAAATGCATAGTACCTATAGCGTAAACTTCAACATAACAATTCTACATTCTAACAGTCAGACTTAATTTCAAACACTAGGTCATTTGGTTTGGGGGGGGGTGGGGGCGGCGGTGTTGGGTAGCACATCTAGAAGTTTAGAAACCATGAATCAACTTCTATCACTGGCATAGTCCTTTTTCTTTCTCTTTTTTTTTTTTTTCAAATTTTAGCACAGCCCTTATCTAGTGATACTAAAATCTCGAAGATTTTATTTCATAATTAAACTCAAATAAGAACTTATTGATGGTGATCTAAACTCTCATCATGCATCTAAGCTCAACATCATAATTATTACACACTTTTCTCCAAACTAAAAGCACACTAAACAAGAGGCATGTATACCCTTGTTCAAGGGAGACACCTCCACAAAGACCCTCCCCCCCACAAAAAAAAAAAAAAGAAAACCAAACAAAAACCCCACCAAAAAAATAACAAATAAATAAATAAATTCATAAATTCCTAGATGTAGTAACTGGCTCTTCATTACAAACTGACACTTCAGATGAGGTCTCGCAATTAACAACATTTGACTATCCCTTCAACATTCTCATGCCAACATCACCACAGCAATAAACTAGCCTTAAAACTGGACCACTATAATGAGATGAAATTTTTGTTGATTCATCTTTCAACACCCAATTAACCAAAATCTCCACAATGTTTAACTTGTAATGAAGATGCTAAGGCATTCTAACTAATTTCAAAAGAAATCCCCTCTTGAGATATAATAACAGATGTCTTAGTTAACAAATTTTCAACACTAGGTAAGAAAAGGCCTTTCTGAAAAGCGCCTGAGGCAAATAATAATAATAATAATAATAATACAGACTATAAAAGTTCTAAGCTGGATAAAGTTTTAGGTAGAATAAGCAGAAGGGAAGCTAGATTCCCTGTTCCAAAAGTCTAGGATGCCCCCAAACAAAAAAAAAAAGAAAATCAGATTGTTTTGCACTTATATACATAATTTATATACCATGCAAACTAATGCTCCACAAAAACATTTAGTGTTTGATACAAGACCAAAAAATTATTATTCCAAGCCTAAAATCTCCATTTGTGACAAATCTAATTCAAAGGCAACAAGTGAAGTTGAAAAGATAAACAATGTTATTCAGCCTACCTCACTGGAAATACCATGCTTGGCACAATCTATCGCCAGACGGGTTGCACGTCCGATACTTTCTTTAGTTCTTGACAAAGTTTCGATCATCCCTTCAAAAGCATCACGAGCAACAGCTGCCTCAGTACCACCACTCAATGAGCCTCCACCTCCAGTGTGCCCTGAATTCACTCTCTTCTCCTCAACTTCTTCAGTTTCTAATTGATGGGTTGCCGACTGATTAAGATGAGTGGATGGAGAAGCTAAATTAGTACGATTGTTCAATCCCTGAATATCTGCATGTAGCGTATTGCCAGTGCCAGAGAGAAATGATTGAACAGCAGAGGGGCTGGGACTCCTCCCTTGGCCATCACCAACAGATGTAAAAGCAGCATTAGGATTTCCAAAAGAGAATTGTTGCAGGTGAGCTTGTTTCCTTTTAGCCTGAGCAGCTGCAATAAGATGTTTCAAAGACACAGCAGAGTCCGGAGTCTTGGAATCAATCAATGAACTACTCCTAACTTCTCTGTTAGCTTCCAATCTGCATTAGGATAATAAAAAATACGTATTAAAAAAAAAATAAAAAAGAAAGAAACTATTTTTTAAAAGAAACAAAAGTATTTTACTCAACAAGAAGAGGGGAAAGAAGACATGAAAGTGATCTAAGGGGCTGCACAAAAACCACCCTTTCAAAGCTAGCTACCAACTGTACAAAATTAAACCCAGGTTATACTAGTCAAGAAACATACAAAATAAAAAAAAAAAAAAAGTGCATAAAAAGCTCCCCCTTAACCCCCAAAAAAAACACCCTTAGACCACTTCTCAATTGAGATTGATGAATAAGACAGAAGTATCTTCAAAATCTTTATAGTACATTTTAAGGGAAGCAAAAATACATGCATAGAAATTATTATACATATAACCAGCAAACGATAGAGAGATCTTGCATACATTTCAGTTGGCATGTTACTGTGCTCCATTGAAGTTTCTCCTGAAACAGCATGGTCGTTAATACGTGAAGCTGCTTTGGGAGTAGATTTTGGTCTTTCTCCAGAAGAAGCTGGCTTATTTCTTTGACTTGGCACATGATTTTGAGAAGAGGTCATGGAATCAGAAACCTTACCAGACATGGGCTGAACCTTTTTCAGAGAACCAGTGGTGGGACCTTTATTACCCAAAGATTTAGAGGCTTTTTGTTGTTCTGCAGCTGCTTTTGCCACACAAGCCAAATGAGGAGACTTCGGAGAAAACAAAATTGCTTTAGTCTCCTTTGATGATACCTGCTCAGATTCTGATTTTCCAGCACCAGTACCAACATCAGAAGCAGGCCTTCTCTCCCCACTTACCAGTTGGCCAGGTAACACAGACTCATTAAGTGATTGTGAAGGGGTTTCCTTCTTAATGCTATTCTCAACTCCAGTAGAATCTCTAGCACTATCACTCTGCTGAGCATTAACAGAACTCTGAAGATGTGTATCAGAAACAGATGGAAGAAGAGCTTTTAAATTTCTGGCAGATCCTCCATGAATTGGAGTTTTGGGCTCCTCGTCATCATCGTCATCAAATAAGCAAACCGCTCTCCGTCTCTTGGCCAACGGTGGAACTGGAGGTCTAACCATGTCATTCTTAACTTCGACGGAAACTCTTTCTACCTTGTCAGATTTAACAGTAGCAGAATTAGACATAGCTTCCAACGCTCGCTTACGTCGCTTGGTTAAGGGCAGCACAGCTTCATCACCACAACCATCAGGTCCAACATTACGTTTGACAGATTGAGCTTTCAATGCCAAAACCATTTCTCTTTTCACATGTGATGTGGAGTCCTTTGAGTCTGAATATTCAACCATTTTGCAGTCAACAATGTTAGAACTTGAAAGACCAGTCTTTGTGCTTTTTGTGGCAGATAGCTTGGAAGGAACATCTTTTGAATCCACACACTTCGACTTTTTTACAGGATTTAAATTTCCATTTGTTCCTAACCTCAGCTTTCCAGTGGTCCCAGCTTGAGCACTCTTTTTATCGCCAGAAACCTCACCCTTGGAACCGGCAATGGTGTCCTCTACATCTGATCCCTTGAAGCCTCTTTTGGCTCTTAACACATCTTTAGTTTTCCCACTGCCAATACCTGAATCTGACTTCAAAGCATCCTGTGAAAGTTCTGCAATGCTGCCATTAGAGGCAATTTTTCCATCTGATATGTCTTTATGCTGCTCACCAGAATCAGGGATATTGACACATTGACCAGAACTATCATCCTTTAATGATGTTACATCCAAGTTACCTTTTTGTCCTCCAACAGAACCATCAAATGCTTTTTTTGATCCAGAAGCCATTTTCTTTAACTTGTGCCCATTAGGAAATGCCTTCTGTCCTTTATCAGGGTGTTTGTTGATATCTTCTTTATTATCAGAAGACGCCTCATCCTTCAATTGTGGTCCATTAGATAATTTTGTATTTTCCTCAGATGACAGAACTGGGGATAAAATATCATCAGCATGACATGAAATAGAACGCTTAATGTCTTCACTTTCAGTTTCACCCAGACTATTTGAGCAAGGCTCTAACTTAGAACCAAAGTCACATACATCTTCAGTTTTTGTTTCTCCATTGGGGATGACAGCACATGTCCTGTCTCTTAAGTCAACATCTTCTCCATCAACAGATGCAGCCTCAAAGCCAAGTGCAGATCTATCATTATCAAGTCTTGATTCACTTGATTTTTTTTTCTGTAACTCTTCAAATGCAACACAGATTTCCTTCACAGCTTGGGCAAAGTACTTAACTGTTTTACCTTGACACCGAGCAGACAATTTACTCTTTGACTCACTGGTGAATGCCTGAATGTCAACGGGAGCAACAAAAGCTCTGTGATGAGGAGAAAATAGAGGGGCTAAGTGAGAAGATAATCTGTTGTAGCAATCAACACAACCAACAAAAAAAAAAAGCAATAGAATATCAAGAGAGAAAACAAACTTGCAAAATAACATAGAAATTGTCTAGTTAAACTCAGTAGCAAAATAACATAAAATACCATCGCTTCAAACATGACTATCAATTACAATATGTAGAAACAGTCCAACAGACCCGTGTGCCTAAAATTTTATCTAGAACACTATATAGAGATAATTTTCTATTATTTTATTTTATTTTATTTTTTGCTGATAAACAAGAAAACTTCCAATAAAATCAAGCATGAATAATGAAAGGGCACAAGCTCTCCGATAAAGCAAGGATGAGCAGACAATAGATCTAAATAGGAATAAAAGCATTACATAAAAGTATAGCTTCATTAAAATTAAAGACCATGCACAAGCTGCATTCACTAAATTGGTCTTTTTGGAAATGCAAAACCATCAAATAAAAGAAAAAATGCCACTTCACCTCTTAAATCAGAGAATGTACAAGAATAATATCAATAATTCAACTCAGACATCTCTACATTCTGCAAGCAACTCAACTAACTAATCTCTAGTTGTAGGATGAGACTACAATAAACTCATTCATCCATAGACATATAGCATTATAAGAAAAGCACTGAGCATGGCACAACAATGCACATGAATAAAGAGGAACAGAGAAGCCTCCTCTAAAAATTTCTTCTACTCTTTAGAAACTACATAAATGTAAACCAAATCCCTCCCCAACCTGTTGTAAGCAAGATGCTAATCCCAAAGCGATATTACACAAACAACCAAAAATGAAGAAATTAATGACAAAGATCAGTACAGTACAGGTTTTCTTTTTACTGTAAGTGTCTTTTATCGATTTTAAGATACGTCTTACATCAGTTCTAGTTGTACAGGAACATGATCTGCAATGGCGTAATACCCATCAACAGAAAAATTGCAAAGGTCACAATTGAAAACCTCACAAAACATTGAAAACAATTTTTGAAATTATTAAATATCTCTTAGGGGAACTATAAGCCAAAGTCCATCTAAGGTAGAAGAAAAGCTCATAAGACACCGTAAACCTAGGGAAGAAGAAAGAAAAACCTTGAAGTAAATTACTTGCTCAATATTTATAGGCAGCCCCAAAACCCCACCACACTTTAAAACAAGTTTGAAAAATTTATTAAATATTTCTTTATGGAGCCATAAGATGAAGTCTGACTAAGCCAGCAGGAAGGCTCATGATGAACCTAGAAAAGAAGAAAAACCTTGAACTATGTTAATTGCAGAATTTTTGTAGGCGGAAACCTAGAACACTGCCCCCCCCCCCCCCCCAAAAAAAAGCCGCGGGCCAAAAGAACAAAGAAACAAGGAAAATTGCATTTCCAAGCCCGAAGACTGAAATTCAGTCCCCCAGGAACTACCAACTGTCCATTCACCAAAAATTATGTAATTACAGCTCCCACCAAAGTTAACAATGGTGCTATTGTTTCTGATGAGTACTAACTGTTTCCATAAATGTTTATACAATTTAGCACAAAACAAATGATCTAAAACGTATCATGCTATTAACACTCAAACAATTCACAATCAGATGAAATCAATAACAATTAGGATTGAAAATTAAAGAATATACAGCTAGAATGTGGCGTCAACTGTTCAATACAAATAATGGTGCTTCACTAAAAGTGGGGAAAGAAATTTAATGGTGATATTAGAGCAACATTGGTGGAAAAATGATATATATGCCCGTGAACTAATAATTCCAATATTTCATGGTTTTAAAATGGGAAGTGATACTTTTAATCAATATTTTCAACAACTTAACACCATTGCAAAGCTCATGTTGTGTATCAAGCCTCTGCACTGATGCTCAGCCACCAACGATTTAGAAATAAACATGTCAGAATTGAATGAAACATACTCACATTTCTTGTGTCCCAAAGAATTGAACAAAATATTTCTTAGGGTCTGGAGCTCGATCCCAGTCTTCAGGTCGACTAATCTGAAAAATTTTAGAATCCACAAAATCAACCTCACTAACCAAATCATTCTGTAACCTTAATATCTTAACAAGAGTGTATAAAAAAGGCAATGAATAATGACCTCAAACACAGTGATGTTGATGTCAAAATTTAACCAAAAACCCAAAATGCACAAATATTGGGAAATAACAGTTTGCAATGGCATGCAGTCTCATGTCCAAGAAGAAGACCAATTTCAAAACCGTAAAAAAGATTTTCGCTTAGAACCTAGTACTTACAACAAATCTGATGTATATAAGAAAAAAAAATTCCCAACATTTGTATCCATATCACATGTCTGAGGAAGAGTTGAAGAAGGTGGAAACACTAATATCCAAAATGGAGACAAACATAATCTCAATCAATCTCTTTATACAAATTAAGTAACATATAGCATGCCTAATGTGCACAAATCCCTCATGATGCATTATGAAAATCTGTTTACATTTATTAACAGCTACTTTAGGAATTACGGTTCTGTTTGCCAAATGCTCTTACATAAAACACTGTGAATTCAACATTATGAACTTCAAAGCCACATCATCATAAATTGCATACCAATCAACGTAGTGACCATCCATTTGTAAATTAAGCAAGCCCCACACAAATGCCACTATAAATTAATATTAGAACTCCTACTAAAAGCATAACACTTTTAAAAACTTAAATCTAAGACCCAATAGATATCAGCTTAACCACTTCTTCCATCTTCTAGTAAAATAATGTAAATTTCTAAAACCCTAATAAGGGCAAAAGAGCCGCATGTATGAAATAGGAGCATCAAATAATATCATCATAAGGCAATTAAAAAGCGCAAAAAAAAAAAGGAACTGAAATAGAAACAGAAAGAGAGAAAGACCTTGGCAGGCCAAGCGGGAAAGCCCTTGACTTTGGCAAGAACAAGATCGCCCAAACTCAACTGACTCTTGGCTTTGGCCTTGCTGCCTCCTTTTCGACGACTACCAGCCATGTCGTTTTATAAGCTTACATCCACCACGTAAAAACCTAACCCAGCCTAACCTAATTTCTAGGACCAAAAAAAAAAAAAAAAATTCTATCCTGCTATCAAAAATTCAAGGCGAAGATCGAATCCAATTGTACGGAGAATCCAAATCAAATGAAGCTAATGTGGAAAACCTAAAATCCAGAATATTCGGCCGGAGATTCTGCCGTCGGCAGGGAGTTCCGGCGACGGAGGCGCTACGGCATCGCCAAGAGAACTGAGTGATTGTATAGAGAGAGAAAGTGCGAAAGAGATGTCGGGGCGGTTGGAGAGAGAGAGAGAAGATTTTGTGAGAGAGAGGGGGTGTTTTGTTTTCGTTTTGGTTTTTGTTTTCTTGGGGAGGCAAGTAAATTGTAAGAAGGGTTATTTTGTAAATTAGAATAGATCTTTAGCACGTGCTAGGCCAGGGACAAGTGAACGAGACGAGTTAACATCCTTTTCTTGTTTATATTTTTGTTACTTTAATTTTTGAGTTGAAGTATTAGCACCTCTTCAATTTCCTTTTAAAATCTCTTTTGGTTGTTTACAATTTTATCCTTAATTAAAATTACACTTAAAGAAATACAAATAAAAATAATATATGTGACAAATTCTATACACCTCACCTATGTTCATTCTGAATTTGAAATTTATTTAAGAATTTCATCATCCTCTTTTAGAATCTCTTTTAAAACTTCTTTTAGAATTAACAAATTATCTCAAAATTTTTATGACTGATATTTATTTTTTGATTTTCACATATCCAAAATTTACAGTCAACATCTATCTTTCCTTACTTCTCAATCATTGATGAGAATTTATGACAAAATTGCGATATGCTTACATGAATAAAGAGTTGTAGAAAGCTTATAATCTTGTTGAAAGTCTTAATTATTCACTATATATCATGCCTTGGAGTCTTAGGACTTCACTTTCTCTTTTCATGGTTTACGAAACTCTTACAAGTGGTCGAGTATTCAAAGCAAAAGGATTTCCATAAGGGCTTTGTAAAAATGGTGGTTAATAATAGTTGAATGATTATAATTTTGATAAAATTCTTTACACCCATCAATTTTACATATAATTAATTAGGATTAATGAAGTAAACTCCATTAAACAGTAATTAGGAGAATTGAGAAATCCTAGTAAATTAAGGTTATTTTTGGCATTAAAAAGGGGTATAATAAGGGATCATATAATTTTTAAATATCTTAATGAGATGTATTAAGAAATAAGGTTTTAAGAAGAGTTTTGAGGGGTGCCAATAGTCCCACTGTTAATTTTTACCACCACCCTATAATAATACAGCATAAAATTTAGGCATATTTCTAAATCATATTTTATATTACATATTTCTTATTTCACGGCAGCAAAAGATTATAGTATTCGCCATATTTCATTGAATTAAAAAATGAAAATTCTAATTTTTTTAATAAAAATAATCTAAGTGATATTTTATATATTTATTTAGTAAATGATAAATTTTATAATTTACAAAATTACTTATTTAATTATTTTATTATCCCATTTAATTTTTTTTTAAAAAAAAGACAATTTCATCATCCAATGCATAATCACCACATCAATTAAAACAAATTTATTCAAAAAATTAGTTAAAAATGTAAAATTAATCATTGTCTTTGCACTCCCTCTTTGACAACAATACGAAATAAGCCATCACAACACTTGGATTTTGACATATAATTTCACTAATTATTTAAAGTGTTTAATATTAAAATCTCTCTTCTTTGCTTTAATTATATCATTTTGGTTTTTCCTCTTATTGTATTTTTAAAATTTTTAACTATCATTGTAATGTTTCTTTGATCTATCATGTGAACGTTATTCAATCTAAATAATCATTTTAATGTTTCTTTGATCTGTGAACATTCATTCTAAATAGTTATTGTGAGTGGTAGTGGTTAACTTGATTGATCAAACCTGTTGAAGGTTAGCACAAGAAATTTCCTGCATAAGTGATGAAAAGATTTTAGTGCCATTGTGCAATACTTAAAATATCCCTCTCGTTTCTCTTCATTCTCTCTCTCTCTTAAGTAACTCTCTACCAGCGCATTTTGAGCTTTAAAGCAGGCCACAATCTTTGAACTTCATTTTTTTTAATATTATTATTTCAGACATTCTCAATCATTAACTTCAGTTAATCCAATACAGTTGAAATGTTAAAATTGACACAATTAAAAAGTCATCTTTGGACTTTTAATATTTCTTAGATAATTTAGATTAAATATGCTAAATGATTGAGAATTTGCACACTCAATCACACTTCACAATAGGACACTGTATTTTGCAAGTTAAATTAGCCCCTTCATAATAAACTTTTGACTCAAGTATCTTTCTCCACCAATTACCTCACACAAATTTTTAGGTAGTAGACTCAACACCTTTCAGTTATCAATACTAATCGAGTCCAAGTGCCCCCAACTCAGCATTCTAACTTTTCTGGAGGAGAGAATATCTAAAGCATTAGAAACCCTAGAAATCCTCTTCTACATGCACATCCAATGTTAACCTCTTGCCCCATGGTTTTTCCATCTTCTTTCAAATACAACAGTTTTCAGTTTGCTAAATAAAAAAGGCTTATCCTTCTCAATAAATATACGTAAAAATGGAAGCTAGATCGTTCAAAGCACACCAATCAATCAAAATGTCTGCCATTCCAAGGAAAATTAAGAACAAAAATGATAAAACGAAATGCAAATGAATACATGGCAAACAATATGCAAGAAGTTTTCAACAACCTTGACCAAATATGAGAGAGAAGTCAAATAAAACTGTCGGAGCCATAAGTTTTATTTAGGCACTCTGTAAAACCTCAAGACTCATTCCCATCAACTTGACCCACATATACTAGTGCTTCAAATTCAGAAGCACATTCAGCAACCTTCCACAGTTGACATAGTCAAGCTTCCTGAACTACCTAGTTACCTCAAGCATAAGCATGCACCAGTAATTCTCACAAATCCTGCTTATATATTATGGCTTCCCAGATTTATGCTATTACTTATATCAAATAATATCCAGCTGCTGCCAAGTAAAGGCCAGTGGGACATTAAACAAAAGGGTTACAAGTGAAAGTGGGGCCATCGCTACACAGATGAAGCAAAACTTAAGCTGGTTGGAAGCATGAAGCAAAGCCAAAACTAAAATCTGCATTTCCATCAATAGCACACCATCCAAAGGTGTTATAATCAAAGAAAGACAACAAATTGCCTCATAAAAGTATGTTCTAGAAAAGAAACAAGTCAGAGAGCCAAAACGAAAGAAGAAATTTCATATAAGCTCCAGAATCAACCATCAACTATCCAATAAAGTTTACAAAATTTTAAATGAAGTTAAGTAATGAGAATAATTATTGGCAAAGACTTACCCTCTATTCCTAATTTGAACCTTTCTCTTTGCCTTCTTTGCCTTCTTTGCCTTCTCTTCCAATAGCATCAGTCACCAAAGCCATTGGTCTTTGATCAATAACCTCATCAATTATACCAAATTCTTTTGCCTCTGCTGGAGTCATAAAGTAATCTCTATCCATATTCTTTTGAATAACCTCTATTGATTGCCCCGTGTGCTTACAATATAAAGCATTAAGCGCATCCCAGACCCGAACTATCTGCTTTGTATGAATTGTCATATCCTTAGCTTGCCCACTATACCCTCCAGATGGTTGATGAATCATGATAGTTGAATTTGGGAGTGCCCGCCTCTCCCCCTTGGCACCCGAGGCCAAAAGCAGGGAAGCCATGGATGCAGCTTGACCCAAACAAATCGTATTAATAGGAGATCGAATGTACTGCATTGTGTCATAAATAGCAAGACCTTTTACACAGTAAAAACACTGCCATTAGAATCATCATAATCATGACGTCAACTCACAGCCATAAATATCATTACAATGTGTCTAATCACTAGCATGTTTTCAAACAAATCAAAATGCTTTAGTCTCTTAAGTCATAGCATTTTGCCAAAACAAGCATAAACAAAACACTTTTAGGAATTAAGAAACCACCATTGTCTCTATGAAGCACTTTTTAGGTCAGAAAAACACTTAGGTATGGCTTATCTGGCCATAAGTGCTTATTTAACTCCATAAACTCTTTTCTATTTTTTGTTGGTTGTTGTTTGATTATTTTTTGATAGAGCTTTTAAAGATTAAATAAGCTATTTTCCCTCTACTAATAAAAGCTCAAATTTGAACTTTAAAAACCCTTCTAATAAAAGCTCTATTTAAATAAACTCTATTTGAAAAGCTATATTAAACTTAGCCTTAAGCTGCTGTTCGGAACAAAGCACTTGAATTTAAATGGTTTTTTGGAGAAAGCAATTGTAATCTTGATGTCTACACAATTAAGAACTATCAGCACTTCAGTCATAAATATAGTTGCCTAAAATGAGTTATAGAAATGAATTAAGGAAATGATATAAAAGCTTATATATCGATAAATTAAAATTCAGCGAATTGATAGAATGACAAAAAGAACCCAAAATGGAGGACCTGCAGTGACTTGGCCGCCGGGGGAGTTGAGGTACATGTGAATGGGCTTTGAGGGGTTTTCGGACTCCAAGAAGAGAAGCTGAGCGACAACGACGTGGGCGGTGTCGTCGTTGATAGGTCCGTTGATGCAGATGATTCTCTCTTTGAGAAGCCTCGAGAATATGTCGTACGCTCTCTCCCCTCGCGACGAGTGCTCGATCACCATCGGTATCAGACTGTACGAACGAGCTGAAATTTGAGCCGACGGTTTCGACAATTGTAGAAATTTAGTGGCCATTGAGGTTCGAGATAACAGATTCCTCATGCTCTGCATTTTGGATTCAGAACGGAGATGATGTTGATTAGGGCTTTCGTTTTTCACAGACTCTGAGTTTAGGAAATATTTACGCTGTCAGTTGGGCTGGGCTGGTAAATGCTGATTATGAATTTTCATTTTTCATGATTATGAATTTTCCTAATAACAGTTGAGGTTGATACCCTTATTTTTGTTAAAAAAATAAGAGAAAAATTAAATAGATTGGTGAAAAATTCTTTTTTTTTTTCTAATAAAAGTTGAGGTTTTTAAAAATAAAAAGGTAATTTAAAAATAAACAATTCAAGAGCAATTTAAAATTAACCCATTAAAGGCTCTTCTAAGTTCAAACAATAGTTTAATCTAAATTAAAATGGTTAATTTTAAATTATTGCTCTTGTAAATTGACTATTACTTTCCTTACTTTTCAAAGTCTCCAATTTATCGTCATTTTTATTGAATAACTCAAGGTTTTCAAAAGTAAAGGGTAATTTAAATATAGTGAATTTATGAGGGGATATTTAAAAATTTACCCAAAAATTGGGGAAGAAAATATGGAATATTTAATTTTTCTTTATAAGAGTTAATCTTTATTCTCAAAAATATAGAAAGTATATCTCTCTCTCTTTTTGTAATTTTATTTTATGAATTAAATTTTTTTCCTTCAAAAGTAGGGTCTAAGTTGAAATTGATTTTTCTGACCCCCTAGCATTTTTAAATTCGAACTCATGTAGCCAGTTTGAAAAGATATTTGAAAATACATGGATAAAACCCAAGAGACTATTTATGAACTAATTAGATATATAAATAAATTGTATCTCCTTACATTTAACGAAACACAACACCTAAGGATATTTGACCAAAGTATTTAGTATTTCATTGAAAGAAACTGAAACGAATTCGAAAATTAAAAGGTAACTTAAAAACATCAATTATTGATAAAAAAAAAAAAAAAAAGATATACGTGAGTTATAAGAAATAAATTATTCCGAATAATTAAAAAAAAAAGTCACAGCCTCAAGTGGGATCCGACAACACTCTACGATTTATTGATTCTGGAGGCCCAACAGCCCAAACTCCCTATGACAACAAATTGGCTTACCAGCCCACTGAGATTACTGCAATCATTGATCGAAAATGTGGCCTTGAAATAGCAGAATAGTCAATATCCTTGCATAATTTGTCTGCTGTGTGGGTCTTTTTTAGGTTATCTTTTATCTTTTTTTAAGCACTTTCGACTCAAGTTTATATCATATCCATGATAATTCAAGACGATACTATTGCATCTACAATATAATAGCAATTTAGGCTCAATTTGGGATTAAAGTTGAGTAACTATATTTTAAAAGTTACAATATTAAAGTATTTGGTAAACATTAACTGCTGTAGTTTAAAACTAAATTAATTTGATTTTTTACTTGTATTTAAAAAGTTTTTTATATCTTTATTAATTTCTTCAAAATTATTATTTAAAAATTATATTTATTATATACTATTAATTTTATTTCATAGTTACTGTTTTTTTTTTCTGCAGTAATTATAATTTAAAAGTTATAGCACTTCAATACAAAACATGTTCTTAGTTATTTTATATATCCAATGTAAGTAAGATAATAAAATAATTAATCACTTTTTGAATAATCCATTCAAAAACAATAGTATTTTTTTTTTATAAAATTCATTCAATCATGAACACACTTATGTCAAATGATAGTGCTTGGAGGAATCATGAGCTTGATGGTGGTTAATAAGGAATCAAAAGAAATAGAAATAAAAATAGAAGTTAAGGAATGATAAGTAATAAACATGATATTTTACAAAGTACATGTTTCGATTACTATAAGATGACTTTTATTCCACTTGAATGGCTTGAACTCGAGTTTGTTTAAAAGTGACGATAATCACTAAGTGGTGTCATGAGAACTCTTAGGATATTCATGGTAGTCAACTACCTTTTCAAAGATCAATTCTTTGATTTCTCCAGGTAGTGCTGAGATGAATTTTGGAATATTGAGGGTGAATGGAGCCTTTTCTATATCTCATTCCTTAGGTAACTTTTTGCTACATGAAGCTATTGATAATGTTGTTATTAGCCTAGAGAGGAAATCTGCAACAATGTTGGATTTTTCTTTCATGTGTTTCATGTCGAATTTGAATCTCAAGAGGGATTCAAACTACCTCGCAAGTTGTGGATATGAAATTTCTCTTTCTTTTCTCTTAAGCAACCTCTAGAGGTATTCGTGATCTATTTCAATTACAAATGAAGTAAGAGAGAGAAAGAATTTGAATTTTTTGATGCCTTTGATGACTGCTAATACTTCTTTCTTAGATGATGGGTAGTGATATTGAGCTTCACTGAATGGCCCTGATTTATAACCACAAATTCTTTTGTTTCCATTCCATTCTTCAATCAATATTGCACCTTAATAATTGTCACTGGTATCTGTTTGGAGGATGACTTGTCCCTTATAAAAAATCTTTAAAAGTGGAAGTGATAATGGAAGAAACTGCTATAGTGTTGATAAGTGCAGTGAGAGCAATTTGCTTGGCATCTCTAATTTAAAGGATGACTTTCACATATAGTCTAAATGCTAGTCTGGATTACATGGTAAGATCAACAAGTTATTCTTCAGAGAGAGTAAACACTGGTTTGCCTTCTGAAAAGTCTTCCTGATCATCAAATCTAATGGATACGTCGGAGTCTTGTAATTGCAAGTTAATTGCTAGTAATGCATCTTCAACATTATCAGATCAAGTATAGTACTCATCATTGAATTCTGGATCCTGAATCATCTGCAGAAGTTTGGCATCTTTTTCTTTAACTTGCATTGTTTTGTAAAGTGTCACTTTTTACAACAGATGAAACATTTGCTTGACTTCTTTGGAAATTTTTTCCTTTCCACAAATCGATGCTTTTGTCCCTTATATGGCCTCTAAGATTTTTTCTTATTGTAGGATTTTTTCTAACAAGAATATAAAGTGGTAAATTCATGAAATCCAAACTTGTTAGGCTTTTCATTTTAATATTTAGATAAATAAGTTTTCTTTATTTGCTTTATTTGTTATCTTAAGTTCTTGATTTCTGCAATAGCTCTGGATCGGTTCCCTTACCATTTGGTATAACTGCGCTAGACTGAAATTTAACATATCTATAAGTCCCTCAACCTTAAGCTTTGCTTTTAGCATTTCTATCATTAGGCCAGGCATGTTGAGGCTAAACGCCTTTTTGATTGTGTCTATTGGTTTCTTAAAGGTATAATAAAGGCGTTCTTGTTCTATATAATATTCTTCAAGTTGTTTGGTATCACAACATTTGTTTTGTAGAAACTATTTTTCTGTCATTTTAGTTTTTTGTGGCCTTGTTCCCATAAAATCTAGAATAAGATTGTCCAATATAGGCATACAAGGATTTTCTGGGTTAACAATAAATATTCCCTTTGCATTTTAGTAAGTGTGTTCGCCCACCATCTGTTTAATGATCCAACAAAGCTTTCTACAAGTTTCATCATGGCAGCTTGTTCAGTGAGGTGCAGGGCTTGTTGACATTCCTCTTCATACCATGTCATCATCTGTTCTATGTATGCATGCCTATCTTTTAGTTTGACATCATCGATGCCCCAATATGGCCTTGATGTTGGAGCATAGAGAATTTATACAAGCATTTAGTATTCTTCTACTAGTTTTGTTGGCGCTTTCTACTGCTACTGTTGTGGTTGTTGTTGAAGCTTTTGTTGTCGCAGTTTAGCTGATGATGAAACTCATGAGTATTCTCCTATTTTAAAATTAGATTGTCAAAATCTTCTTGTAGTGTCCATATATGTTGAATTAATTAGAAAATATGGTCTTCATTCTATTATGCTTGATCTATGAGGAGAAGAAAAAGATTCTTCAATCTAGTTAAATCCAAAAGTATTGTTTGAATCTTCAATTCCCTAACCAGTGGCTTTAATGGGCCATGGTTGGATTAATGGCATCTCATAACTTCTCTAAAATACTTTTCTATTGTTACTAGAAGAACTTTCTTCCTAAATATGTGCTGGCTTGGAAAGCTAGTCCTTCTTTCAAAAGATTTTTATTTGTGGTCTATTGAAGAATTCCTAGTAGCACTCAAAAGTTCTCATTCTTTTTTCATTACTATCGGCTCCTGTTCTTACAATTATAGTAACTCTTTTGGAAAGTTCATGCAAGTCTGACAGCTATTTTATCGTAAGTCTTTGGATTTTGTGAGACCTTTTGATATGTTTTTGTAGATCCTGTATCTATTCTGCAAGCTGATGTTGTTGAGCAATAATTTCTTCTAATGCTTTATTATATTCTAAAGCATTTATATTGCTCCAATTGATGGCCTTTTCTATAGGTCCAAATTCAGTGGGATCTGACTTTTGAATTATCCATTTAACCACTGCATAATCATCATATATTCTCCTTAGAGATTCTTCACCAATTTCTAAAGCATTGATTACTCTGATTAGTCCTATGAATTTGGCTAAACATGATCTCCGTGGCATATGTGGACAAGATTCTAGATTTTTCCTTCAATTTGACATTTTTCACATAAGTATAAAAGTCTTGTTTCTCTCGGAAAAGAAATTAAGATTCTTCCATCTGACAATTTGTCAACTTGAGGAGTTTCATGGACTTGTAGGGGCTTATCGTTCTATTCATATTCATTGATCCATTTAGATGAAAAAAAAATAATTGGTTTTGTTTGAAGACTCTGGGTTGAATTATTCTTCCTTCTCCAGCAACAAATCTAATAATAAAAAGGTTGTTATAGCTCATGGAAAACATATGGATTTCGACTTTGTAGATCATAATATGATGGACTGCAAGGGCTGATTCATTTGGTTTTATAACTAATCCATTTAATTAGATTAAGACTTTTATTGATTCTGGGAGAGATGATTTATGTAGGTTCAGGATAAAATTTGGTTCCACCTAAATGACTATAAGTCCTAGACTAAGCCCTAATTCGACTGTTGAGATTAATGTTTTTTCAAAAGTTTGTCATCTTGTATCAAGGATGGCTAGAAAGCATGTGATATTCTTGCCTCAAAAGTACAGTGATTGAAGTCCAATTCTGACAGCACTGAGATGCAATCCTTTGTAGCCTTCATTTCTGTATTTTTGATATCTTGTAGAGAGAGAATAAAAATATAGGTTTCTTTGAAATACAAAGAAATAGATTGTACAAAGACCTTAAAGGATTTATATATAAAATTGAGTTTGGGTAGTTCAATAAAAACAATAGACTTGATGGAAAAGATAAAGGTATTTACACTATAGAATTCATAAGGTTTAGAGGATCTAATATGAAATGTTAGATAGTTTTTTGGTCGTTTTCTTCTTGGGTTTCAAAGTGAAAATTTATTATGGGAGAATAAGTATTTGAAAAAGAAAAGGGAGCTTCCATATTAAAACATGTATCCCAAATTGAGTTATATTCTAGTTGTTCTGGTCTTTGACTGCCTTGACAATGGATTTTAATATCCAAAAGAATACACCGCAGACTCCTTTTGCTAGTGATAAGCCTAAAACACACAACTCTCTTTGGCCTAATAACTAGGCGCCACACCTTTCAAGAATCTTTTCTATACATCTCTTGGCAAAATAACTTGATCTGAAAATAAGCTTTTTTTAATTTCCTATAATACTTCTGATGTGAAGGATTTAATTAACTAGAAACCATAGAACATACTCTATTATAGAAAATTATGAAAGCTCCTTATGAGAGTGCTGGCTTTGATACTAAAAAGAAATAAGAAAATATAATAGAAGATTTTATTACAAAAAAAAGTCTATTACAAGTATAGCAAAAGATACAAAACTCCATGATCCACATGTTCATAAAGAGTCTTTTTATAGACACCAAGGGAATCTCCTTTTATAGAACATATTATCATTACACCTTATTACTTAGAAATATTACTTTATAACTTACCATTATTTTTTGTTGCATCACATAGTACATCCTTATCACTAAAGAGTTTAGCTTTATAACTCACTAAGTAATACATGTGACTTCTCACACTTCTCACTTATTTATTAGCTAAATCATTATTATCATCATCATTATTATTGGTATATCATTATACTATTAAACCATACAACTTAATATCTTTGACAGACTTTAACAAATCTAAAATTTTGGGATTGAATTTTTTTTTCTAATAAAGAAAGAGAGTGATGATCTGGTGTCTAGGATCATGGACTTTATTATAATTAGAAAAAGCTATCAAATCATATGTTATTATATAATTAATAGCATTAAGTCATATGAATTAATAGCACTATATTATTATATAATTAAATCATGTGACTTAAGGAAGAATGTACTAATTATTTGTCAAAATTTGAAAAAGCTATTAATGTTAATGAAAGGTATTGTAACACCCCAACCAGAACTCGGAGGGTAAATCTAACCACAACTCCATTATGTACTTGATCTCCTTACAATCAATAGCAATTCAAACCTCAAACACACTATTTATACAGTGGAACACTTTAAGAAAAGAAAAATTTGTTAAACCATCTACCATCCTGAATTCAAGTCTTCTCCTTACTCATCACGAATGAACTCTGATATCTGAAAACTAAATCACAATAAATTATAACGAGTGCAAACTCAGAAGCAAATTAGTTTTTCTTATACTAAAATACATACGTACTTATACATAATGCAAATAGATGATATGGCATGATCTTTTCAAATACTTAAAACAAATTCATTAAAATCTTTTTAAGTTGCTTCAAAACTTTCACATTTTCTTTTAAGAAAATACATATCCTGTAATGTGGCACTTTACGCTGTGCATGACACTTTGCACCATATGTGGCACTTCGCAGCACATAAGCCCTCGAGAGGTGGCCTCTGCATAGTCTCAAGAGGTGGCCCCCACATAACTTCAATAGGTGACCCCCATCACAAAATCTCATAAAACAGAAATTCCACTTGATAAAATCCACTTTCTCATTCATAGAAAACTTTAATGCATTTTTGTATTTATGCCAATGAATCCTCACACAACTTATGCTCATGTACATAATCATGCACATAACAACACATCACATAAACACATGGGCAGAAACATATAAATCTATATATACATATATTAAAAATAGGCTTTACAAACAAGTCAAACATATACATATTGTTTATTGTGATTCATTTTGAAGTCTAGTTTACTTACCTCCTAGCTTCCACACTTAACAAACATGTATTGATATCATCAACTTATAAATCATTAATAAATTCTCATAAGATAAAATCGAGTCAAATTACAAATTCCAATGTCCTCAAATATCTCATTTTGGAACTATTCTCAAACTCAAATGCCCTTAATATTCGGTCCTCAAAACAGAACGGTTCATGTTCTTTAATTTTTAATAAATTATTACCTTATTGGAAAAATCTAAAATTTTACAGAGCATATGCTGACATATTGAAAATTCATTGGTAAAAGTTTTACAGCTTAATTCCTTCAAAAATTATTGAAAATAATTTACGTTTCAGACATCGTCAATACTATCAACCAGTTTTCCGTCCTGGACATACCTGCTTTAAAAATGCAAAACAACTTATTGTTTTATCATAAAATCATGAAAATTTCCAGAATCACACTAGACATTTATGAAAATCACTGATGTAAATTTCATAATTTTTGAAGAATTCTAGCTATGGTAACATAATTATGTAATTCATGTTCTTCACCGAAATCAGAAATTTCCAGGTTTTCAGACTTGACTTTGAAAAATCGTAACTAATTGAAATCTTATCCGATTAGCTTGAAACAAGTTTCAAAACATTCTAAACGATGTCTAGTTTAACATATCCAAAATTCCGAATCAAAATCAATTTGTACAAATTACTATGATTTTCGAAATAACACACTGTCAGCATATATTCTGCAAAATCTTTGGTTTCTACTTCTATTGCAAACATCTAATCATGCTTCTCCATAACAAATTAATAAAAATCCAGAACTGAAACTTTCCTCCGAATCTTCTCTCAATAATATCCGATTCAAATGACATAATTGATCTCATGTGTTGCTCACAGCAGGAAGAAGACTTTCTTCTTCTTCTTCTCTTGTCTTTTCTCTCTTTTCCCTCCATCGTCTTCTTTTTTTCTTTTTTCTGCGTGATTCTTTTTTTTCCTCCGTCAATCTCTCTCTCTTTCTAGTAATGGGAAAGACATCTTATACCTTTTTATACTAAAATACAAAGATTACAAAAAAAATTAAAAAGACTTAAATACTCTTAGGAGAATTGGGGTATTACACTCTTACCCTCTTAAAAGAATTTCATCCTCAAAATTCACTTTTAGTTATCTCTAAAAGAATCAAAACCTCAAAATCACTTATGACCAATGAATCCTCATAAAAACTTAAACAAACACACTGCACTTTCGTTGCGCTACTCTAATACTTCAATTATATATCTCTTAGAAACAAAATCACAAAGCCTAAAGGTTTGGCATAGACCTAATTCTATTCATCCTTACAAAATCCTTCCCAACCGATGCAAGAAATCACAAATATCTGTCATGACCGGTTGAGAATTGCTCTGATACCATTTGTCATGATTCAACCAAGACCTGACAAGATATTATCTGTTTTAGGTCTTAACAAAGTTTGCACAGGTTTTTTTTTTTAGTACGCATATATTCCAAAACACGTCCTGTCAATTAAGATGTATGTCACTCTTTATAAACCCAACATTTCTTCCGTGCTTTGTTGATATGAAATTTACCTAAGGCGTTACAAGTATAATTAGTACATTCTTGCTTAAGTTGTCGTAGCCACTATTCTGCCTCCATTATCCGTATCATCCACGGTTGTCATATTGCCTCCACCGGTACTTATCTATGGAGACAATTGCGTATGTTTCAATAGTCGCATAGAGGTTCTGATGACCCACATCATCAATTAAATAAGCAACGTAATATATCATCAACACCATTAAAAAAATAATAATAATTTTCAGAATAGGTAGTGTTACCATTCCCGAAGTTTAGTGAAGAGCAAAAAATAAAATCATCGTTTTCAGGTTACGATGTGATTGTCAAAAAGGCATGGTCAGATTCAAGAATAGGTAAAATAACAGAAAATCTACAAAGAAAAAGTTTTTTTTTTTTTAAATAAAAACGATATTTCGTTTGGGCCAGGCCGAGGCGATCTGAGAAACCAGCAACGAAAACCGACCGCAATGCAAGAGCCACAGAGCAAGTCGACTTAATCAAAAATTAATTAGAGGCACGTGCAGTACACTTCTACATCACGTGACATTTCCAACTGCCCAATTAAAGAACAGCAGAAACTAGATAAGTAGAAAATTAACAAACTTCTAGAAAGCTCGCTTGATTTTCACAAATTTAGATATGTTTCTATCGTTAATTTACACGAAATGCCATCGGCTCAGTTTAGCAAAAACCATCGGAACACCACTAACATGCACATCAATGTCCCCAAAAAAAAAATTGAAAAGAAAAAAATGTAAAAGAACACAAATTTATCACAAAGGTGGCACAGCCCTGTGATCCCTCTCTAGGAATCCCTCCAAAACCACCCTCTTCTTGTACTCTTGAGAATTCAAATCCAGATCACCGTTGATTTTCACCGTCGCCGCATCATCATTCTTGAAGGCCCTTAATCGAGGGACGAAGTACAACCATGCAGACGTACACAAAATCGCACACAATCGGCCCCATATGAACATAATAATCAAAGTGACCACAATAATCGACATGCCCACAACGGGGTCAAACTTGTTGACCACCATCGCATTATCATCTTGGCTGGCCTTATTGGGCACGACCCGAGATTTCAACAACAACTGGTTCGCCCGTTTATCACGGGCCGGAACCGGCATAGAAACTGAGTGTTTTAACGTAGCAGCAGCCTTACCCGCGTTGGAATCAGTCGTCCTGGCAGGAGGAGGAGGCTTGGGCTTGATGACGACATCAGGCGAACCGGGCTGATTCGAGGACCCGGCTCTTATGGCGTCTATCTTCCGACGGAATGATAGCCGCTTCCGACGCGTGGCGTCCTTTGAATTATCCGCATGATGATGATCAAGTGGCTTCCGATTGTCAAGGGTGTTGTTTTGTTTGGGTCCCTGCGTTGTCCGAATGAGTAAATTCATTTATTATGCGACAAATATAGAAACAGAATATTATGTATTATAAATAATTTATTTTTCTCACCTCTTCAATCATTTCGTCCTTCAAGAGAGTTTTAATTTCTCGAAACGGCATAGTTTTGGTGGTTGAATTCGTGCGCTTTTTGAACAACCTGTGAATCTTCCATTTGGGTTTAAAGGAGTTCGATGACTTCGATGAATGGATATTGTTTTCAGACAGATCCGTACTCTTGTCCGAAGAAGTATCCAAAGGGACCGTTTTAGCGGAGGAGTTCTTCATACGAAACATTGACCAGAAAGAAAACAAACCAGTAGCAGTATCTAAGGGGACTGTTCCTTTGTCTTTATCGCCGCTGTTACTGGATTCAACTTCAACTTCAACAACTTTGTTCACTGGTGATATTTTCTCGGGAAAATTTTTTTCATCTTTCCGGGAAACCCCAAAACAGCAAAGAAAGCCAGCGCTTCTTCTGAGTTTTTTGTCTGGGGCTTTGGCCATGGAAGAGAGAAACGAGTAGTCGGCATGGAGGACTTTGAACAGAGAGGAGCGGTTGGCGACTTAGGGTCGCTATAACTACGTAATTATGACTAAATTTTTATAGGGCAAAACTAATATTAAATTATTTAAATACAAACAATTTTTAATTTTTAGTTTTTAATTTGAAAAAATCATTTTCGATAAGCTTAGGCATTGTTCGGTTAGAAAGGAGGACTTGGACTTTTGGTGGCAGAGTCGTTGTTCTTGCACGTTTACATCTTGTCCGCGTTTTAAACTTTCACTCTTTCTTCTTCAGCCCTTGGACGGTTCTGCCAAGTACAGTTTGTCAGGTTCATTCTTTTATCCGAATCTCCCTGAGGCAATAACGCAAGAGTTTTCCCCCTTTTTTTGAGATCGATCAAGTAACGACACACTATGTTCATGGGTTTGCTAGAGGCCCTTAGTTTAAGAGATCGAATTATCCCTTGCGATATTGAAGAATTCTGATTGTCACAATTTAAGATTAGAGTACGTAGCTCGCTACTAAGGTTTGAATTAATAGAATGTTTTAACCAGATAGCTATTGTAGTGTTAGAGCTTTTGCATGTAAACTTTAAACCAAAAATAAATAAAATTAGTTATTTAATTAGTTGCATGTAAAATGTTTCAAGCAATAATAATTGTGCACGGCATTTAATAGCTATCTAATTTCTGAATATATAAATTTTTAATGGTTATTTTATAAAAAAATAAAATAAATTGTTAAAATAAAATCAAGATCCTTTAGACTATTAATGTTTTAGAGACTCACTTGACCCAAAAGCTTAATATGCATTAACGAGTTCCTTTATGTTAAATATAGAGTGAAACGTAAAATAGAGACTCATAGATGAACCGAAAGACAAGAACTCAACAATGAGCTTTTGCATGTAGATGGAATCAATCTTAAGACTCTAACTCTAATACCATGTAAAAAAGATCAACTGACTCAAAACATCAAACTAGTAATTAAAGGTCTCGTAATAATATTTAAGAAAAGTCTTAACACAAATAGCTTAACTCTTTAAGAAAAGTCATCGACTTCAGCTATAATAAACTAGCATATTTAATTAATCCGTCATAAGCATAGTACTATAATAGTAAATAAGTCATACCAAATGGGCAATAAACTTGTGATAATGAGCTAGTTGATAAAACTAAACCAATTATGATCTTAATTAAGAAACTTTAATAATATACGGATTCATATGTTGTGATCCCGGACATATGATTGTACTTGCATAATGCAATCTCTCCATTTTCAGAATTTCACAACTTGTCCACAGTCCACTTACCATGCGGGTTTAGCGTGCCCTGATAATTTTAATAATTATGAAATCATTGAATTTCTTGTATTTTTCATGGACTTTACCTAAAGTCCTATCTACCAGAAAGTAAGTATACAATAACAATAGCTCTCCAATTCTTGCCCTTTTTAAATCAAGTGCCTCCATTTGTCCAAGGAGTACGGGGAATGAATGACCTTTTTGCTTTTCGGCAGGCACATTGTTGTTACCCAAATTTCAAATTTCATATCAACATTTTCCCTGGATTTAGTCTCAATCATTCTCTTTTAATTTTCAAATTAAGGCATTAATATTTATATGAAAAAAATAAGTGAATAATAGGATCATCTATGCAATTATGAAATGTGTTCCCGTTCGTGTTCTTAAACAAATGCACGTGTGATAAAATTTAAATGAGTGAACGTGTAATTAATTAACAGAATCATACATCATGTTACATTGGTGCATTTAGAATTTTCTAAACTCCTGATAAAGAAATTATAAATTTTTTACGACGATAATTGTTCTGCACGTGCGTATAAAACGAACTGATTGTAAAACATTGGAGAAGAACTATGAAGATAATTTTCAATATTCAAGAACTTCGATTTTTCTTTTTTGTTTTTTTTTTGCATGAAATATATGCTCAGTTGTTGATGGTGAAAGAAAATTAAAGGCATAATATGTATATCCCATACGTTCATTTAGTGAGGTGTTTGTGGAGCCCACGCAATAACTGCTGTATCTAACAAAATCACAATTAATTTGGTTGATACGCGGATAGTGGATAGCAGTACTTGATTAAAAAGCACGAATAACATATATATCAACACACTTTGTACAATAAATAACGTGATATCTGACGTGTCACCAATTTATAAGCGTTAAAAGATTAACACCTTAATAATGAGTTATATAACGTTAATTAAAATCTTAAACAATTATTAATAATTGGTATATTACCTGGATGCAAATCATATATATATATATATGTAGTTGTGTAAGCATAGTATTATTATATATTACTAAAATATTTTATCATTATTAATTAAAGTTAAGAGAGTTGGGTACGTCAACTTAAAATTACGATCCAAATTTTGAACCACTACTCAATACTATGTTTATACTTCAGATATCAACAGTTAAATTGATAAAAACTTTTTTTAACCAGAATTTATTAAGTTATAAGAAAAATTCAAGATAAGGCCGCCTCCCAACAGCAAATATTCCGCATTTTGTAAGTTTGTGCTTAGCTAACACTGCTTAAATTAAGCATATTCTGTTCTTGTTATATACTATATGTCTTCATTAAGTAAAAACTGTAAAATCGTATGTAACATAAATTCCTCAACACACCAAACCACGGCTGATCATCGCTCTATTATAATATTTGTACTTTTGTTAAAATGAAGATCTTTATATACCTCGTCAAGTTATTTATGTCATTTACCCATAAATATACATTTAATGGCAAGAGTGTGTCAATAAGAGGGCAGGTGATTTCCATGGACAATACGGGCAAGTGGAAGCAATCAACCTATCCCAATTTAAGGGGCGATTGATGTGAACCTTTATGATTAATTTATGATATAATGTTTTGAAAAAGGGGAACAAAGCTTTTGTCTCTAATGTTCTTAATTCTAGAATTTACACCCCCCCCCCCCAAATTTTTCAAATTACCTACGACGTCTCTATCACTATAAGATTAATAATATTCAAATTTCACCATTGAAAGATAAATATGGTTCTTTAACATATAAAACCATTCATATTTTTTGACAATCATGTCACATTATTTAATTTGATGATAAGAGTACACAAGTGAAGAACTCAAAAAAAAAAAAATTCTCGTACAGTTAATGTTAAGTATGTAATAAATATTTACTAAAAAAATTATACACTCAGATGATAAAATTGAGGACTATAGTAAATTATGTCATTATTTATTTAGAAAAAGTCTAGCCTTATTGGAAAATCAGAATTTTTTTAATGTACAATGTACAAACTTAATTAATCCACTTTGAAACCGTACTTCTAGAATTGGCTTCATCCCTAATCATTTTCATGCAAGTATTTGTCTTATACTCACAGCTTCTTTTTTCTTTTTTCTTTTTTCCCCCCCTTTTGGGTGTGTATGTAAGTGTGAAATCCAAGCTTTGTCAATGAAAAAAAAAAAAACCAAAAGCATTAGAAGAGATGAGCGTACCGAGCTAAAATAATCGATATCTAGGTAAACTCAACCAGATTTTATGAATAGAAGGAATTTCTTTTTTAAAAAAAAAAAAAAATTAAAGAGACGAAGACTTGGACTTTAGAGGCGTATTCGTGCATCATACGCGCTTTCACTTATTCGACAACTTACCGGCACCTGTTTTGATTTATTCATGTTTCATTTTTTTCAACCTTCGTAAAATTCCAAAGTCTATTCAATTACAAATTCAACAGGATTCGTGTTCTACGAAAACGACTTAATGCCTCCATCCAATTAAAACAAATTCGTTCATAATTGTGTAATCAATGGGCCGCGGTGACGCTGCTAATAGTATTTGTGTTTAATTAATTTGTGCTTCGTCACATTGATATTCCTCACGCTATCATTCTTGCTTGCAATCGATGATGTGACCAATAACAACCGAGGTTTAGATTCAATTAACTATGTGACGTTTTAAATTCATGGATCTGCTAATTTTCTTAATAATTAAGAAAAATCCCGTGCCATTTAGAGGTTTGAAACCAGCTGTATTTTATAATAACTAATTGGGGTTCAAAAATTGTTCTGAGAAGGATCACGGGAAATTAATAATTTTCTTAATTTATTTATTTTCCATCGTTCCGCGGCACTGTTTTTTGAATACGACTTTATCTACGGCATATTATATATTAGTTTTATGTGGAAATTAAATGTTGACCCGCGGCACAGGATCGAACTGAGTCAGAACTAAACCAACTTAATTAACAAACAAATATATATTTTGGAAAGAGTTTTCAGAAACAAATCTTGAAGATTAATAAAAGAAATCGACAGGCTTGTCGTGAATCCCTTGTCTATACACAATTAATTAATGCGCAAAACGTGTGTCACATGCAAGTGTTTTGGTGAAATATTCAAAATCTTGACTATATCTTTAAAAAAAAACTTATACAAATACAGTACTTAAATAAGAATATAACTCGACGATAGAATTTTGATAAGACCATCTTAGTACATGAAGCCTTGATTTAATTGTGAACTCGAGGAAAGTGTTGTATGTTGGAGATTGAGGTGCCATAATTTTTAATTCACAATTATTGTAAAATGTATATGTTAATCGTCGAGTAAGAGTAAAAATATGTGAATGCTTAAAAACATTGATTGAAAATGATTGTAGTTGAAAATGTCTGTACAAAATAATTTAGCTATTGTGCTCTCAAACTTAAATTAACTAAAGAATAATACTTATTTATGGTCGACTTAAGTTGTTTAATGGTCAAGCCAAGTTTGATACAAATAATTTTAAACGTAATACAACTTTAAATATAATGTGAACAAAATTCGAATAAGAACTTTTGTACCCAATCTAGAAGCTGTTATGAACTAGAAGAAAATAAGTATGTACCCACTTTTTTTCCTTTTTTTTTTTAAAAAAAAATATTTGGCTTAATTTGACACAATATGTAAATACAATTATCTAACCAACGTTAGGTTTCTAGGGGCTAGGGCTAGCTACTCTCTTATTATATCTCTGACGAGGGATGAAATTAAAAGAATTATTGAATTAAAATGCATTGTGATGACAAAAAACGTTGAAATTTAATCATGAACGTTCCTCTCAGTCGAAGACATGACATCTGATACCTAGTAAAATTGTTTTTTTTTTCTTAAATAGTTTTTAAAAAAACAACAAAAGTTCTTTTTTTTTTAAAAAAAAAAAAGGAAGAAGAATCCGATTATAACGTAAACGTTTATTTGTAACCAGAACATAATAAATTTGTTTCTAAATATTTCGGAGAAAAATTTTCTCCCCAGGTAAGCATGAAAAATCGATTACCATCTAACTAAGTTTGCGGACAATTTTCAGCTATGTGCACATGGAAAAGTTGAGGATTAACAATTATGAAAACGGTTCAATTATGACAATGTAACAGTTTTCAAAGAGAACATTCCATTTCTATTTGAGCATTCGAATTGATTATCTAGCATTCAGACTTTGCAGCTGTACGACTTTTCCAAATGAAATTCTTACGAAACAGAACCTTCTGTTAATAGAATTTCTTAAGGGCTGGAATGGGACCCCCCCCACAAAAAAAAAATGAAACACTAAATTGAACATAAAATTCAACAAAGATGTCAAGGTTTGTCAAAATATTACAACATGCAAAAACAAAAAGAAAACTCTTTAGTATTCACTAACTTTCTTATGACTTATGTGCGTTGGATTCAAAATTTTAAACTACATAACTCTTCGAAGCATCTAATATTTAGATCGTACGGTAAAGTTTCCTCGCTTCTCCCCCCCCTCCTTTTTTTTTCATTTTTAACTTTTTTTATCATATGTTTATAACTTTATGAAAGCAATAACTTTGCACACTTGTACAACAAATAGTGACACTCTATTTGAGTCATTATGACAAACTCTTTGATCAATTCATCAAACACTTTGCGTAGGCTAACGGAGACGTAGCAACAGAAGCAAGTTCGGGAATTCAACTTCAAGTACGAGGCCGTATTTCAGTACTGAACAAATGGGTTTACGAGTATAATTAAAATATATATTCCTTTCGTGAATATCGTTTTTTGTCCGAGTGGTTAATGGTGAGACGATCGGTTCGAATTCCCAATTTAATTCCCTCTCACACATTTGTAAGTAAAGGTAGATATATTTTTTTATATATTAGGGTAGATGTTTCACCTCCTACTAGATGTAGATTCTCAAGCCATACTCGATAGACCTTTGAATTGAATTATGAAATATACAAATTTAGATTCCTATTTTAAAATGTATAGATTGCCGTCCATTAAAATTTAAAAAAAAAGAAGAAGAAGAAGAAAGAAAAAAATCCAATGTATAATCCTTTAGTTTTATTTTACGATTCCATGGTGTAATTAATGTTACAGGTTAGTTCTTTTAAAGCCATAAATCGAAAATGCATGCGTGTTGCGAGTTCAACGTAAACTATTAAAAATAACATAGCTTTCTTTTTGTTTGTAAATGCTAGAAAAAAAATATGTATTAAACAAAAAAAAAAACAAGATTATGGATTAAGATCTTCTTCTGAGTAAAAATTTATGTGTTGATTGGTGGTTACTAAATTTAAAATATAAAAAAATTAAATCTTATTCATATATTATTACTATATGACACATAGCATAATATTGTTAAAAGATTACTAGTGCTCAAATCAGGAGAAGATCTTAATCTTAAGATTTCAATTGCTATAAGCTAATCCTTGAAAAAAAACAATGTTAGGATCTAATTGGAAAATTGATACAAAAATTTATCAAGTAAGCATTGCAACGTAAGTAAAGGAGGCGGACCACCTATCCCACCATCAAAAAGATGAATATTGCAAGTCCTAAAATTCACAAATACTTTGTATCATTTTATTTTTAAATATTCATTGATTTTTGGTCTTATAAAATTTATTAATATTATCTTAAAGAAGGCTTCCACAAATGAACTTACTTAAATTTAACAAAATAACGAAGGTCAATCAATAAAATTTAAGTTAATAACATGTACATTTTCACACTTATAAAAGTAGAATCATAAACTAAGGATACAACTATTAAAAAAAGAAAAAACAGGAAAATAGTATATTCATGTAAAATGTTAATAATTAAAAGTCATCATAAATTACGTATAAAAAGATAACAGAAATATGTAAATTATGAAAGATGAGTCTAGCTTGACTCCATAATGCCTGAACCGACCCGGCCCGGCCCATTTCATGTTCAATTTTAACTGTCATATTGTTTTTCTCAACAGCGTCAAGTTGAGAATTTTGCTTATATTTGTTACTCAAAGTCCATTCGAACAATGGCTTCATTAGTTCTACTGCTTATTGTGAAATCTAAGTGATTGCTGTTTTATTGCCTATTTAGGCCATAATGAAGGGGAAGGAAGTAATAACTACTTATTTCATTGTAATTAAAGTTCTATTTCACTATAATCCGCGTGTTTATTTGTTGGGCAGCTTTGTGTTTCTAATCATGTAGTTAAAAGATAAAAATGTTATATGCTTTTTTTTTTAAAGGAAATGGGGTGGGTAAGTCCAAATCAATTTTTACTTCCTTTTCCACCCTTAATGCTCGAACCTGAGTCTACACAAGCGATGGGCGATAAATTGCACTGCCAACCAACTCGGCTACGCCCTTGGGGGCGATAAAAATGTTATATGTTGTTTCATTGTCATCGTTGCTGACATAACAGAGACTTTCTTACTTAATGTTCCTTACATTACTTAAAAGTGTTATTACTCTTAAGTATAAAAATATTTAGTTATAATATAACCTAATGAATCCGGAGTCGAACTAAAAGAAATTTAAAATCTAATAGTTAATTTATTAAATAAAAAAAATTAAATGCAGAAAAAGAAATTAATAGCAATTAATTTAAAAATATGTTAAGGTTATGGGACCTTTTTGGGATTTCAAATTATGATTATAACAAAACTCTCATATTTAGATTTTGAATTTATTTTGCAAATTAATTATTATGTCATTTAATTATTAACCAACCATTAGTGTAATAAATATGGAACAAGTATTTAATATGCCATAACTATATTAAAGTGTCGACATTATATCAAAGTACCATATATATTTGAAGAGATCTATATTTATAAATTAACATGAAGTAAAAGATAATAGTAAGGAAAATATAATAAATAAAATACACTTTAAGGTTTACTTGAGAGAGTAACTAATCAATAATTTGAATCATTAAGCTTTACCTTTTTTTTAGTCATAAAATTTAGCCACTCATATTAAAAAGTAAAATATTCATTTTATTTAACAAACTTTTAAAATATATTATATGAAAATGAACTAGACAAAAAAAAAATTTCAATCCTCAATCTCAGCTTCCTCTTCGATTTTCAGCTTCCTCTTCGATTTTCAGCTTCTGTTACATCTCCTTTAGCTCCTCTCCCCACTCTCCTCCTACATCTCCTTGCCTTTTATAGGCAAGAGATGCATTCTCCCTTTTTTTTTTTTTAAATTTTAAATTTTTTATTTTATTATATATATACCTCAAAGTGTGTGGTAGTTAGGTGGTAAAATGGTCACCTCACTATCGCAGCTAACATTACTTCCTTTTTTATTTATTTTTTTAAATATTTATTTTTATTAATTATATCTCTTTAATAATGCATTCCAATGCCTCCAGTAATTTTTCTTTGTTTCCGTTTTTAGTTTCAATTCTCTTTATTCCTAAGATATTTGGAATATAAAATTAACATACTGCAAATTAATTTTAACATAAAAATTTATTAGGGGAGCATAAGATAATTTAGGAATAATAAACCCATTAATCAACACTGTAAGTGAAAAAATTAATAATTTTAGACTTATTAAATATACACTTTTTAGTGTTAATTATTTCTATTGCTGAAATAAATTTGAGCTTTATGCCCTTAATTTTACATTTCCAAGTAAACACATAAATTAGGTAAAAATTCGAGATTTACGTTGATTGGCCATGAATATGAGCTTGTAGGCTTGGTATGGAACTTCTACAAGCTGCTACCAACTAAATCTAAACCATTGCAACTAGGGGTGTTCGCGAATTAGATTTTACGGATTGGGCATAAATCCATATCCGATCATGATTTTCAAATTATAAATTTTCAATCCAATTTAATCAACGGATCGGTGAACTCAATCCAAATCCAATTCATATATCTACGGATCAAATGCTGATTTAACTCAATCTATATTCAATCCACCATTTTATGGATTTTTTTAGAGATTAAAATTTTTTTATTGTTTTTCAATCTATGAACTAACTAAATAAAAAAAATTAATATAAAAATAACTTTATTACCGATCAAATTCAAAATTAAATAAGATTTAAATAAATTAATTGTTTGAATAGAATTAGAAAATACATTCAAAGTTTTAAAGTATAACACACCAAAAAGAAAAAAAATATTATTTGTTTAGATTAGTACGTGAAAATTAACTGTTTATGAAGCTATATTTGTTTAATTAATTAATTTTTTATTTTATACTATTATTTGATAAGATATAATATGGTGTAAATGTAACTATATTTTAACTTATTTATTTATTAGTAATTACTAATGTCATATTTACAAGTTTAATTTTTTAATTAAATAAATTATTTGTACGGATTCACGGATTTTTGCGAATTTACAGAAGTAAATCCATATCCAATCCATTAATTGCAGATTTTTAAATTTTCAATCCAATTCAATCTAACAATTCACAGATCAAATTTTTACGGATTAGATTTCTACGGATCAAACGGATTGAGCGGATCGGATTGGATTTTAAACACCCCTAATTGCAACTAGTTGCCTTTCCTCAATTCCATATTTGAATGATTTGCACAACCACAGCACACACACACACACTATCAGCAGAGAAAGAGAAAGAGAAAGAGGTACACTACACTCTAACCTCAAGTTTTGTGAACAGTGAACTTCAAATGGGTTGAAGTCACTTAAATATTGTTGTTGAACGCAAAGATCTCTCATGTATTAGTATAAAATTGCTTATTCCATTATAAGATAAAATAACACAACTAAAAGTTGTATTGGTCTACAATATACTACTATATATAGTTTGTGACAAAATCATACTCATTAACATAATATTTGATTACTCAATAAATACGTCCGTCAAAATTACTCATGAATATTTGACATTGGTCACGTATAAATTTGGTAAAATTATAAAACAATTAAAATGATTTATGCTAGTCTACAATATGTGAAAAATAAACCAATGCTTGTAAGTTGTAAATCTTCCATTGAGGCGGCCAATGACCATTTGAGAAGTTCTTTTTGGGAGGGGAGGGAAGAAGAAGAAGAAGAAGAGAACTGCCTACATTGTGTGGTTGTTTATTCAATGACTGAGACTGAATATTAATTGAGACCTATTGGGAGACTTTTATTAATTGAACACATGTAATATGTAAGATCAGAACAACAATGACTTGTATCCATGCCATAAAACTTTTCTTTTGAGTTTTTGATGTTCCTATTCTTCGCCAAGTCATCTGTTGAGGAGATTACGATGATTGGAAATTGCCTACATCGTCAGATGTCTTTTCAATGATAGAGATACATAGCTATATGATACCTCCTTGGATAAAATGGATGTTTATTTAATTGATTACTCATTTTTTTTGGAACCAAAAACTGTATTTATGATGCAATAATTGTGCCTGCTTTGTTTGAGGCTTCGTTGGTAGTTTTTCTCTTTCTGGTTGATTTGATATTCAGGAGGAAAACAAATAATTTCCTATATATTATGCCGTTAAAATCCCTTCCGCTGATGCTCTTCTTGTTTTGATACTGTTAATTGGTTTGATGACACTCCGCCGTACGATTAGGGGTGGTTGACCCAGAGTGTGCAGTTTGATTAGTGCTAGGGCCTTATTTGTTGATCTTGCAGTGCGGCTCGGGAGCATCAGTTGCTGCTATCAAAGCTATTTCCAAGGCTGTGGATGGCCCAAGTATGGCCGGAACCTGATTTCGCTGGCCTCTTCTACACCCTGCAGCACTTTGAGAAGCTGCTTTTATGTACACCTTGTGCATAATTATTCATACTATTCTGGTTTTGAAATAATTGCACATACTTAGCTGGGAAAATATTGATGTAGATGATCTTTTATTCCTCATTTTTCCGCCTCTCATCACCCCCTTTGTGATGTTTTAGTTGAAATTAGGTTGGTCAGCAGTGAGTTGGCTCATGGCTTGCTGTCAATAATGTCAAGCAGCATTCCCCTTTATATATCTATCCTGCTGCTAAGTAGCATGTATGTGCATAATACATTACCAGTGTCTATCTGTTGACGACACAATAACATTTATCTTTTATTTTATTTCATTTTTTTAACAATTTTTACTATAGTTGTTGTCTCACAATATGGATCCTTCGTGACATAAATATAAATAGGGTTATCTTTCTTTTACTATTTAAATTGTTCTGAAATAATAAATAGTTGCAATAAGTATTGTACCCTAATATTTTATTACAAAAGAATTATAAAATCTTGCATTTTACTACTTTTCTGTTAGTTGACCGCTAGTTGACATATAGATTACTAATTTTGTCCCTACTTTAAGGAAAGAATTCTTAATTATCAATAAAAATTAATTATGAATTAACTGTTAATCATTGTACTAAATATTTTTCATTAAATTAAATATTGAATTTAATTTTACTAAAATTAAAAAATAAAAAATTATAAATTTGTATGTTAGCAATTAAATTGGTTACGTGTTTTTTTTTTTGTTTAAATATAAACTTTTATTTCATTTTTTGGGCTTTGAATAGAATAGTGAAAATTATTAAGCTTTATTAGAATTTATGTGTTTTTTTAGAGTAGGGGCAAAATTGAGATTTTATAGGTCAACCAATAGTCAACTAACAAAAAGTAGCAAATTGTAAGATTCTACATTTCTTTAGTTGTAAAATGTTGTTGTACAATACTTGTTCTATCTATTTTTTATTTAACAACAACTTAAATAGTAAAAACAAAATAATCCATAAAAATAAGATTGCAATTTCCCATTCTTTAAAACGCATTCCTCTACAATGATAGAAATACTATACATAGATTTTTGCCCTTGTGAAATTAACTAATATGCTTTATAGAAGGTAAGCTACTAACAACATTTTCACACATTTAAAAGTATTGAATCAAAACTATGTATGTAGAATGGTATTAATTAAAGGTCACCATATATTGCGTATCCAAAAAGTAAAAAAAAAAAAAAATTTATCCCCCCTCCTCTATGCGCCAACAATGGCCTGAACCGACAAGGCCCTGGCCCAGCCCTTTTAACCATGTGTTTTCAAATTTAACGCACTTTTTAACGGTCGTATTTTTTCCTCGACAGCGTCGAGTAGAGAATTCTGCGTATACATTAAGCAAAGTCTGGCCTTGGCGCGTCTGAAAATCGAAATTGGGCAAACAAAACCCTTCAAGAAACGAGAAACAAGAAGAATTTTCGTCCCAAAAGGAAACAGAAAACACTTTAAGTTCAAGAAACGAGAAACAAGAAGAAGAAATTGTTTGCAATGATGGATAGCGATGGGCCTTCTTGGTTTAGAGGTCGGGTCATTGGCCAAGGAAGCTTTGGGTGCGTTTTTATTGCGAAACCCAAATCGAATTCAAGCTTTTTACCCCCATTTATGGCCGTTAAATCCACAGAAGTCTCTGTTTCTGCTTCCCTTCAGAAAGAGAAGGAGGTTTTCGACAATCTAAACGGTAGCCCTTTTGTACTGGAGTGTTTTGGCGAAGAAATCACAGTGGGCGAAAATGGGGAGATGGCTTACAACTTGTTGTTAGAATATGCTGCTGGTGGAACCCTAGGCGATTTAATTGAAAAGTGTAACGGCAATGGGTTACCGGAAAAAGATGTAAGACGTTTTACGAGGTGCATTCTTGAAGGGATTTGTCACATTCATGATTCTGGCTATGTACATTGTGACTTGAAACCAGATAATATTCTTCTTGTGGCAACTCAATCTGGCAAGTCTGTCGCAAAAATTGCTGATCTGGGGTTGGCGAAAAGATCGAGACAGTGCAAGAGGCAAAAGTTTGATCCTTCAATGAGGGGAACACCACTCTATTTGGCACCCGAAACTGTTGTTCAACATATGCAAGAGGCCCCTTCTGATATCTGGGCTCTAGGCTGTGTGGTACTGGAAATGCTTATTGGAAGGCAAGCTTGGGTTGTGAAAGAGGATTGCAGTATTGATCAGTTGTTTAGCATTATTGGTGATGAGCATTCCTTGCCAGAAATTCCGTCTGGGATTTCGAAAGAAGCCAGAGATTTTTTGGGGAGATGCTTTGTGAGAAAACCGGCCTTTAGATTTACTGCCGAGATGCTATTGGATGATCCATTTGTGAAGGGGTTCGATGAAGAATTGTTTAGAGAACTTGAGGGTGATTTGTCACAAGAAGAGGTGACTTTGTCTAATACAGATGCCAAATCTTGTTCTTCAGAGTGTCTGAGTTTCATACCATTAGAGGCCAATTCCTCTTTATCTTCTTGGGTTTCTGTTCAAAGAACAAATGAAGGATCAACCATAACTGTGGAAGAGCTGTCTTCAAATCCTGCAGTGCTCCACCCTTCCTTTTTTGCCATACCTGCATTTGCAAGATGATGGTTTCTGTTCATAGCTACATTTGTTGTTCTTTCATGTATATATACACTTCAGTGAACTGAATGAGATCTAATTCTTTATTCTTTGTAGAGAACGTGAGGTTTTTTTTTTAATTCATTGTTTAGATTAACTATATGTATAGATTAGTAAGAGTTTGTAATGTAACCCAGCTATAAATATATAAATATCTAATCACTCTCTAATATACACTGGTTTTGCTTCAATGATTGTGAAGTCATTTTTAAAGTATTGCTTTAGAAATCAATGTTTGGTTTTCTGTTCATTGCAAATTTTGTTCTCAATCACTTTTCGTGTCCTTTTGATTATTATGGTTCTTCATGCAACTGTTATTGAAAGAATGAAAGTTCTTAGATAATTGCACTTGACTGATGCATTGGTGATTGTGAGTTTATACGTTTACAGACTCCCTCATTAATGTTGTTTTAAGTATTCAGTGCTCTTCTTATATGCTTCCCTCATCGACCAAGAAGAACTTGAGCGGTGTTGAACTCTAGCATTGACCTTTTAAAAACAAGGTTTGGTATAATGATGCTAATTAGATTGTGTGACATTTTTTACGTGCTGAAGATGTGAAAATATTGGGTAAGGAGTAGAAATAACTCGCCCTTCCTCAGTTTCATAGAAAATTATCACCCTTGCAAAAAAAATTTGAGACGCCATACTTAATGGGGATCTTTTCTCACATTGGTTTCGCCATTTAAATGGTTGTTGATCTTTCTCTTAGTATCATCATGTTCTGTGCTCCCTCTGTATGCCGGCATCCTGACGGTGACTAACCAGCTGGGCAGTCACAAGCTAAAAAATGGTAGTTGTGGGCTCCTACAACACATACTAAACCCTGAATTATGGTTGCTGATCCGGTTAATACGGTATTTGGATTGTGTCCACCAACTTGGTGTCTGCTAAGCTTTTTTGCATTTACTTGGAAGTTTGGATTACAAGGAACTTGCACGAAAGGAAAATGAATAGAGACTAAGTGCATTTTAGACTTTTTACAGAACATTTGACATGTCTATAAAATAAATGGGTACGGCATCACGTTTGTCAATTTTTTAAGTCAATGAAGCATATCCTTGCAAAAGTTGTCTGCAATAAAATCACAATCAGGAGCAGGTTTTTGTATTTTGCGTAGTGGTCCATGTTGCGTCGCTTGCAGGGTAAAATGGAGGGCAGAGTGAGAAAAGCAGAGAAGCTGGTGGAGAGAAGCATGAAAGGAAACGACGCGTCGCATGACGCTTCTCACGTTTGGAGGGTCAGAGACCTCGCCCTCTCCCTCGCGCGTGAGGAAGGCCTCGCTTCCAATCCCGACTCCATGGAAATCGTATTGTTCCTCTAACACCCCCCTTTTTTTTCCAATTATTTTCTCACTTTTTTGTCTATAAAAATTGAACCACAAGAATAATTCATGCCCAAATAGCTGATTATTACCTCTAATTCACTCACTTACGTAGTATGACTGAGTGTGACACGTCAGATGATACGTCGGTTGAAATACAAACTATGTATCCCAGTTATGTAGGCGGAGTAGTGCTTTATTTGCTCTTGTGATAAAATATGCAGCTCAAGATTCAACGCTGCGTATTTGCTCTTGTGATAAAATCTGCAACTCAAGATTCAACGCTGTACCATCATTTGTGTGATGGTATAGATGATATTGATACCTATTATTTGCTGTTGTATCTAATATAGTTGGATGCAAGGAGGAACTTTGATGATTTTGTTAGTTCCTCCTTTAAGTGTGGCTTTTTTTATGAACTTTTCTTTGTTTCTTGTGGCCCGCAGGTGGAGCTTGCTGCACTTCTCCATGATATAGGTATTTTTACAATCTCGAAATGCCTTTCATTGCAATCTTGTTTATTGCATTATTTGAAAATTGCTAATAATTTCTCATTCTGAATGCTCACTGCAGGTGACTACAAGTATCTGAGGTTTGCACTTACTCTTGCCTTGGTTCAATCCTTGGATGACCATGCTATTTGGTTTGATATATATTATACATTTTACATAGTTGGCTGCTGCTAAAGTTAAACCTGCTGTTGCGTTTCTGGAAAATTGCTCATCAATGGAGCTTGTGTTTGTTTACTGCATGCAAATAATGCATTATTATAGTTTTGATCATATATTGTAAGCTATTTTCATACTTTTCAACTGCCTTTAAGCACGCCAATGTGTGACTCTTATCTTTGTATCCCAGAACTATATAATTGATGGTTAATTTTCTGCTTATATAAGGCCTGGTGGACTTATTTCTTTTTCATCCATCTCTCTTTCTCTAAACCTTTTGTTTGAATTTGCCTCCTATCCATTCCTGATCTGGAAGTTACTGCTATTTCACGTAGAGATCGATCCGAGGAGAAGATAGTTGAGAATTTTCTTGAGGATGAGGGTTTAGAAGAAAGCAAGAAAATGAGAATATTAAATATCATTAAGAAAATGGGTAAGCTTTTTCTTATAGCTATTGTTTATGAATTTACCAATGTTCTGATTACGTTTTACTTCTTCCTTCTATTGTTCCAAGTATGTGAGTTTACTTTCAGATCAGATATGTATAATTTCACCTGCAGAATTTAGTAATTACTTGCTTCTAATTATTGTGTTTGTGGCAAATTTTTATGGCATTTGAGAATCTTTGGGTATTGTTGTTTATTCAATCAACTTTTTGTTCTTCGTTGTCCCAATAGTGCATTATATCTTCCTTGTATTACTTGTAGTTTTCAGTGTTAAACAATATTTTTTTTTTCTTTAGTTATTTATTTAATTTTCAAATCTTTATTACCAATTTTATTTCATTTTTTCTCTGACAAAATGTAGCCATAGTGCAACTGTTATGTCATAAAGCAAGAAAAGGGTGTTTCAATGGCAAAGTCATTTATGATATACATACTGCAGTTGCTGGGACACAAGTATACAGCATGTTTGCTTTAGTACATTTGTGTAATATTTATGGAGATGTTAGTGCTCTAGAATTTGATACTTTGCTGCTGTATTTGTATGCATATTGTAATTACAGGGACGGCACTCTGGACTTGTATCTTTGTATTTTGTATTAATGTGTGCTCCTTCATTTTGATTTTCGTCCACCTTTATTCAATTACAACATATATTTCCTTACCATGATGGTAGTATCCATGAAGTCATCTAGCTTCTTTCTTTTCCTTTTTTCTCTTCTTTGGGATTCAACCTTTTTCTTGATTGTTTTCTAGGTTATTTACCTCTTTCCTTTGACACAGATCAATTCTATCTTAGGTATGAATTTCTATTGCTTTTCTGTTTCAGACACGCAACTATGCATAATTTCCAGCTATTCAGAATTCTTTACATCTTCAGGTTTTCGAGGTCCTAGTCAATTATCAATTCGCATTCAGTTGTATTTTAGCTTTTGCAATTTTGTTTGAATATGGCTTTTTGGCACTGCCCAACCATGACGTGGTTGAGGCATGTGGTATTGAAGTGATTTGCCTTTCTTGTATGCTTGGTCAAGTAGGCATTAGTAGATAAAAACAGAACTCTTAACAGTTACCTATATTCCAATTTTCAGGTTTCAAAGATGAAATTGCAGAGCTTGCAAGTGGTGAATTTTCTCCAGAATTTGGTGTAGTGCAAGATGCTGATCGACTTGATGCAATTGGTGCTATTGGTAATTTTTTAAATTAAAACATGCTTCAACCTGAAAACCAGTTTTCATCTGTCATATTCTTTCATCTAACCTAGACAAGTATGATAAGTTCAAACTTCTAAGGACTTTATACCGTGTTACATTTCCCAACTTCAAGAATGATATTCTGAAATAGCGTTTTCTATTACAATGGCTCTTGGTCTCCAGAGGCAAGGTTGCTTTCTTTTTGTTTTTCTGTGTCCCCCCGCCCCCGGGGGGGGTGTGGTGTGTGCGGTGTTTGGAAGAAGGGAAATGATCTCTTTTATCAATATTCATTGTTCATAAAATTTAGTATTTCTGTTTGATTTGGTGAATAGTTTCAGTGCTAACTGCTTGGGATCAGACTATCGGAGGATATTATAATTCTCATGGAAATAAAATTTTATATCGGCCATGAATTTCAGGAATTGCTCGCTGCTTTACATTTGGTGGAAGTCGGAACAGAGTTCTTCATGATCCTGCCATTAAGCCGCGGTCAGATGTATCTAAAGAACAGTACATGAAGAAAGAGGAACAGACAACAGTGAACCATTTTCATGAGAAGCTTCTCAAGCTGAAGGACTTGATGAAAACAGAGGTAAGATGAATTGAATTCGATGCATACCATCATATTAGCTTGTCTCATGAATACACATATTTGAATGTTACATCAATATTGTTACATTATTATGTGATTAATTATATAATACAACAGAATTTGAGCATTGTTTAAACTTACATTTATCAGGCTGGGCGGAGAAGGGCAGAGAAAAGACACAAGTTCATGGAGGAATTTTTGAAGGAGTTCTATGAAGAGTGGGATGGGAAAGCTTGATTCTTTAATTCTTCCCATTTCAAATGATTTCACATTCAACTTAATACTGATCTAATTAAAACTCAGAATCAAATATTTGCAAGTAACAGTCCGTAATGATGATCTGAGTGAACAATCCAATACTCCATTATTCAGATGTAATATCTGTGAACATATTTAAATACAAGCCTCTGTATTTCAATCTACATTCTGTTTCAATCAATTCCATGTATCTCTAACAAATATATATTGCAATACCAATTATAGTAAGATGTCTAAAAAATTATGAAAAGGAAACATACTCCATTGACACAAAGTGAGTTCTCAATTTATCATGCACTCGAAGTATTTTTGCAGCTCAGACTCATCTCGCTTGCATAGGTTCACCTTCAAGCCATGCTTCATGTACATAGTCAAAGCAAGCTTTGGTACCACCGGGTGACCCTTCACCACCTTAACACGGTATCGGTAAATGATGGAGGCGGCGGTGTATTTCATCTGATAGTAGGCGAAATCTTTGCCGATGCAGAGCCTGGGGCCACCATTGAAGGCAGTGAACTTGTAGGCTGACTCACTCGTATACCGGCCGTCTCTTAGCCATCTTTCTGGCTTGAATTCTCCACAATCCTTTCCCCATATTGCCTCCATTCTTCCCATTGCATAAATTGCATATATCACTTTTGTTCCCTTCTTTACAGCCGTCCCATCTGGAAATACATCATCTTCAACCACCTAAACACAATTACAATATGAAATTTTATTGAAATATCATACAAAAGTGACGTTTTGAGCGGATATTTAACGGGTATGGGTATCAGCATAAAGATTCGATGGCTACAAGATGAGTCTGATGCGCCATTTTACATAAATATTCTTGTATAATCTACTAGTTGTGAAATGCTTAAGTAATTGTCTCTTAAGTCTCTTCCCGTTTAATAGACTCTTAAATTAATGATCTTTGCGCCATGACTTTAAGCAAGGATATAAATTGTTTTTCAAATACAAGGGGAAAGGACAAAAATAATGATGAATGTAAGACCTCCAATTAGATTAGGCCTATACTTATATTAGTTCTTAATTTAACTCGTCAACCATATTTAGGTAATCAATTCAAGTTCCACAATTCTTTTGGACTAAATTCGTTTTTTTATGTCGTCTTAACATCCAAACATAATAAACATCTATGTCGTTAGGTAATCAAGAAATTGACCAAATCATAGCTTATCAAAGGATCAAATAAAACTAATTGTATTAAACCATTTTGCAACTTTCCATTAGCATACATGGAGTCACATGGTGTTCTCCAGGTACCTTTATCTTCCATTAACGTATAACATTCCTCAAAATAAAATGCTCACAATCAAATTTAAATACTGATCAATTTTGATATTATGATCATGGAAACCTAAAAAAAAAAAAATTACCCAAAAAATGATAATTTAAAAACACAAATTAAAAGGAGATTAACTAATTAGTTAATGAATTACCTCTTTGTGATCAACAGGCACAGAGGGATACAACCTCAAAGCCTCTGATAGTGCAGCTTGCAAATAATCCATTTTCTTAATCTCCTCAGGCTTAAACACCAATGAATTACTACCACTCTCCTTCATTTTCCCCTCTTTTCTTTCAGCAATTATCCTACAAACCTCCCCAAGAATCTTCTCCTCGACCGCCGGGTTCCGATCAAGCAACCAGAAAAACCAGCTCAGTGCCACCGAAGAAGTATCCCTTCCGGCAAGAATAAAGTTGACACAAATATCCCGCAAGAACTTATCCGAAAATGGCACCCCCTCCTCGTCCTTTAACCTCATGAACACCGTCAATATATCTGATCTCTGCATCATGTTGTTACTTTGCATGGACAGCTCCTTCTTTCGGGTGCGTATCACTTCATCAGCAAACTCATCGACACCCTTTATCGATCTTTTCAGTTTCTTCTCGTTGCCTATATCAAGAAACCTCATCGTTTTCCACATACAAGTTGGGGTGACGAAACGCAACACCGTCGCCTCAGTTGCATCCTCGAAGGCCTTAGCAAACGGGATCTCCGGTAACCCTACCCGCAAACACCCTGGATCAGCCCCGAAAGCTATCATGCATACATTATCGAACGTAAGTCTCAGCAATATGTCCTGTAGATCAATTGCGGCCGAGCTGTTTAACGAACTTTCGAGGACAGGTAAGAGTCTGGAGTGCACGAGCTCGAACAACGACTCCGTCGTCATTTGCCGGAACTTAGCAGAATGAAACTCGATGCTCGCGGTCTTTCTTTGCCGGAGCCACGTCTCGTCGTCGGCGTTGAATATCCCATCACCTAAAAGATCACGAACCGTGTCGCGGAAGTAATGCCCTTTAGGGAAGTTGGGGAACTTGGTCTTGAGAAGATGCTCAAGGTTACGAGGATCGGAGGTGACGACACAATTAAGGCTGCTAAGCCAGGGACCTTTGAATCTAAACGTTCCGTTTTGACTTATAATGATGTCGGTCATCCATTCGTACATGTTGCCGTGGAGACCGGAGATGAGAGACGGTAACATGCCTAGGAGTGGCCATATGGGCAGCCCGTAACGTTTTTTCTGCCTCAGTGAATGTATGGCTATGAAGACAAATAAGGCTAGAAAAAGCTCTAAAATTTGGACGTCAAGCAAGAAAAAGAATCCCCGGGAAACGAAGTTTCTGGCGAGTTTGTGATCGGAGGAGGAGAGGGAAGTGAGATTAGAGCTAGGGTTGATCATGGTGTTTGGTTGATAGGAAATGCAATTGCTATGCATTGCACGCATAGGTTAATTAGTTGGGAATGAATGCGGTGGTCATGGGTTATATGGGGGTGCTAGCTAGTGTGTGTTTTCTTGGCGTGCAAAGTTTCGGCTCAAATTGGTTTGATTTGGTGAGCTGAAAGTTAAAAATTGTGTGTGTTTGTGGGGGCTATTCACTTTGAGGAGCCATGTGACTATTGATTTTGTGGCTTACCTTTTAGGGTTTTAGGAATGTTTCGCAATTTTAGCAAAGACCAACGAGAATTGAAGTTGATGTTAATTCTTTTGAGTGTCAAGGGCGAATTGCTACAAGTAGCATTAAGGTTTTGAAAAAGGAAAAAATTCAAGAGGATGGAAAGTGGGTGGCGACGGATAACCTAAGTGGCAATTGTTTCCACAGTTTTAATTGGCCAAGTTTTTCATTTTTGCACTTTGTTTAATACAACAATTAATATAATGCGACGGATCCATTGTTTTAAATGGCACATAGTACAAAATTGACAGGTGGTATTGGTGTATGTCAATCAACAGCTTGAACTCTACGTATAATCATGTGGCAAAACTGGAGCTAGCTCCGTAACCATGATGGGTCTCGACTTTTACACTTGGCCAAATTATTTCTCAGCTTTGATTTGGCATCGAATCAACTTGAGGACAAGGACTAAAACCCACCTCTAGTTTTCTAATTCGAACTTGCTGTACACGAATACAGTGAAGTTGATATTGGATGGTGGGTTAATTGTATGTAGGTCATCTAAATACCTCTTTTTTATTATTATTATTATTTTTTCATTTTGGTTCATGAAATTGGTGATCTATAACTATTTCAAGGAGTTTGGGTAAACTTTTAAAATTGTTTTTGAAATTTATTTTTGAGACTTCAATTTGATGATTCAAGATTGAAACATTTACGCTAATTAATTTTCCTGTGAGTTTCTTTTGGGCAAAATACATATAAACGAATAACAGTTTTATAAGTAAAAACATAAAACTAGTTAAATTTGAACTATAAAATATCATTAATAAACATTAAGCATGAAACAAGATATCTGAAAATTCATAAGAATTTAAATCAAGAGAGAAATCTCATTCATTTAGTAACTCATAATCTCAATTTATTTACGGACGCAAGTTATTTGAGCATTACCACGTGTTAATTCCAAAAAATAATCCAAATGTACTGGCAGCGGGTTCATCAAGATCTGAATACTTGTCAACATGTTTTGAAACAAATAATTATAATAATATTTATGCACATGACGAGTACAGTGCCATCGCATTACTGGTCAAATTGCAGAAACACTTGAGGTCATCCATAGTCAGCAGAAACTTCCATTAATCTTTCAAAAGTCCTTTCATTTAAACAAATATGCAGATGGGGGTTGTTAGAAGTTTGCTGGAGTGTGGATAGCACAGCGGCATTACTGAATTTTCGACATAACTCAGACCGCCCAAAGTCTAGGTCCGAGGTCTGGTGAGAGATTGAATTCCCACAAATATTTCTTCTTCGTATGTATTTAATGTTAGTTTAGTATGAATTATCCATTGACCATAAATATTTATTTAATTTCATAAAATTTTTGAAATTTTTTTAATAAGATTTTTGAGAATTAAAAAATTTATTTTGTCTTTATTAACAAAAATTCAAATTTTGAACTTTTATGAGTAGAGGTTGAAACATTTATTTAATATATTAATATCTTTAAAATATTTTTTACTTATTTGACAATGTTATTTCATTCATTTTATAACATAAATTTAAAAAACTTCATTATTAAAGTAATGTTATAATTTTTAATAAAAACTCTCATTCACAACTAAACAATTAAAGTTATTTTTTTGCAAAAGGCTTTAATTGCAAAAGTTATAATGAGAAAAATTATATTTAAATAAGCTCTATTTGAAAAAGATATACCAAGTAGAACCTTAACTTTATTCTTATAATCACTTTCCTCAGAATATATGATTCATCAACCATATAAGATACTTGGAATTTAATTTTTCATATTTAACTAGATAAAATTATGGGGAAAAAGCCTTTTTCACCTATGAGATTTAATGCAATAGTCTATATCATTTTTTTTTATTTAAACAATAGCCCACTTCAGTCTTGCTCTTCAAAAAGCAGCCCAAAACTCTTTTTCATTAATTTATTGTTAGTTTACTATATAATTTATTGAGGGTAAAGTAAGATTTTTTCAATCAAGGATATACAAATTATTTTAAAACAAAACTCTCAACACAATTAAATAAAATTTGACTTTTTGCATACATTTAAAATTTAAGAATAACCTAATTAAATAAAAATAACAATAAAAAAACATGTAATAGGTGTGTGCATCTCCTTATGTGCGCGTGCTTGTTCATTAAATTATTCTGTAGTATTTAAATCTATCTTTTTGTATCTTTAGTGTATATTTTAAGTAAATAAAGGAGTCTGCATTTACTTTTGATAAAATAATAGTACTTATTGATTATTTATTTATCTATCTTGCCTATATTAAAATCAGAACAAGTTAAACGACAACGAAAAAAAAAATCACTTCCATGCCAACGAAATCTCTCTTTCTCTCTCTCACTTTTTTTTTGTCTTAAATCTATATTTTACATATTATTTAGTGTTATTATTGTTTATTCATTAAGTTATCCTTAAATTTTAAATTTATGCAAAAAGTCAAATATTATTTAATTGTGCTTGAGAATTTTATTTTAAAATAATCTATATATCCATAATTGAAAAATCTTACGCCTTCAATGAATTACAAAGTAAACTAACGGCAAATTAATGAAATGGCATTTTGGGGTATCATTTCAAAAGTAGGGATGAAATTGACTATTGTTTAAAAAATAAAGATGAAATGAGGAATTACATCAAATTCCAATAATGAAAAGGGCTTTTTCCTTAAAATTATATTTCACTTCTTTTGATACTTTTGTCTAGTAGGTTAGGCTTCTAAGCCACAACTATCAAAAGTTATTTTATCCATTTTATAATATTTTCATGAAAGATCAAAATTACCCTTATTATTATTATCAACTTTTATTTTTTGATTCACAATAAGAACATTGACTTAAAAATCATATCAACATAATATCAAATATAGCCTAAGGTCCTATTTGTTTTTCAATTTGAAGTGTGAATTTATTTTTTTTTCAGATATTTATCTATTTTATGTTATTTTTTTTAACTTATCACTTATTATTAAACAATTTTATCTGAATAGAAAAAGTAAAAAAAATCTACTTTTATCTAAGCCTAAAGTCTAAATGAAAAATTTAAATTTTAAATCTCAAAAATACCCTTAACAATTCATGTATTTCCACTATTATGTATAAACCTAATATTTTTTTATTATTCTTAAAGTTGTTTTTTCAATTGCTTTAATTTTTTATTCACATGATAACATTAACTAAATTGAAATATTGAATAAATTAAATTATACCCATTGTGATGAATAAAAAATAAAACAACAATGTTGACTTTATAATAAAAGTTGATGTTATAATTACATCTTTTATTAAAAAATTAAATTAAGATCAACAATGATAATTTTTTTTAATGCTACCAAACTAATCAACCTATGAAATTATAAATTGTGAAGAATAAATATATGCATTGCTTAAAAGGATATTTACGTTAAACTATAAGTTTTTAATTTTTTCTCTTTAGATATTGAAAAAAAAATAAACATACCATTCAGATATTTTCATTTAGACCTATTTAGACTTAGGCTAAACTCAAATCTATTCAAATTTCAAATAAAAAAATAAATGCAACCTAAGTCTCAATTTTTCATTTGTTTTATCCATTATTTATGGTTAAGGAAAAAAAATAAAGTAGTAACTTATACTAAATAGTCCTTATGGTTCCACTTTGCCAAATTGATACCCTCACAATTATTGTGAGGGTAGCAGTTCAAGTCTTCACAAAAGTATTGTATAGGAGTTTGAAAGCCTTTCTCAATTGTAACATATAATTAAGTGGAGGCAATTTTCTTTTTTATTAATATGAGTAGAGTAGACATCTCTCAAATATTAGTGAGAGTAAAAAATTTAGTTAGTGCTTCATAAGAATTTATATATACTAGTCTCACTAATAGTCTTATGTAAATATGAATTATAAATCTCATGGTAAATATTAGTAATATCTCATGTAATATGAATTATAGTCTAATTGTCATAATTATTTTTTTTAAAAAATAGTCCTTATGGTCCAAATTATTAAAATTTTAAACCAAAATAACTCCATCCAATAATAAAATATAAAAATTTGGACCAAATATATATATAAAAGTAGAGGTGTGGACAAAGTTTAAATGAAATTTTTAACTTGTATCTCCCGAACTCAGAAAGCCAATCAAATAAAACTATATAAAAACCAGCTAATCAAGACCCGTGAAGCATTTTTGATGATAGCTTCTGTAACTAAAGAACTGTAAAATGATAAAAAAAAAAAATAATAATAAATTTTAATGTCTTGATAATGTGACTTTTTGTACATAAGAATTTTAGCACATTTCATCTGCCAACAATAATTGAGTTATTGGGGTAAAAAATCTTGTGTTTTTCAAAAATCCAGTCATTTGTACCCTTTATCTGTTGCCCCCAACCCCACGCTCTTACATACACATGTTTGTTTCCTTTTGTTGTCTCTTTTTTTTCTTTTTTTCTCCTACTTCTCCACAAGCGCTTCCTCTCTCTAGTCTCTACACACACAGAGACTCCGGTAAGATAATTAAAAGAAGAGTTTTTTGAGCTGCGTGATTGAATTTGAGGCGCAGTAGCTTCAATGGGACGCACAAGCAACTGTCTACTCTGTTTCGTGCTTTGTATGCTGCTGGCTTCTGCCATGGCTTCTAGGAGCAGAGTAATTCATCAAACAACCGAAGCAGATGCAGATAGAGTGAGAGGCTTGCCGGGTCAACCCGAAGTCGAGTTCAAACACTATTCCGGGTACGTGAAGCTCCGGCCGAACGACCAAAAAGCTTTGTTCTACTGGTTCTTTGAGGCCCAAAAGGGAGTTTCTAGCAAGCCTCTTGTTCTTTGGCTCAATGGAGGTTCCTTTTCTTTTCTTTTCTCTCACTTTATTTTCTTTCCCGTTGCTTTCTCACGATGCTTCTACTTCGTCTCTTTTTTTTTTTTTCTTTTTTTTTTACATTCATGTTTAAATTTAAAAAAGAACAAAAAAGCGTTTTCCAAATTGGTACAACAATATCCGCCACCAACGGTACAGCCTTTAAAGAAAAAAAGTAATATTTCTTTCTTAGGGTTTCTTCAGTTATATTTATTGTAATTTATAATAAGATTTTTTAGTATAAAAATAAATACACATTTGTAATGTATAGTAAGAAACTTTTTTTTAAAAGATCTAAATACACATATGTGCTGTCCGGTACAACAACAATTCAGAAATCTATCCAATATAATTAAGAAACACATATATAATTAAAGCGACAGCTTTGCCTGAGATTGAAATTGAACCCCATAGAGCTTACACTGCTGCTCTCAGACTAAAAAAAAAAAAAACAAAGGATGATTGTTCGAATTGCTGCAGAAGCAGAAGGTTTGTGTCCGTGTATTTTGCGGTTTCAGGTTACTTTCATTAAAATATGTTCTTGCCGTTATCTTTGACGGCAAAAATCGTTCACATTTATCAAGGCAGACAAAAACAGTAGCGGAACGTCTGTCAGTGTCGTTTCAGTGCCTGTGGCAAGCCTGCAGTTTTGTTCTTTTCCTTCCAATGATTTTTGTTTTCAAACAACGAAGAAGAATATTCTCCGTCAATTTTAACGGCTCTCGGTAGATTTATTATTTAAACTAAAAAGTAATTTGCTGTGACGAATAACGTTCACAGAAAGTTTTCATTTTAAGCTCACTCCAGTCAATTTTAGAGGATGAATTTCAGAATTTCTCCGCTGCGACTAACGCAACGACTTTTATAAAATTATATTAATAATTTCCGTACTTTTTAAGAAAATGGGAAACACAATCATTTTGGTCCCCGTTCACCGCGGGCCGTATCGCACCCATCATTGCCTCCGTCGCGAATAATAGCCGTTGATCGTGTCTATCAGGCTTTATGATCAAATGTGACGTTCTTTTTTTTTTTTTTGCCGTGATTCTTACCCCGTTGTTTTAAATTTGTGTCTCATTTTCTCTGAAACGGACAAATTTGACGGCAGGTGAAAAAACACATGGCGACAAGCCTGGGGGGACCATTTTGAAATCTACGAGTGGCGTTCCTCAGTGATGATATGGTCAAAAGAAATGATTTTTTTTTTTTTTTGAATAAGAAAGGAATTTGCCCATTTCTTCTTTTAGTTCCTAATTAACTTCGTGGGAAATTTACTCCGATCAGAACTGGGGACAAAGCAGCATCAACATTTAATGGGAATGGAAATATTTAATATCAGCAATTAATGACCGGATAATTTGATTGATTAGTGATAGACTGAACGTTTCAGATGGGTTTTAATCAATTCACAAGCCACTTGTTCTTTATTTATTTATTCTAGTTATGTTAGGTGTCATTAATTTATTAAATCGTGAATTATATAATTTATAAATCAATAATCCAAAAAATCGGCAATATAAATATATGGCGTTATTATATGATGTCTCGTGCTAGAATTGTAATTAATCAGATAATTATGTGCAATAATCTGTCTTAACAAAATTTTAGGGCCTGGCTGCTCATCGATAGCCTATGGAGCTGCACAAGAACTTGGACCATTCCTGGTTGGTGGCAATGGAACTTGGCTCAAATTCAACAAACATTCTTGGAACAGAGGTAATTGTATATTTCACAGTAATGTCGCGCGATTGTATTAATCGTCATAATACAATGGCTATATTATGCTCTACTTAGATAAGAAATGAATCAAGATTTTCTCTTGTAAATATGTCTGTATTCTAATAATCTGTATTATTTACTGCTATAATTAGCTGCCAATATGCTGTTCTTGGAGGCTCCAGTGGGTGTAGGCTTTTCATACACCAACAATTCTGAAGATTTAAATAGACTCGGTGATCAAGTTACGGCAAATGATTCTTATGCATTCTTGATTGGGTGGTTCAAAAGATTTCCAAATTTCAAATCCCATGATTTTTACCTTGCTGGAGAGAGCTATGCCGGTACCACCCTCTTCTTCTTTTTTTTTTTTTTATATTACTCACAATTATTTTCCACATCTCTTTTTTTTTTTTTTTTTTTTAATTGCTCACAATTATTTTCCACATCTATTTGTTCATTCTCCATAGTGACCAATGTGTACTAATCTTTTTTGTGATCATTTGTTTTAACAAGGTCATTATGTTCCTCAACTTGCTGAGCTCATTCACGAAAGAAACATAGCAGCTGGCAAAGACTCATTTATAAATCTTAAGGGTTTCATGGTAGATATTAATTAACTAAGCTTAATTATCTCATTAATTTTTTAATTTGACTGTATTATTCATTGTACGTGTGTTGCAAAAAATAAAAATTCAGATAGGGAATGCTGTGATAAATGATCCAACGGACAGTAAAGGGCTAGTCGATTATGCATGGAGTCATGCAATTATATCAGACCGACTCTACAAAGATATAAACAAGGAATGTGATTTTGGGCAAAGCATGGTACGAAGCAACTGCAATGATCATATCAGAGGCTTTGTTGAAGCTTATGCCGAAATTGACATCTACAGCATTTACTCTCCGGTTTGTTTAGATTCTCTTGACAGTAAAGCTCCTCCAAAACTGATGGTTGCCCCTCATCTTCTGAACCTACATGTAAGTTGAAAAAACTAAGTTAATTTTACAGTATACGCGGAGAATGCCAAAGACTGTTTTTTTTTTTTTAAAATTAATTTCAGTCTGTTATGTGCATGGATTCCAGGACCTGTGGCATAGGCTACCGTCAGGTTATGATCCGTGCACGGAAGACTATGTGGTGAAATTTTTCAACAGAGAAGATGTTCAGAGGGCCCTACATGCCAATTTCACCAAACTGTCCTACCCATACAGCGCTTGCAGGTAAGCATAAAGCATTTCATATGCAACTCTATTATATATACATTAAAGTGCCCACCAAAACCTGGAAACTTGCAAGCACTTATGTCAATCATTGAAGAAGAGCTTTCTCTCTGTTGGCCTGCCATGGATAATTTAATGCAAATGTTGCCGTGAGATTTTTGATCTCTCATTTTCATCAATTACTTCCTTTCACAATTTTAGGGTTTTAGCCATCCACCCCTGTCCTTCTCCTATTCTCTCGCAGCTGTTTGTTTGTTTGTGGTAATTAGCATTGAACATATACAACAAAGCAAGATGTACAAGCTCTACAGCTTCATTTAGTTGCCACTTTCCATTGGCTTTGGATTTCTTAATGCCTTCAACTATAGGTATATTCCTCCACTCACACACACACACGCTTATACATATATATTACATGTTACCTGTTCTTTTTATATTTATTACTTAGCTACTTTTTAAGATAAAGAACCATTGTCATTTAGAAAAAGTCTTAGATAATATCGACATTACCTGAATTAATGTTACACCATCATCTAATTGCATATTATTACGTCTTGTCATATGCACACGAAGTATTTACAATGATTCTGAATTTGGCCCTAAATGTATGCATATGTGTAGTGGTGTTATAAGTAAGTGGAATGACTCTGCCGAAACTGTGTTACCCATCATTCAAAAGCTCTTAGACGCTGGCTTGCGCATCTGGGTCTACAGGTACTACATATAAATTCATGTTGTAAGTTTAACGTATTAGGTTATGATTCCGATTTACATGTAATGGTATCCCTTTCCTTAGTAGTAACATAAAACGTATTGGTGCAGTGGTGACACAGATGGGAGGGTGCCCGTGACATCAACAAGATACAGCATAAACAAACTGGGGCTAAAGATAAAGGAAGAATGGAGGGCTTGGTTTCACAAGCATCAAGTGGCTGGCTGGGTTGAGACTTATGAGAAAGGTCTCACTTTGGCCACCGTCCGCGGCGCTGGCCACCAAGTTCCTGCTTTTGCACCTGCTCAGTCACTTTCTCTCTTCAACAATTTTCTATCTGCAGCTACCTTGCCATCTGCTCGTTTCTAGCTACTCTTCCAAATAAATTAAGCCCCAGTTTGGACAATTCCATTAGAAATGCATTAATTTTTCTGTGTACCTTGTCCAATGGAAATTAAAAGGGCGGGCTAAAAATTTATTTTGGACATTCTGTTATTTTTTACACTCATATACTAATTTTAAAAAAAAAATTAAATTTTATTTTATACACTTTAAATTTTCAAAAACATAAACAAAAATACCAAATTTGTAAATAAAAATTAATGCTACATATAATTAAAGATCCTTACTTTAAACTATTTAAATTAATTAATTTTATTTATTTAAAACACCAATAAAACCATTCAATATACTAAATTTCAAGAGATTTAATAAAATTTTACAATAATATACTCAAGTCAAGTTGTAGGCAAATTATTTAACAAAAAAATATAATTATTAATTTTTTATTTATTTATATTCAATTAAATCTTGCTCCCAAAATAACTTGCAATAAAAAATAATAATAACAAATATTTCATAAATACTAAAAAAAATAATTCACAGTATTTTTATTTACTTTATTTTTTAAAAGGTAAAAAATATTAGGTGCAAATTTTATTTTATTTATGAAAAAATAAAAATAGAAATAAAAATACTGATTTCATCATTATTTGTTTAAGTATTATTAAAAATCTTAAAGTTTAAAGTATGAGAATTATGTACACTGAATAATGAATATATTATGTGGGTGTTTAAAGTAATTGTATAATATTAGTTTATAATAAATTATCTTTACTAGTTTACTAATAATTTATATGATAAGTATTTTTATAATAAAATTTTTATTAAAATTAGAGCGTGCATGTGACTTTCAAATAATTTTACCCGAAGCAAATGAGCAGACAACAGGATTGCACCGTCCTTTTCGTGACTTTGAAATAGCAAAAGGGCTTTTTGTAAAACGTGCAGTCTTATCGAAATTCTTCAAAAGCTTGTTGTAATGACAGGTGACATATATAGATTAGTCACATGTAGCTGTTTTCTCAATTGGCAGTGCCGATCTCGGGGCATCTATGTCTGCTGCTGGTCATGAACTATGTATGGATCGAGAGTGAAGCCTGCCGAAGATAGTGACACAACTGTGTGTAAAATGGTCTTTATACCGGACTCTTTGGGAAATGCATAAAGCCCTTATAATTTTCAATTCACTGGACTAGTCAATCTTTCAAATGTTCTTCCTTCTTAGGAAATGCACCACGTCATCATCGCACTGGCATCCTATCTGTCTTCAGCATCCTCACAGTATTTCAATCTCAGCATGTCAATGGAATCTACAGATGGGCAACAGGCCATGGCTTGCTGGCCGGGCCCTACCAAAGGGGGACCAGGGGCCGGGCCGGCACGGCACGGCGCATTTATGTGATTCTTATTGTGCCTGAGCCCGGCATATGTGTGAGCCCATGCGTGAGATGCGGGTCGTGTCTTAAAAAAAAAAGTATGATAGATTTTTTATTTTTTAAGAGAACATGTTAAGTTGTTGGTGTGTTTTTTTTTTTAATTTATATTTTTTTTGAGTCCACATGCCCTTAGTTAAATTTAATAGAATTAAATGTTTAAAACTTAATTACGTATTCAATAATAATAAATTAATAATAGTAGGAAAATATAACACTAACTAATAAGTTAGATCCTACGGTATTAAAATTCTTTTAATACTTAACGACAAAAATAACAGCAGCAATAATAATTTTTTTAAGGATTAACTTAAATGTTAATTTGTATTTATATAGAGTCATAGATCATAGTCCATAATAATATTAGTACATCATTTTATAAAATCATGATATTTATAATTTTATTTATTAAAATCATGATATCATCTATTTATTTAATAATTTATAAACATAAATAATTAAAGTATTTTTAAAATTAAGAATTAAATAAATTTAAAAAACTTATGCTAATAAAATATATTAAAAGATTCAATTTTAAGTTTTTTTTGTAAAATTATAAAATTTTAAGTTTACTTTCATTAAAAAATTTTATTTTAATATACTGTAATAAAATATATTTATTGTGAGTAATGGGCCATACCGTACCAGCATGGTCCATCAAACCAAGGGCCGTTAGAGCCCGTGCCATGCCCAACTTTTTTTTAAAAGCTCAACATAGCCCATGGCACGAGCCCACGCGTGCCATGCCCAAAAAAAGGCCTATCATTTTTTTTTTCTTTTAAGCCCACGTGTCTAGCTTGTTTTTTCAAACCCATTAGCCAATATAATAATAATAATAATAATAATAATAATAATAATAATAATAATAATAATAATAATAATAATAATAATAATAATAATAATAATAATAATAATAATCTTATTATAACAACAACAATAATTTTTATTAACTATTAAGAGAATAATTAACATTTTATTATCAATTTATTACAATTTTACAACTATATATTTAAATATTTAATCTCAAAATTACCCATTATAATACAACAATACATAAATTTAATAATTACAAATCACAAATGAAACATATCTCCACTAACTAAGTTATGATTTCATAAATGAAATATTAAAGTCATAAAATTTTGATATATCATTTATAAAATTATTATATTTATAATTTATTTATTAAAATCATATTTTTTTATTCATTTAATAAATGATAAATATAAAATAATTAGAATTTTTTAAAAACTAGGACTTAAATTAATTTAATAAAATGTATTAAAAATTTTAATTTAAAAATATTTATAAAATCATAGCATTTTATTTTTACTTTTTATTAAAAAGATTTACTTTGATATATTTTGATCCACGTGCTATTAATGGTCTACAGACTGCGTGTTAGCCCACCAATGAAGCATGTTTATTACGTGCCGTGCTTTACGTCACTACTAATCGTGCCATGCTTTTAAGAATTATGTGTCTAAAATTCTGAGCCTAACCCGTCCCACGTGCGTGTCGTGTCACATGCCCTATCGAAACATGCTTGTGTAATGCCGTGCTGTATAGACACGTACCGTGCCTTGTGCCGCATGGCTCGTTGGCCACCTTTAATTGCGTGCATTTTCATGTGTTATGTTTTAACTCATCCACAATTGTACAATACTTTTAATGCCTACGTGTTTAAAATTCTCACCCAATCTAACTTGCATGCGTACTATGTCGTGTCGCGTTCCCTACAAAATGTTGTGTCATGTTGTGCCACTCATCCGTTGGCCACCTCCAATGGCATCCAAAATAATATAAATCCAAAAAAATAAAAAACATAATAATAAAAAGTTGCCAGAACTACTAGTTCACTGTCGCTGAGGCTTCCATAAGCCATGGGAGCCATTACTAGGTAGTCATTGAAGGCTTAGCTAATAAAAACACGTTCACGAAGACTTCTTTTGTTACAAAAATAATTTGGAAGTGGTCTTAGAACTTTGCCAACCAGGATTGAGCTCATCGTTTGATGCCAGAGTTAATTGTGTGATGTTATCATATTTGAGAAACTTGGGGAGGAAACAAATATCACACAGGGAAATCCAACTGAGAAATGAAACAAATGACCCAAGAAAAGTGGGGGGAGTAATTATTTTTCAATGCATTTGTTCATAATCTTGCTCTCTGGACAGCCATTTCAGCTAGAAAACGGAACACCACCTACCCAACATAGTCTGATTCTTGTACAACATATACAGCTCATGAGCCAATCAATCACATGGGCATACATCTCACATGGTTTTGTCCCATAAACCACTCTTTTTTCACATTAGAAGGAAAATTTAGGAAATTTTTCTTGTACAACGAATGAGTTAGTCAAGAATGTAGATCCGGGAGGCAATGTCCTGAACTAACCAATCAAATCCCTCTAGCAGTCCCTCACCTGTGTAGGCACTGCAACCCACAATTTTCCAGTGTCGAGTTTTGTCCATGGCTTCCAAGTTCAGAACCTGCAATTGTATTAGAGATAGATTTAGAACCTAAGAAGTTCGAAATTTTTATCATAAGAAACTAATTTGGAAAAAGAAAACAAGGAGAAACACATTGAAAAAAAAAAGGCACTAACAATTGTACAAACAGAAATATTTGACATAAACAGTGAAATCTCATACAACCCAGCCCATGAGTCCTCTCAAATTTGTGAAACATGTTGCGAAAAAACTTTGGATCAACAATGCACTTATGAATGGAAAAATTGGCGTAGCCATCTTTCATGTCATCTTAAAATGCTTGACTACCAAAAAATCTTAAAAAGGAAGGGGGGAAAAAATATACCAAATCGCAAGACATCAGCATTTCTGTATATGCCTATGCTAAATGAAAGTCCAAGCAACAAGTCATAAACTGGAAAAAAGGGAAAAAGAACAAAGAGCTTTAACGAGCATACTTTAGCAATCTCTGTTGGAGTAAGAGCACCATTGATGTCCTGCTTATTTGCTAGAATCAGTAAGGATGCCCCTGATAGCCTCTGACATTGAAACACGTTGGTCAGCTTCCTAATAAAAACAAAATAAGGAGACTTAGGTACTTGCTGAGGAACAAATCTTTGAAATACGGCAAACAAAAAGGATGATGCCTATTGTAAATACAATATGCATCATCCTTTTTGTGGTGAAAAACAAGAGTTCCCAGAATAACATACATTAGAAAAAAGATGCCCATTCTTATTGCTAAAGATACAATCCTGGTATAAGTTGGATTACTGCCAATAAACCCTATAGTCGAAACACATTTCTAAATTCCAACCAAGAAGTTTATTGAATCATTTTTGCTCTATCAAGAAGTGTCATAGATTTTTTATTTTAACATAAACATGCAAAGGAACTCCAACCAAATACACTATAGAACATATTTTTCGAATTAGCAACTAATAGACACTTAACATGGCAATAGACAAATACCTCTTCCTTCAAAAGATTGTTTAGTTCCATTTTGCAATCATCCAGTCTTCTAAGATCGGAACTATCAACCACCCACACCAAACCATCAGTTTGCTCAAAGTAGTTCCTCCAGTATGATCTTATAGTCCTTTGGCCTCCGACATCCCATATGTTCAAAGTGTACCTGTCAAATTCAAAAAATATTGGAACTAAAATGTTTGCACTAAAACTAAACAGCATTTAAAGACTTCAAATTCTCATTTTGGCTGACATAAAATGATGAGAAAATGATCCTAAATCATGGAATAAACAGTTCTTACTTTTGGTAAGTAATAGTTTTGATATTGAATCCAAGTGTAGGACTGATAACGCTAGTGTCTTCCCCGTTTATCTTCAAAACAATAGTGGTCTTCCCAGAATTATCAAGACCCCTTCAAAACAAAACAAAACACAACAAAACAAATAATAAATAATTAACAGTTCCGCAAAATTATAAACACAATTGTAAACGAACAAATGAGAGAGAGACTTAGATGAGATAGTTAATTACATACACCATAAGAATGCGCATTTCCTTCTCTTTTTTCTTGATCTTCCTTATGATGCTGAGGAGCCCCATTTCTAAATAGGAAAATTTCCTAAACATTTTCAGCTGATTCAGCTTACTTATTTCTACTATCAACAGCACTAGTCGTACAAAATAACACAACGCTAAACATTGCAAAAATAAATTATATTTTGAAATAACACAGAATAAAACTGTTCATTCATTTAGTTAAAAAATTGCATCAGCACTTGACACATTTAATCAAACTATTTTTCTTTTTAAACTATAAGCAAATCAATTGATTCGTTCACGGTATTCAGATGGGTCCAAGCATATACAAAATTTAAAGGAAAAAGTGAGCTTACCATATCGTGCACTTCACAGTGAAGTTTTCGGTTTTATGTAATTAGGGAAAAAAAATATTAAATTGGATGCAGTAAGCCATACCATAATATAACATTGTGTAGAGGTAGGCGAATTGGGTTTTGGTTTCGGTTGTTTGGGTTGCAACCCCTTTGGTTGGATTTGAAAATTCGGGTCTAAATTTCGGTTTGGGTTCATTTTGGTTTACAACAATTCAATTTCAAAAAATTCAGCAGGCAGCCACCTAAAATTCCAAAATCTCAAATATCAGCGCAGCCAATGAATGAAAAACAAATATTAACTACCAAGCATCCTCAACATTTCAACAAGACTTTTTAAAAGTTAAAAAACAAAAAAATAAAAAATAAAAATAAACAACGAGTACTTCAGTTAAATAAAGTCACCGAAGTTACATCTCCAAATGACAAATATGATTAATAATTCGTCTCCATCACCATCAACACTCAAGACAACAGTTCCAAATCAGCAAAAATTAACCACCACTAATCAAGCATCAACGGGAAAAAAAATGAAGAAACAAACTAGCCCATTCTGAATGTGTTTGATTAAGAACAATATTTAATTAACCATTATTCACGAGAAAATGCCACATAGCTTTGATGGGCCAGTATGCAAACTCCATTAATGGGCAATTCGGTAAAATGAAGATTAGTGATAATTAAGGACCACACCACGAATTAATTAAGCACTACACAAGGGCTAGTTATCATTTTATTGACTCTATTACAGTCCTACATGTGCTTAATCGAGATTTAATTTTTGACAGGTTATGCTTCCTCAGGCTCATGGCTACGACATGAGCTATTATTTATTTTCAATTTTAAGTCTCTAGATGTCCTTGCCGTGCCCGATTGAATCATAAAATAAAAACAGCCATTATACAAAAATACATATGTATGGAATTATGCATTGAATGACAAAAATACAGCTGTCCCAATCATCACCATTTGGAATCGGAAACATATGTATAACCTTATGTCCTTACCTTATGCGGCTGACGACGGCGAACGAAGAAGGAGGCGGCGACGGCAGCAGCTGGATCGGAAGTGAACGGCTCAAGATGACAGCAGCTGGAAGCCTGGAACGACGAAGCAAGTTGGCCCAAGGAACGAGAAGAAGCTGCAACGCCGGTGTACCTGAACGGAGTTGACAGCGGCGGCGTCGTGTGGTGTGTGTGAGTGAGTGTGTCTGCACTTTGCGCCGTGGTGGTGGAGCGCGAAGAAACGAGCGATGTTGGGTATTTTCGATTTCGATCTGAATAAAACGACATCGTTGCTAGTTTTAAAAAGACAAAATACGCAAATTGATTAATTGAACATTGGATTTGGATGTCCGTGGTGGTATAAAGCTGGGTTGGGTTGGTGTGTACGCACGGATCCGGGGCATGGATAAGGGACAGCGTGCATGGTCCGGCCCGCCCGGGCCAGCAAAGTGAAGCCGAAAAAACGTAACCTTTCACAAAGATGAGAGATTTGAACGTTGAGTACTAAGTAACGGTATGCATTTTAAATTTGATCTCAAATAATGTATTGTTAATTGAGTGATTGATAATTTTTTTATAAAATAAAAATATAATTTAATTGATAAAATATAAATTTATAAAGTCAAATTAATATTCTATTATAAATTTTTATGCTAAAAATATTTTTTTAAAAAAATTTTTATTTATAAATTTCATATAAATCATAAAATTTTAAAATATTTTATTTTTATTATGATTCTCTTTATGATGCTGTAATTTTTTTACAACATCGACAATATAAGAAAGATATATCATTAAATCTAATCAATTGCACATATTATCTCTATTAATAAAATTTTTTAATTATTTTTGAAATAATACATATGGTTAACGAACCAACTAAGAGGGTGATTTTAAATTTAAAAATAAAAGTAAAAATAAAGAGAGATACTATAAAACACAATATCTCAAGTTCCTTTATTTGAAATTAAATTCTTGACACAGTAAGCAAGTAAACTTTATTATATAATGCTTACATGTACATCTTCTTCTTCTTTTAGATAAAAATGTTGTATTGAAATATAAATGGGTTTCTAAAAGTTAGAGGTTGCAATTAGGCATGTGGTATGCTTGCACAACAACAGAGTTGTTTTAAGATTTGCACAACAAAAGAGTTATTCGAACAACGAGAGAGGAACAATGAGTAAAATTCCATCTGAGTAAAAATTGTTTTGTGTGAATGTCATTGTCATAGAAACTCAGTATTTTCTTTTCATTTATGGAGTTTAAGTAATTTATTTGTTTATTATTTTGAATGCATTGTTAGATAAAGACTAAACATAATTAGTTAATTTCTTTGTATTAATAATGCTTATATTGACAATTATTATTTGCTAAATGATAAAGAATTTTTCAATTGACAAAATGTTAATAATAAAAAGTGAATGTACACTGGGCTCACCTCGGCTCTTGGTAATCCATCGAAGCTGACCTCTCATTATCATCATTTTCTCTCGCATTCGAATTATTTTAAATTATAAAAATCTATTTACCTGCAGCCTGAACATTATCAGCTGCCTTTTAATTAATTAATTATTTATTTACCATTAAATAATTAATATTAAAATATTTAAATTTAAGAGTTCATAATAATTCCACCCTCAATATTATAAAAACTCATACAGTATCATAAAGAAATTTTTTTATTATATAATTTTTATTTTCCTAACTCTAAATCCTTACAGGTTTAAAAAAAAAAAATCAAATATATCTGTAAATTGAAAAATAGGATGAATGTAAGTGTTCCATTAAGTTTTCTTTGAAAATAAAAATTAAATTAATTTGCCTTTGATTAGATAATTTCAATTAGGAAGGTTCTAACTTTTACGAGGAATTTAAAGGGACGTCGAACTCTTTCACAGAACACCATTTTGTCTTCGTGAGCAAAACTAACAAAGCAGCACACTTCGAACTTCAAAGCTGCCAGCACAGAGACGGAGAGAGAGAGAGAGAGAGAGAGAGAAATGGCGTTTCTGTTTCAGAAATTTCAGGAGGTACAATTATTTATTTATTTTTTCTTTGAATCTGTGTGTGAATGAGTGAGTGGGTTTTAAATTTTGTGAGTACAGGCAGTGAAGACTCTGGCAAAAAGCCCAACGTTCGCAAGGGATCCAAGGCAGCTCCAATTTGAAGCTGACATGAATCGTCTCTTCCTATGCACCAGGTGACGTCCCTCCCTCACATCTGATTTTAAAAAATTCAAATTGAACTTTGAATTGAATACATAGAATTAACATGTTTAGAGTTGATGGGGTTGATCAAATGATCTCAAACTTAAAATGCTTTATTGATTGCCCTTGAACTTATGATTTGATTGATTTTTCGAACCGAGTCTAGGTTTTCTATTATTGTGTTGGATTGTGTGGCTCATGAAACGATTACATTTTGTTCAGTTACAATCGTCTGGGAAGGGATGCTGAGGAGGCAGATGCGGAAGAAATTATTGACATGGCTAGTAAAGCATCTCTCTCTGATCAACAGCAGCAAGTACAAGACAATATCCATTCTCAAATCAAAAGCTTCTGCTTGTCTATGGATGGAATTCTTCTTCTTCCAGAGAAAAATGTGCCAATTGAGTCACCTGCACAGTCAAATGCTGCTCCTCACCGAAGTGGTCTCAGCTTTGCCGTTGGCCAGACTACCAGACCTACTGACTCTCCTGGTGAGTTTTCAATTTGATGTTTGCTTATCAGTTTTCTAAAGTTGTTTTCTGGAATTGTATGATGAGTGGGCTCACTGTGGGATGCTCAATTACGATTGTTGCTTTTTTAAATTAACGAGCTTCTATTGCTTTACTGTTTTCCTTATTAATGAAAAAATTAGCCATTGGGTTAAAGAAAGTATTACTGATATATAAAACACAAAAGCAAGGAATTACGAAATATTAGGATAATAATAAAATGTGGATAGTATATAATACAGATCATGTCATATCATATTATCGCATAGTGAGTAATTTAATTTTAGATTATTGATATTGCATCTTTCATTCAGCTTATACCCTGGACATTTAATTAGCCAGCGAAACAAAACCCAGTTAATTTTTTCATGCACCATTGCCCTCCAATTCTGATTACTGATGATTTTTCAGCACAGTTGTACCTCAGACAAGGCAGCTAACAAGAACAGAATTGTCACAGAGATTGAAGGATGCCATTGGCTACACTCCTGATCTCAAACCATCTCAAATACCCCACAAGGAAGCTGGCCAAGGTTTATTTTTATGCGGTGAAGCCAATGTTGGTGCTGTAATAGCCATATATCCTGGCTTAATTTATTCCCCTGCTTATTACCGTTATATTCCTGGGTACCCAAGAGTTGATGCACAGAATCCATATTTGATCACTAGGTATGATGGGACTGTAATCAATGCCCAACCTTGGGGCTCTGGGGGGGACACCCGTGAACTGTGGGATGGATTAACACTTCCTGAAGTAATGCCAAACAGAGAAGGTGCTGAAAAAGGTTCAGATCAGTTCTGGAAACTGCTTAGTAAGCCTATGGATAATAAGCAAGGGGGGAGTAGCAGTGAGGTGTTGGAGAGGAGAAACCCACTGGCCTTGGCTCATTTTGCCAACCATCCGGCAAAGGGTATGCTTCCAAATGTCATGATTTGTCCATATGACTTTCCATTGACTGAAAAGGATATGAGACCCTATATTCCAAATATTTCATTTGGCAATGTGGAAGAAGTAAATATGAGGAGATTTGGTAGCTTTTGGTTCAAATGGGGGAGTGGAAGTGGGTCCAGCACTCTAATTTTGAAAACTCTTGTGCTTGTGGCTACTAGGGCAATTTGTGATGAAGAAGTCCTCTTAAACTACAGGTTGAGCAACTCCAAGAGACGGCCAGTATGGTATTCTCCAGTGGATGAAGAGGAGGATCGAAGAAGATGGAGCTAAATCTGTGATGGTTTGGCATTGAAAGTGGTTGAAATCACTGAAGACTGCATCTTGAAAGTGTTCTCAACGGTTGTAGCAATTGTATGTCATGCTTCTGCTGCATTCATGGTAGCTGTGAGTGACTGAGTGTACACCAATTGTTGTTATTATTTTTCTGCCAAGCTTTTTTAGGTTACTGGTTGTAGGTTAAAGAAGCTAAGTACCAGACTGTCCCCAAATATTTTTTCCTTTTTTTTTTCCCTCATCCTACTTATTCTGAATTTTTGATGCTGAGTTGCTAATAACAAGTTTTGCAGTAAATAGGAAATTTCGTTACTTTATTTTCCAGTCAGTTCTCCAACTTTGATTTTGCATAACACAAGTGAAATAGAACATTATATTTTTCTAGGTTGAATGTTGTTTTAGTGGCAGCAAGCACCATGCTGAGAACATTATCAGGACATCAAGCTAACCCCTTCGGCAGTAAGGATCTGTTGCAGCTGTGGGGAATTATTCACTGGTAGAATTTGCAGAATTAGTTTGGATCTGGATCAGAGTAAAAATCAGGCACTTGCTGTTAAATGAAAATACACAATTATAAAAGTACAATTGACAATAATAGGTGTGTCACTCTGAAGGGGCTTTTGCTGAAGAAGCTTGATGCTATTCTGAAGATTAGTGGGTCATACAGCCTTCTGTTCCCATTTTTGCTTCTTAGTGGCTATCTCCTCTATGTTTCTTTTGCACCTGGTCTATGTTCCAGACTTCATGGTGGTTAGTGTTCAAGCCATCTATATTTTTCTTTCATGCAAGATATATACAGTGTACGTGCCCTGGTCGCGACCAAGGCATGTAGCACACTCTCACGCACGCACAACACACACTCGGGCCACGCTCCCGGGGCAAGGATAGGGAGATTGAGCGGGGTGGCTGCGTGCCTTGGCCGCGGGCTGGCTGCGTGCCTTGCTCGAAATGCAGCACATGCTCGCGACCAAGGCACGTAGCACCTTCTCACGCAGGCACAACACACACTCGGGCCACGCTCCCGGGACAAGGATAGGGAGCTTGAGCGGGGTTGCCGCGTGCCTTGGCCTTGGCCGCGGGGTGGCTGCGTGCCATTTCCAGACTTCTTGTTAGCTGCTGCTAGAGAAGCCTGTTCTTGTGTCGCAGCCTAGTTGAGTTGTTTGTCATTAGAACATAGAAAAAATTAGGTTTTATTTAATTGAAGTGAATGCCTTGTCAGATCTTGTTTTAATCACCTCGCCGTTTTGCATATTGTCAGTGCTAAGTGCCAAAAATAATCTTGAATTTTTTTAATATGAAGGAGGATTTTATGAAGGTTTAGATACATGTGCGATGGTTGTCTATTTTTTGTATTTACTCCCAGCTACTAGGTCAAAGATTTTCTCCGGCTTCGCGTGCAAGCTATAAATTTGCTTCTGTATACATCTTTTTAATCCAAAGGCAAACGCAAAACTTTAGGAAGTTAGTATACCGAGTTAATACATTGTTTGGTTGATCAAAAGTAGATTCCCACACTTTTTCGTATGCCACCTGGCCGACCATTGGCCATTGCCAAGGCAAGCACTGTGAGATAAACCCAAAAGCGAGATTTTTATGATTGCAAGAATTGAAATGAGTTATATGGGATTGTTAATAGACAAAAGGATATGAATGCTCCACTCATGAAGCTTGACATTGTGTTAATGCCTGATAGGTACGTGTTGCATGACTTTAAGAAGTTGGATGATTTAACAAAATTATCACATCTTTTTTATGCTAACTGTTAAAAGAAATTGATTTCAAGGCACTTTTATTTTTGTAATTTAATTGTATTTGTTTAGATATTGGAGCGAACTAATGAATTATAACCAGAGCATTTGTATATTAGCTTAAAATCGAATGGCGTTGCATTATGTTGGAGAGGTATTGAAAAGAATTTAATGAAATGGAACTCATTACCATCTAAGGTAATAAATAGAATTGGAATGTGTTGTGATTTTGTTTGGATACTGAATATATGAAATTAAGATGCGAAGGCTGACGAATTTAACTAGTCAACAAACTTGAGAAATCACTCCAACCAGATTGTGATGTATTTGTTAATTTATTATCATTATTAATCTTTTCCTATAGTATTGAAAGCTTTATTGATATTATATGTTTGTGAATGCATGAGAAAAAACTAACGTCATTTTATAGTAATTTCATTCGTATATTTGCACAATATTTTACTTGGGTCACCGAACATAATTTGTTTTGGGTCTAGTTGCAAACTTTTGCAAATGATCAATTTGCCTATTGAAACGAAATGCTTACAGTCAAGAATAATATAAATTTAGTAGCTACCACATGAAGATATAAATAGCTATACAAAATGGCATCATCATACACCTGCAATCAAACATGTGAATCTCAGCCTTCGAGGAGATGAACAGTCATGATAGGACTCCGATTGTTAGACAATGTAAAATTATGTCAAGGAAATGGAAAATCTAATTTAAATAATTACCGCGTGTACATATTTCAATCTATCCTAAATCTTGAAGCCAGACTCCATCATTTTATAGTAATTTCATTTCTATATTTGCACAATACTTTACTTCGGTCACCGAACACGAACTGTTTTGTGTCTGGTTGCAAACTTTTGCAATTGATCAACTTCCCCATTGAAACAAAATGCTTCTAGTCAAGAATAAGTAATACAAATTTAGTAGTTACAAGCCCGATACAAATATTATATCAACGGCATTTTGGTCCCTCTTTACCACATCAAGATATAAATAGCTATACAAAATTGCGTCATTATAAACCTGCAATCGATCGTGTGAATCTCAGCCTTCGAGGAGATGAGTAGTCATGATATCATGAAAGTGAAGCAATTATTCCAGGGCTCCGATTGTTAAACAATGTAAAATTATGTCAAGGAAATCGAAAATTGAATTTAAATAATTACCACATGTGCAAATTTCAATCTATCCTAAATATTGAAGCAAGACTCCATCGTTCCCCAATACGAACCCCTTCTTTTCATTGATGAACCTGTACAAGAAAGAACTAAAATATCAATAGCTTGTAAATGCATCTTAATTTAATGTTGAGATAAGTAAAACATTTGATAATTTAGCTGGTAGTTAATGATCTAAATTGACTAGGAATAGTTTCTGGACATAAAGATCCTCTCTTTATTTCCAATTTTCTCTTGGCTTATTGTCAATCCCATGGGTGACCAACATTTCGTTGAGGCTTTTTACAAACCAACTGAGACCAAGAGACTAACCAAATTGAAACTTAATCATAGGCTATTTATACTCGCAGTTGGTGCCAGGGCAATGGAGGAACAACAAAAATATGAGATGACTTACCATCATATTACTTCATATTTTGTCTGAATTTTGAACTTTTGAACAATAAGGATATAATAATTAGACCCACAAGAAGGCAAAATAAGTGAAGGAGAAAATGCGTCTGGAAGAATCACATTTCATAGTTGGAGATGTGCTAATTCAGTTAAGATATAAACAGCATGACTATCTTTTGGTAGGATACTCACTTCACCGAGTAAAGGTTTGCAGCAATGTTGTCTGCTGCTTTGTCTCGGATCCATGTCTTACCACCATTGCTGGTTTTCAAGAGAATCCCACTGCCACCTGCTGCCCAAGCCTCATCCTACATGATGGAAGCAATTCATAAAAAGCCAGTATTCAGTAAATCTGTATAGTCTATATTTGTATTACACTATGACAATGTAAGAAAATTTTGCATTTTAACATGATTTGATAAATTGGAATATGGGTGATGGGAGCTTCTCTTCAGGAAATACCGATGAAAATTTTGCTGCTCTTCAAATGTTGATTAAGAATATATTTTCTAACTTTGCCTCTTTTTTTTTTTTTTAACTTTTTCTTTTACCCTTCTGTGATTTCTATTCTTCTTTTTCTCCCACAACATCAGGTTCCTCACTGAACTTTTTCCCCTCCTTAAATTTTGCGTCTTCATTTTCTATCAACTTGTAATGACTGGAGGATGCAAATATCCCTATTTTAATAGTATTTTATTGAAAATTTTTAATTACCGCACCATGACTCTTTTCAATCAACTAAAATAAAAGAAAATTTTAGCCAAATCGGTTAACTGATCCAGTGATGCAGCCAAAAGATTGATACAAACCATAGCTACCAACAATTCTTTCTGAAAGCTAAGATGAGAAACAAATCCTATTAGGATTAAACTCTTTAAAATACAAGCGATCGTAATTGCATCATTGGGTGCCAATTGAGTTTTCCCCTAACAAAAGAACCAAGTTGAGAACTAAGAATGTGTTTAGGATGAGATGAGAAACATATCCCAAATGCATACTTGAGCCGACATTCAACATGAAAGTAGGTAAAGCATGTTGCTCAACAAGGATGCAAACAAGGATCATATTACTACAATTCAATTACAAAGGTGTTACCTGCGAACGGTACCCAACATCAAGAATACCAAAACCCCGACTTTGTACTGGAACTTCTTCAAACTCCTCTGTAATCTATAATATCAAACACCCATAGTGGTTCAGCAATAAGTAAAGGGATGAATGGAAATGTGAAGTTGATATCAATGATGAGAAACGTACACAAGGATACAAAGAAAACTAACAAACAAGAAAATATACAACAGTACACAGAAAAATTTATAACTTTTTAATTGACTAACAATGCAAAACAGTATCATACCCATCCTCAGAAAATCCACTATAAACCACACAGTGAAAAACCTTTCAGTGTACACTGAAACAGGAAAGGCCAACTTAATTCTTCTAGATTATGATAAATTCATGCTACCTCAGCCTCAAGACATGAGTGAGTTCTCCTGAAAAATAATCTTTGTCTCATTAGAGTGTCAACTGAGGTTGAATGCCCTCACTTTAATAAGTACAACGAAAGAGAAAACGATGATCTAGCCAAATTTTATTAGTTGGACATAGTGATGGTATGTTTTCCAAATAATAGAAAATCTACCACATTAACATTGCCAGGTAAACAATGTCACCTAAGAGAAAGAAGACAAAAAAGTGTTCAACAAAATCTATTGGGAGCTGTTCAATTCTTTTTTTGCTTTTGATGTTTCTCCCTTCTGCCTTAGACCAGAAAGGTTAATTCATGTATATCTTGCTTTTACCAGTGCAAATGGGAAGAAACAGTAACAGTATTGCCGATGTCCCCAGTAGTCCCCCCTCCCCCTCTCCCCCCCCCCCCCCCCCCGGGGCCTTAATTAGTGAATGTTTTCTTATTTTTGAACACTTTTTAATCCAAAAACTATCTCCGATGTTATTCTAAAAATCTAAGTAAATGCACACATGATGTCCTTAGACTTTAGGCCCTATGCATGTAAGAAATCAAAATTACCACATGAACATTATCAAGATTTTTTTCACAATAATTATCAAATATAAATACAATTAACAAAGAATAACACCCACAAGTACTTACCCCTGTGCCCTTGCTGAGAAAAAGTCCCCCTCCCCGAACAAGAAGCCAAAGACCTCCATCAGCTCTCCATCCCATGTTCTGGATTCTTCTTGCAACTGCCCTATTATGTGGTTGCCAAAAAGCCTACAAGATTAAAATAAAAGAACAAAGGTAAACATATGCATAGAAGAAATGGAGAGATGATGACACAGATTCAATCATGATGAGATAATATAAGAGGTTTTACCATGAAATCTAGCTCTCAACGAAAGACTAGAGATAGAAGAAAGTGACATTCATCAAGTGAACAAAAATTCAGACCATCATGTATCTAAATCCACTATTTCTTCAATACTTTTCTAACGTAGGACTCAACAACCTCTTCACACAGTGCATTCTAACAATGTTATGAACTTTCTATGGTATAATTCAATTAAGGACATTTGAATTACTAAGAAATAATAGTACGGTACTTCAATATTATAAGAATAAAAAGAAAAAAGTGACAGTAACTCGAGAGAAAAATCTGTAGTACAATGAGCTGGTAGTAACTTGGTTGAATTCAGTTTCTAAAGTCAATACTCCACATTCCCAATAGATTAAACTGTAACCAAACAGTATGTTCTATCTTAACAATATTCACTTCTGAGTAAACCATATTTTGTCGTGACAATCAGTTAGTTAATTTGAGAAATGGTAAAGATCCACAAACATTTTAATTTATAAGGATTCTTTTTTAAGATACGCTTGCTGTAAATAGGGGGTTGCAGACGTATCATTATCCCAATGATCATCATTTCATTAATGTGTGGTAAAGGATTTGTCTCTATGAATCTAAAATAAGGAGTTTATAAGACAAGCAAATTCCATGAAACCTATCAGTGCCGCGCAATATATTTTATGTGGTAACCTCACATGGCATCCGAAGAAACAAACCTGGCCTGGCTGCCAAGTAAGATAGAAGTTACCGCGGCTTGATACAGCAACATAGCTTCCATCTGGAGAGCGATTAACAGTATTAAAAGTTCCTGTGTAGTAGCTTGCGCCACTAATACCACTAGAAACTGTTCTGCAGAAACAATGAAGCTATATCAATCTCTTGCTTGTTTGAAATGATAAGCCGTAATTTCAAATAAAATGCAGTGCAACAACATTTTCCAAATGCCAGACAAAAGTTAGCCAACAATAAATAATCAGAATAAATTTTGTAAACCATAAACTTCTTTACCAGTAGGATTTAACTATTTTCTACTGCACAGTCCACCAAGAGATTCCTTCATTAAGGATCATCGCTGAGACTAGATCTTTAAGAAGAAATTCACCTGTTAAGAGTTGCAGAAACAGTCTCTTGGACAGCTGCTCTCCAGTTATAGCCTCTATTCGATGTAATATATATTGCACCTTCATCGGTCACCATCTCAGCACTCTTTTCTCCGGTGGCCTTTACATAAACCTGCAGATGATCAAACAGGACCACCTATTCAGAATCTGCATAACCATGGCTCTTTCATCGCATCAAAAAACAGCACCACATAGTGCTCCCGAATTAACTAAGGGAAGCAGTACACTTCCCCAGAAGTTGAAGGAATGCTTGATAAGAAAACTGTCAACCACGGTGGTATAACATACTAAAATCATCAACAATAAACGTCTCTGAAGCTTACCATATCTCCAGGAAGTTGAGCACTTAACGGTATCCTTTCCCAGCTTTCTCCAGCATCAGAAGTATACAACAAAATGGCAGGTTTGCCGACAATCCATCCTTCCTTGCCCTTGAAACTAATGGAATTAAACCTATAGTTGAAATCTTCCTCCTCAGCTGATGGTATGGAACGTGGAGCCCAAGTTTTACCACCATCTTTTGTTTCCAAGAGAGTTTGCCTGGTTCCCAAGAGAAAGCCTATCATCATGCCAATTAAACATCAAATCACATTTAAACAAAAAAATGTTTAAGTGTCAAATTAATCATAAAACATTCGCTCCAGAATTTCGCCAAGTGTCCAATTGCCCCGCGGATCAAACTTGAAATATTTAGTTAAAATAAAAAATTAAAAAAATTAAAAAATTAAAAAAATAAAAACGCCAAGTTAGCCGGTTAGGAGTACCGTGGTTCAAGTCATCCGGGACGAAAGCGATGTCAAGGAGCACAACACCGGGGTCAACAGGAACGTACACTCTCTCCCACGCGGAGAGTGCTTCCTCTGACTTTGCAGGCTGTTCGTAGAGACCAGCAGCTGCGGCTACGGAGATTGATAGCGATAACGTGGCTGTTTGTGATACGAATTGTCTGCGATTGAGGGACGATGATGATGGCGATGAAGACGAAGAAGAATCACTACCGGGGAGAGAACAAGCTCTAGAAGTAGAAATGAAGCGAGGCTGCTGTGCCTGTGCGTTTGTACGGCTAAGGCGAGGAGCGAAGAGTGAGCTCAACGATGGCTTTACTAACATTACTGGTTCGCTCAGTCGTAGACTGCTGCCCATTGCAACACACCCTTTTGTTCTCTCTCTGTGACCGACTCTCCGAAGGATGCTCTGCTTTGCTTTTTCTTATCCGAAATGGTATTTGTATTATTGGTGGGTCATCAACGGCTACGCGGGCAATTTCAAGCGTCTCAATTCTCATTTGGATTATTTTAGCCATGGATTATTCCTTTTTTATTGCATTGCTCCCGCCAAAAGAAACAATTAACTACTCATATAATTTTTATAGCGGCAAAGATCACCAGGGGATGTAGCTCAGATGGTAGAGCGCTCGCTTAGCATGCGAGAGGTACGGGGATCGATACCCCGCATCTCCAAAGCTCGACTTTTTGTTTTTGAAATTTTACATTGCGATGCTCATTGGCCATGCACCAACGTTTGGAATATTCTTTTTGACTCTCATTCATTTTTCTCAATTTTTCGTCATCTTTCCCGCTTTCGGTTGACTAATCAGTCACTAATGCATTCGATAATTCAAACCAGCTTCGAATCTACCGACCGATGAAATCAATTTCAGACTAGCAATAGTTGTTACGAGCCTAAGTTCTTTTTACATGGACTGAAAATGTAAAATCCTCTAATAATACTAGGATTACAGAGGAAGCGGTTTACAGTCATTGTTAAATTAATTAAATAAGAAAGAAGCTCCCCATATAGCACAAGCAACAACTAACATGGATTGAACTTAACGTTAAGAATATCATCACTATCAATTTACATTTCCATTCGTACATAAGCGCATAAAATCATGTGCACAAGAAGCACTGATGTGAAAGAAGAATGGGATTGTAACAACCGTTCTATGTATGTTTGAATTTAATTATACTTATCAATTCAATTATTTATCTTTTGTATGAGTGATTTTATTTTAATTAGTATTATTTAGGATAAGACATAATCCTTTTAATTTATCTATTTTTATTGATTTAATTTATTTATTTTTCTAAAATAAAATATAAAAGGTTATCATCTTTATCATATAACATTTTTTATAAGTGCAAGTGATTTTGTTAAACTTAAACTCTTCCTATCACCATACAATTAAAAATCTTTAACCTAATAACCGTATAAAAGCAAAGAATTTTAGATTTTTTTTTATGCATGTTTGAAAGAATTTCTGAGATAATTATCCTTATCTAATCCATATTCTCTAATATTATGTGTTTGATGATGAATGCATGCATTATTCTTTTTATCATGAATGACTTGTTAGGCATGAGTATTATGATTTAATGACTGTTTTTCCTTTATTTTTAATTCAATTTTTGCACGAAAGTTTTCATAAAATTAAACTAGACATCATAAGGTTTTCAATGATGTATTTGTACAAAGAGATTCTAAGTAACCAATTTGTTGTGAATTTTCGAAGTCGAAATAGTGGCGTTAGAAAATTTTGATTTTCAATAGCATATCTGACTTCACCGATTTTTCTGGCTATCCAAATGCTCTTTGAAAATTATGTCATTTTTTCTATCTAATCCTCGTTATGTCTACTTAAAGTATGATTAATTTTATAAATTTTGGTTGAGTTTAAAAATTAATACAAATCGTTATGTTAGGCTGCTGCAGTTCTAGAAACTGTTTTCCAGAATTGCAATGGCTAAGGATAAGATTATTTTAGGCTGTTAAAAGGCTTTAGAATGACCTATAAAAATAATATTCATATATTATTATGAATCCTCTATGATTTAAAGTTTATTTGAATAATCTTCATTGAGTGGGTATTAAGTTATGAATTTTTGATGTGCAAGACATAAACATTAATGTTTATGGACAAGTTTGCTAGTCTCTTAAAATAAATTCATTTAAAATAGTTTTACGTCTTCGAAAATTCTAGAAAGTTGATATATTGTTTCTTTACGTCCCTGCTGTTGTAAAATTAAGTAGTTTAATTTTTATGAGTTTTATTAAAAATTTTATAAAGTTTTTAATTCTGCGACCTTTGTTTTTATTTTTACTGGACAATTTGTTCCTGTGCATATAAAATTCCTTTTGCATTATGTTTCTGACTTTTATTATTTTTTTTGAATTTTTTTATGAAATACTGCACATGTTTATGGTTTCTCGTCTTTGATTTTACAAATTTCCAACATGATTAGCTTGGTAAAAATCAGCTTGTGTAGGATGATTAGGTTTAGACTATCTTTAATAGTTTAGTGCTTGTAGTTAAGTTTGATTTTACTGAAATTATATCAAGGTCAGAATGAGTAGTAATATTAATAAGGATGTGTCTTGATATTTTAGAATGAGATTGACTTCGAGGTTGAGGTTACTGTTCTTTATTGTTGAGAATTGAGGTAAGTAAATTCATACATAGTACATGAATTTCACTATTAAAATACTTTTAATTCGAGATATGTACTATGTTAAATGAAAAGTATATAAAGTTGAATTATTTTAGTTTATTACAATGTTTTGTTAAAGTAAAATCATTATTTAAAGTTATTGATAACAAAATTTTGTATATTAAAAACTTGTGTCATAAATTGTTTTAAAAATGAAAACTTTTATTAAATTGTTTTAAGTCAAATACTTTGAAATAATTATCAATTATTTAAATACAATTTTATGAAAACTTACAAATGATTAAAAGATCAAGGATGATTTTAAATGTTTTAGCTCATTATCTGCAGTGATGTTATGTTATTTTATGTTATAAAGGCTAGTCGGTTTATGCAAATATATGATGTTGATGTTAATGATTATCGCATGATACAATACCCTGATGATGTTATATGGCTAGATCACTGGGTTTACATGTGATACTATGTGACATGAACTAATTATATTTTATATGTTTAAAAGGCTAATTATATTTTGTGTGTTTGAAAAGTTAATTATGTTTTGTGTGATTCAAATGCTATTGTTACGTTTAAATGATTTAAATAACTTTATGAGATTTTGGTTTATTTTTACAAAATGAGGATTTACAAAGGTAATTTTCCTTATTACTATTATTATGCATATTTAAGAAATTTTATTAAGTTATATTTTAATTATTTTTAATATTGTGTATAAATTTACTTACCGAGTTAATAACTCACCTCTCATTATCACATTTTCACAGATAGAGTTAGATAATGCAAACTCTGAGTCTTAGGAAAAGAATAAGAGCTCTGTTTCTTTTGAAGAAAATTGTTATCTTAATAAAGTACGAATATTAACTTCTTTTGGGATGATATTCATTAAAGAATTTGTTATTTTATTACTTATTATTTTTTGAAGGTTTAAAACATTTATTGTTGGATATTAATTTAATGATTTTAAACATGAGTGATGAAATAAAGTTTTACTTCAATTTCACTTTAATACCTTATTAGTGGAATTGGAGTGATACATAAATTATACTAGTAAAGTCATCCCTGTATAAGATCATGTAACACTAAAAAGCAAATGTTCACCTCAACTTCACTCTATGGCGTGTATAAATCCCAGAAATTTGAATATTCCTCAATTTCCTAGGCTCTTTTTCCTCAATTTTCTTTCTTTTTTTAACCCACAACCCCAAAATATGGTGGGAAAAGGGCTGCACATAACAACTACACTTTTTTTCCCCCTCCGTAAACAGAAACATGGAGAAAAGCAATATAGAGAAGACAATAAAACTCATTATATTGCCTGAAACAATTTGTCATGGCCTGAAAATTCTTATGGTTTTCGTAACCTGAAGCCTACAGAATGGGCACCTGGAAACAGCAGAGGAGCATCTACGACAAAGCACATGACCACAAGGAATGATCGTCATATCAACTTCATTGCTCAAACAGACCCGACACATCCATGCTGCTTTTGCTGTATCAGCTTCTTTTGCGGCCGTATCACCCCTCTCCTGCAATTACACCCATAATATTGAGAATTTGTCATTGGAAACAATCTGACACAAAACTGTAACAGTCATGTTATATATAAATGGGCAATATCAATGGCACATCATTTATAACACAAATAATTACACTATTTTTTCAATGATGTTAGCATAAAACATAGCCACGTCGCATCAAACCAAACAAAAATATTTCATTTGACATAATGAGCCCAATATGTGATCCATTAAGTCTGGCTGAACAAACTAACGTGCCGAATTAATTACCAACCCTTAGTTTATCAGGGGTATATATAACTTTTAAAAGGGTGTATAGGACAAAAACTTGATTTTCAAATTTTGTTAGTTGGGGTGCCGAGAAAATGGTATGAAAACTAATTCTGTGTGTTCAAATAACCCCTTCATATTTCAGATATGCAAGATATATACCTGCTCAAGCAAAAGTGCAGCCTGGGACACTTCCAATTGTTCTTGTAGGGTAATGGTCTTCTGCAGTAAAGACTGTGTCTCCACACCCATACTGACTCCAGCTGCAGAAAGCATCTCTTGAACTGCCTGAACCAGTTCTGCAGCTGATACTCGTCCATACTGTAGCTCTTTACTGAGCTGCGGCTGTCAAGAAGGAAGGTTTCTCAGTTAAATGCTTGAATATGAGAGAGGATAGTCCAATTGCCTTAAAACATTGTGATGGCTTAACAGCCATAGATTTAGGTAGAAATACACAATGTGGCAGGATATCACAAGTTTACGACTGGAAAAGAAGTTGAGAGAAATTATATTGTTACTGTGTTACTAGAGAAGCCATGATCTATAGGTCAATTATCTAAACAAGTGAGAGGCCTGAACCTGAGAAGTTTTATTTTTTCGTCTTCTGGAAGTTTCTGGCAACTTGTCATGAGATGTGTTATCAGCTACTGCATCAATATCCTCTGGTATGGTTGATGTGGAAGCCTCATCAGCCAACATGCTTCTGAATGAGAAAACTTGTGAAGAAAGAATAGACTCAGTCACTCCAGCTGCAGTTTCCACCTTTAATCTATAGAGTGCTTGACCAGCTGAAGGTCTGACATCCTCTGGAACTCTACCATATTTTAATTTCTCTCCATTTTGAATGCGGAATGCAACTATTTCCCCTCTGTAAAATGGCCTTAATGGGTGAAATTGCACTTGAAGAGCATCTTTTGAGAGTATTTCTTTGCCAACCAAGCGATTACTCACAGCTTCAAAATCCCTTTTGCAAGTAGAAAGTTTCAGCATATCAAGAATTGCAGTATCAGAGCCCTGAGGACAGAAAAACAAGGATCCTACAGGCAAGGGAATGGGAGAGCCTAAAACTTGACTCACAACAATTGCAATAACATCAAGGACAGATATAAAGCCCGGAGGTTCAGCAACTAAAATATGGGTCTCTGAACGGTTGAGAAAGTAAAGAGTTCGATGTTCAAAATCATCATCACAGACTGGAATGAGGGAATCCTTAGCAGCAAGAGTTATATCTATAGATTTAGGAAGGAGCAAAAACCGAGTATGAAGACACTTAACAAACTGCAGTTTCTTGGCAACAGTTTCTAGTGAACTCTGTATGGAACCAAAAGTTAAATTATTAATTGTAGGAACATAAGAGGCTAAGTTATTCAAAAGACTCCATACAGCATCCTGAAATGATCTGCTTAACAACTTCTCTCTGATATCTGCAAGGGAGACAGATCCAATATGGTCCAAATTCCGTATATGCTCTTCATGATTAAGTTCCTGCAGCATATATTTTGCCAAATAAACATAAAAGCCCATTACTAATAACATCTAATAGAAGTTCTAAGTGTAGAAGTTAAGGAAGATTAATCTACCTCTATAACAACATCAGATAGCTTTTTGATGCCCAAGACTATACATAGTCTCTCTGGAAGATCTGGGTGGACAAATCTTAATCTGGAGGTTTCAATACATTTCAAATAACGAGAGCCATAAGAATCAATGTACACACATAATTTTGCATGAACAAGTCTGCATCCGTCATCTGGGATAATTGTGTCTGATTCCAAGCCAAACCCACCAGACATGTTTGCTTCAGTCCAATCACAGATAAAATGCAAAGTTTCCAACACAGCACGAAGTTCATTTGGGTTTAGACGCTGATACCCAGATGCTTTCTGGAGATTCAGGAGTAGATCCTTCGCAGAAGCAATTGATAGCATGTCCTGAAGTCCCAAATCTTTGAGAATCTTTACAAAAGGAAGATATATAGCAGGAAGTTCAAAGGCAAACGGCGATAGATTAACTGACAAGCGCGCAAAAAGATGGTTTGCAGTCACTAATCGTGTCCCATTTGCAACTGGCAAAAAAGCCACCCTCTGCAGCTCTGCTATATCTGCATCAAAGTAATAATAACCATGCAAAGTAAGTACTTCCAACAAATAATCAAAGAGTAGCAGCCTCACACGTTAGGACAGTTGAAGAGTTCAACATTAATTTGGAGAAAAAAGTTATGTAGATTGAAGATATAGAAATTTACAAAAGGTGAACATGTCCATAAGCCCCAAAAACAGCCAAAGAAATTACAAATACGAGAGTATCTCCAAACAGAAAGTTCAACATTAGTCAAGAATAATGGTTAGACATTACAAATGTATATTTGGTGCTCCTCCTAATAGCTAAAGTTTTTGGATTGGATGTGTGACATGCCTAGAATGATATCATACCCAAAAGTCTTGTAGGTCTATGTTTGATTGAGTTCCTAATCCACATGCCACGCTCATCTAATTTAATTGTTCATTTGGCCTGCAGGTGAGAGGGAACAATAAAGTTTTCCACATTTTAAGTATAATGTTCAGTATAGCTATGCATACTATGGTTAAGCTCCCCAACTAGCAGCATCAGCTATTATACTCCTATTAAGTACCCAAAAGTTGGAGAAGCAGGACCTAAATATGGACTTAATAAACACACTGCAGCGCTGGTATAATAACAGGATTCATTAAAAAAAAAAAAAAAAAAAAAAAAAAAAAAAAAAAAAAATAATAATAATAATAATAAACTCAAGTAAAAGCAAATAAGTTTCAGCATCAGTGTCTAGATATCAAGTGTTTTCTTAAAACCAATACTAAACATTTAATAATTGTTAATTCTCTTAAGGCCAAACAGAAATGTCTTAGATGAGTTCTTCAACAAAGTCAAAAATAGGAAGGCAGGGAAATAAACTCATAAGGGGAAAAACTATAGATAGGCATGAGAGCTACCTGAAGAGGAAAGGGAACCCCAAATCCTATCTAGGTATTTCAAAATTTCACAGCAAGCTTCATCAATGGTCATCATGCCTGATGTGATCGGCCAATGAGCAAGAGTGTCTTCGCCACCATTTTTTCCAGTTAACTGAGGCACATTTAGTCAGTTTCACATTCGTTTGCATATATTCTATTGCATGACAGTAATTAAAAAAAAAAAAAATACCACCTGCAAATGTTTTAGGACAGTAGAAAAAGTTGGAGGGCTCCTCAACTGGAGTGCTCCCCAGGAGTATTCAGGTGGAACAAAATTTTGTCTGGAAAGACAAGGGGTGCAACTCCAGGCAAGAGGCCAATCCTTTGAGATAATAGCTTCATTGTATGATGTCAGAACCCTCTTGCCAGCTTTCTTACCATAGACATTTGGCAAGCCTAGTTCAGCAGGTACGCAAGCGATCTTGCTGAATTGATTACAGAAGTTATTTCCATAAAGAACAGCCAAGTTTGAGAACACAGCCTCAACAACAGAACCAGCCAGTAGCGAAATTTCCATCGAAACTTCATTGTGTGAGTGGATCAAGTCAGTCTCAAATTCATCAAAATCTCCTTGAGACTTCAAGCATTCATTTCCAAGAAACTCAACCCTTTTGGCACATTCAAGAATTATGTCTGCTTCTGTTGAAGTTCGAAGGCCTGTTTTCCTTAGAATTTGAAGCCAACCCTCTGTACCAAATCTTTCTCCTGGAAATTTCTTCCTCTCACCAGAAAAGACAGATGTTAATATGGCATCGGAGGGATCATACAGATCCTTGGGTTTGTACAGATCTATGGTAAATTCATCAGCATTTCTTACAAATTTAGTCTCCTTCAAAACATCAATTACAGAAGAATCTGCTTCTAGGTCTTGCCAATTAGTATACAGATAAATCAATATATCCTCCTGCTCAGAAGTTGGTTTTCCTTCATATCCAGGCAACCCAAACTTTATCAGTATCTGTTTATCATGCAATTCAAGGACCCCAAGGGCCCGGAGTAAAACAAATTCAATTGAATCTGAGGTATAATTAAGGCATCGCTCATCATATGGCTTAAGGAATGAATTTGAAGTGATCACACACTGCTCTTGATCATTCAGACGTGTGCATGACCCTACAACCGTTCTATATATAGGCAGAGAACGTAACACTTCAAGTTCTTCTGTCCCATATTTAGAACTATTAGAGGAGAAATCATGAGCAAAAAGTGTGAAAAGTTCATCTCGGTCTGAAGCTGAAAGGGAACTAAGTTCAGGAAAGTAGCCAGCATGTTTGGCAGCAACAAGCTTGGATGCAATAACTTCCCCTAATGATTGACTGGGTGTAGGGAGACAATTACATGAGGCAGCACAATCTATGAAAGCAGTATCAAAAATGGGAATGTTGCACTGGTTCAAGAGTGACAACAACCAAGGATACCTCCTTTTGGCCACTTCAAAAGCTGTAATGTAAGGCTGGAGCGATTCAGAAATATGATTCATGGATAATCCAGTTGGATCACTTACTGTTGCATCCACATTTGTTACACCATTTCCAGGAACTGAATCTGAAAGCAGAGGTGGAATGAAGAGCAGATGACGATGCCTTACACGGCATAAAATTGACCGACCAAGAAAAGCAGGAATGAGAGGCCAATCAGAAAAGAGAGAGAGGTCTTCTGATGATCCACTGAAACTTCTCCAAAACAATTTGATCCACTCAGCAGATGGACCCCCTTCCCTACCAGAACTTGATGCATTCTCCCAAGAAAACCATGGAGCCATGTTTGAAGCCATGACATGCTCCTCCCAGTTATTGTTAAAAAGCAATGTCATATGATCAGCTAATAAGTGAATAGAGAAACTTTTCAATTTCAGCAATGATTGTAGGACAGATCTTGAAAAAATACCAGCCAAGATTGCTCTATCAAATACTTTTGGATGGATAAACTTTGCAGCTAAAGACACCATTAGTGCCTGTTGCTCCTTGTCTCCAATCCAGAGTTCAGTAACCCCCAACCTTGCTAGATGATTTGTTGCAGTTGGAAATGGTAAGGTTTTGAGCTCAGCAGCTATCGATAACAGCTTTGGGTCTATATTTCTATTGCTTATGCTACTGCTACCCGCGATGGTGTTTCCCTGTATATGCCCTCCGGACCTACCAATATCTTCAACCACTCCGCGACCAAACTCAAATAAAGCCCTCCCCAAACTAGTGACCATGTCAATTGCATCACCTGAACTCTGGGCAGAAGAGCCATGAGAACCATGCACATGAGGGATCGATACTGAAACAGAACTGCTGCCCACTTCATTATGTGCTCCACCCACAGTATTAGAGTCAACAGGGTCAAGCGATGCATCATCTCCACCATAGTTAGATGATTCTAGGAATTGAATGTCAGACAAGCAGTACTCTAGGACATCTACATAAGTATCAACTGATCGGAGAACAATAGATGTCGAGGTGACCCTTAGAAGATCCCGGACCATTTTAGGTTTAATTTCTTGAACTCTAGCCCCCACGGCTTTAATTTCAGTCACCAATTCCCATGGTACAGAAAACACCTGATAGTGTTCCTTCACAAAACTACAAACAGTAGCAGGAAGCAGATTACCACCCACCCCATTCCCAGGTCGAGACAGAAACATACCTTCCTCAGCCTTGACAAAGTTTCCTGAGTACAGCTGCCATACTGGAAGATCAACGAGGCGAGTGTAGAAAGGTGTTACCACTTGTTCAATAAGGCATTCCCAGTCTGCCTTAAGCACTTTAATTGGTATCAAGTTACCATCTTCAGGTTGATTAATATGAGCATAACAAATAGATTTTGGCCAGAAGGAATAAATTTGATCCCCACAAACTTTTAAAGACAAGGGAATTGCACGACCTGCACTTGACTCAACAGAAGAACTTGACGGTTCTGTTCGTAACTTCTGAATTTCCACCACCATTTCAATGTAGGCATTACGAACACAACTCATCAGTTCTCTGTTCCAAGCTTCAATCAGATGATCTCCGGCTTCTGGCCGTGCCTCTAACAAATCTCTTCTGTCTTGGTGTTTAAAGAGGTAGCGACCACCATTGTGCTGCACAAGGAAACATCCTAGTACAGTCACTGGTAACTTTATATCACCAGACAAAGGAAGAGGAGACATAATTGAATTTGTTTCACGAGCATCAGTGGGAAGACCATCCCGGGATATATGTGCAGCAACTCCAGCTACAGGTGTCAAGTTATAAGCTAGATATCGTCTGCAAAAAGAGAAAAAAAAATGAATATGTAAGTAAAAGGATGCCATGAGAGACACCCTTTCACATAATGTTCCATATGCTTTTCTGGTATGTACTGAAAAGAAAAACGAGAGGTAACTATATAGATTTTGTCAAATTTCTGGCTGTCTACAGGAAAATAAGTTCATGGACTGTTGAATTTTTCCTTTTCCGCAGATAGAAAAATAATAATTTTCAAAAATAAAAATTATAAGATAAGCTACAGAGTCCAAGGTCACTTTAGTTTCAAACAAAATCAACAAGTTCTTGAGAAAACATAACATTTAAAAAAAGCATGTTTCACTGTAGAAATCCAGAGACAGAGAAGGATGTCAAAATAACTTTTTGCTTCCAACATACCTATCAAGAGCCATATTTCTTGTTTGCCCAGAACCTAGGCTGAGTGCAACAAGCCATTTGTCAACAAATCTAGTTCCTCCTTGGAAAAGGTTCACATCTACTATGTGCAACTTAATGGCAGCATTTGAACTACTAAATAGCCTTGATATTTGAAACTTCCTCCATTTCTTCTCTGAAAATGGATTCCTCATCACAGCAGATGATGGATCAACACATACCAGGCAATCCTGGCAAGGTTTATCTGTGCCTTCTTCCCATGTTGAAAATGATACCTGAAAGCAATTATATAATCCCAAAAACCTCATGAAAGGAATTTTATAGAGCAACAGGGCAGTTAAAGCTTTATAGAAATAACTTCATTTCCTTGACATCTAAAAAACTATATGATTTAGAACCTGCAAACAGAGCAGGTTTATTAAGGCCAAAAGGGGAGATTTTTCTTGTTAAAAATATAAATCATTTAAAGAAAAGATGAATAAAGTCAGCATAATGTGGATTTGATTGCCGCTTCAACAAAAACTTACAACCTTCACATTCATGAATTGGGGGTAGTATTCACTAGAGAGAAGGCAGAAGTTAAGGTTGGATAACGATAGCATATATATGTGCTACTTTCATCCACTATTTAATAATATCAAAACCTAATAAATTCATTGACACACACAATGCATAATCATTCTTTTCTGTGGAAGTTTTACTGATGGAAAAGATTAGGCAGCTCATAAATGTTCCAGTTACTGGAATGACAACTTCTGTACAGTAACAAAATCAATTACTAAATTCATGCAAAATCAATTTATAAATAAATTGGATTAACAAGAAGCCAATAAATTTTGTCTTAGTTAAAAGTGTTTATATACTCCAATGTGATACACATGGAAATTAAATAGACTTTATACTTATGTGCGTATGCGTGACTGAATATATGTATGCCCCAAGCGCATCCATGTACACACACATATTAAGGAGACAACAATAATTGTGTGCAAAATTTGATATTGATAATAGCAGTAGATAAAAATCTTAACTGAAGGCTGTTCATGATCATGCAATTATCATAGCACATCTGTCTACTTATATACTGTATTCTATAACAATGCAATGCATTAACCAATCAGTGCTTAAAACAAGTATAGGTAACAGCGTCAAAAAAAAGATCCCAAACAATTACACAAACACACATGTGAGCGCACACACACACACACACACATTAGCTATCTGAAAACCAAGATAAATGTTAAATGAAATTTTAACTTTTCTTATGACATGACAATAGACATATAGATCTAAATGAGACATAACATTTCATGTTATCTGACTCTAGCATGTGAAAGCTTGAGAAAACATAACAGAGAAAATCACCCAATTCAAGTAGCACGCTCTAAACATACCTGCAAAACTGACTTCAGAAAAATAAGAGATCTAGATGCATGCTCCAAATATCTCTCAACTATTAGCTTCACTCTCTTCAACCCCAACTCAAGTCCATCCTTCAAGCACTCTGATGATAGAGGCATGCGGATAACAGTTGAATCTAAAGATGACCAGGGCATATTTTCACCAATCAGCATTGGATTAAATTGATCACGAAACCGCTCTGTCAAATTAGTACCTGCGATCACAAAAAGGAAAAAATAAAAATAATCCAATATAGAGCTCTATAAGAAAAAGCAGTTTAAATGAAATTGCCTAAAATGGGATACAAAAGAATTTTCCAGAAAAAGCAATACGTATGAGCACATTAGAGAAATCCAAAATCCAGTGATGATGCATGAATGAAATACCTAACAGAGAGAACACCTTTGCCGAAGGACTATGAGTAGAAGATATAGCCAGTGCCAAGCCACGTGGATCAAACATGTAATAGTATCCACCAGAAACTATAGACAGGAAATCACATATGAAATAACAGCTAAGCAATCCCAAGCCATAGTTAATAATATCACCCCGAAGTCTCCAGGGTGGTAAAAGTTGGAGGCTACTAATTTCCTCCCTACTCAAGATAGCCCCCTCCAGAACAGCAACTAAGGCAGGACCTTGAAATTCACCTGTTCCAGCCACAATTAAGTGCAGCATTCAGAATAATAAACCAGGGAAACGTTGTAGATATAGTGTTGTCACATACCTCTGAGGCGACAAAGAACATATAATTACATACAAATTACAGAGAGCCGAATTAATTAAAGGTTTTCCACCCATAATTTGTGTAGTTTTTTCCTTTTCCGTCTACCAACCATTTTTTACCACAAAGGTTGTTTTAACATAATTTTATTTTAACAATTTTGACCTTATAACAGTTTTATTGACAACCAATAATTTTTAAATACCCCCTATGCATAAATGCATAAATTTGATAGCCAATAAATTTCAGGACATATCATGTCCCAAAGATATTTTGTTAGTTTAATTGAAGATCATAATCCTATTAATAAAGTAGTACCAATACCTCATTTGTAAATACAAATTCTTGTAGAAAATAAAAAAAATGGTTGAAGCTAAAATAATTTTGTGGGTATTTTTGTCCTTTTACCCTATAAGGGTAAAACAGCCATATTTTAACTTATGTTACACCTTCATGGTCAAAGATGGTCAAGAGACCTAAGTCAGAGAAAAGAGAAACTAATGAGGATTTAATTGGTTCATTGTCCAAATTTCTTCTCTATTTGAAATTGTTAAAAATAATATGAAGTGTTTGTAATAGTTTATTTTGAAATGGGGGTGGGTTTAAATAATTTGAGGGAAAATATCAATGTTTGCAGCTCAGTAGAATTTTAGTCCTCATTTTAGGATTCACCACTGCCTCTCTAATACTAACAACTGCTTGGACTTTTATGCCCGAACAAATGAACAGCAAGAAGATAATAAGTAATCCATTAACCTAAGGATCCTTCCTACATAATAGCATCACCCTACAAAATTAAAAATAAAACAAATATAGAATTAAATTGATTACCTAAATTATGCTGTAGCAAAGACTGTCGAGGATGTTCCCTCTTGTCAAAATAAAGGTGTAGCTTCTTAGCTTTACAGCAATCTGCCAACTCTAGAAGGTCAAACAACAAGAAATCATTGCTTCCATAACATGCCAGAAGCTCGCTTATTCTAGCAAAGTCCATACATGGGAGATCTTTAGTTATGTCTTCATCTACCAAAGAGAGACATCGAATTGATTTCACCCCCAACCTGTCTGCCAAATCATTGCTGATAGATGGATGAATAAAATGTTTCCCAACGAGGTTGTCTTCTATCCATGGTGCATCATTATACACAAGATCCCCAGCACACCTCAGAATTCCAAAAGAATCTGGAATTAGTAGAGTATTACAGGCCTGAAACAATGGTTTGTCCGAGAAACAGTCTGCAACAGCTTCAAGGACACAACAGACGAAACTTAATTGATCAGTTGACAGCGGAACTCCTTTGACATCATTCTGTAGGCATTGTAGAACACGAAAAAAGTCCCAAATATCAAAACTAAGTCTCACGCCTAATTCAAGGAGCAGCTCTCTAAATTCCGATAATTCAGATGGCACAACATACAAATACGGGGAAAATTTCACAGGCGAATCAAATGCAAGAGCACTTGGAGACACAAATTCATCTCCAATCCAAACCCAAGCAACATCATCCAGAGCTGATTTAAGAACCATGAACTCATCAGTACTAACATACTCTTGCAATTTCGAATAAAGAGTTGGAATCCCCTTTTGAAGTGCAGTATCAATACCAGTTTCCCTCAAAGAATGCAACTTAAGCTGGCCATAGGACTTAGATAACTCAATAAGTTGTGTGGATAAGACATCTATGCTTATGCCATTCACCCAACCAAGTTTATGTTGTAGGTACATTGAGCCACATTCTCCATCTAGTACATGCATAGAGAAAGACACCAACCACATTTGTGATTTAGGTCTCACAAAGCTTGGAGATGCTACTTGGTTACTGCTTTTCAACCAAGGTAGTCCTGGAAAAGGTGGATCAGCACACACAGGACACCAAGGTATGGCCCTCAGTTCAGACCAAAAATTCTCTCCTGGTTTATCATCAATTAAGTGGTCAACAACATAAGCAAAGTCCATATCACCTTCTGAATGGTTGTCTTCTCCCACTGCAGTGTCAACACACTCAGCATCAGCAACATCATTATTCTGCATAAACATAGGATTCGGCATTTCAGCACTATTGCTTTCTCCCTTTTCAGTTGAAAGCTTAAGCGCAAGAGTATCCAAGCATTTAAATAACCTCCTTCCGTAATCTACAGATTCTAGGTCTCTAGAATCATGGAACATTGACACCGATCTAGCACAATCAAGCAACCCCATGACACCCAAAGTTCTACTAAGCCCAAGGCTGACCAAAGTATCCAAAGTTTCAGGATCAGAGAATTGGTCGGATGGAAAGAACATTTCTCCATGAAGCAACTTTCGTAGCTCAGGGACACGAGGATCATAAAGCCTGAAAAAACTATTATAGTGAGGGAAATGATAATGACAAATATTTTTTGTGATGCAGATAAGTTTAGTTGTGCAGACAGGAAAAGATAAATACCAATTCAAAAGACTAAGAAGGTCTATGTAAAAATGATTCCAATTTAAAAAATTGAGTAAAAGTAATAGACCAACAACATTTATCAGAAACAATGACTGCATGAAAGTTGGGAAAGTGAGGAAGAGTAAAATTATACCAGGATATAGATTGGACACAAGATAGACTATAGAGCTACTTCCTTATTTTAAGATGAGGTTATTCATCATCATGGGCAAAATTAACACATAAAAACTAACATGCTTCTTCATTGTTATGCTCGTGTCTTTTGATCTTATGATTTCTTAACATCTACCTGTATAATTTGTAGTAATTTTTTTTCATTCAGTATCTTAAAATCCTCTGCCCAGTTCCTACAAGTTCTGAGTAGGATCAAATTTTAACAACCTTAGCATCTAATATGGGTTGGCATAAACCTCCTTCAGTTATTAACCATTTCCTAAGGGATTTGCCCATGTCAACAAACAATTTGAAATGCCTCAAGCTTAGCATCATTTTGAGAAGGTATTTAGATTGAAACACAGAAATACAAACCTGGATGGTGCTTGCCAAGATCCATTGGCTGCCAAAACAAAAGAGGCCGTTGAAAGTGTTGATTTGATGGATATGTCCTCTTCAATCAGAAGCTTCACGTCATGCAGAATAGCTGAAAGAGCTCCCTGTTGTGAAAGGAATTCTGACATACGGTTGAGGACATAAACTTTGTAGAATTCCACCCTTGATGGCTCTCTAAGCTGTAAATACCTTCTCAAAATGATTCTCTCCCTCTGTGATTCTGTTCGTACAAAATCATCACGCAAAAGATCATCACGAACACCATCAGGTTTAAGCAATTTAATAGGTTTACTCAAACTAACTAGTGTTCTACTTCTGTATGACTCAAAGACAGGGAGGTGTCTAATGATGTCAATGTGTGTGTCACACATTTCCTCTTCAAAGAACCACTTTGACTGAAGAATAAAACTCCTAAGTTCATGCAGCTCTGCTTCTGATGCAGAACAGAAAAGTTCCTCAACATTCTCAGGTGTACCAGCAATTGCTAGAAATGCATTTAATAAACCACTAGCTGTTGGAGGCTGCACATATCTTTCCAATTGTGGATGTTCTAATGGCAGGTTTCGGCTCAAGAATAGACAACCTACTTTCAGCAGCAAAGAAGACATGTTTTCACTCCACCCATCATCCTTAATCACACGAGAATTTTCAGTCAGCTGAAAGAGATAATTATCTGCAACAGGAAGAATAGGCCACTTAGAAAATATTGAAAGGTCTTCACAAGATGACTTAAGATAGCTCCAGAGCAATCTTATCCATTCTAAACTTGGTTGGCCCTGATGACCAGGAGACCAAGTTATCTTTTTTGCACATTGCCATTCCACTGGAAGTAATTTTATAAAGAGCTTCTCAAGCAAGGGGCAAGACAGAAAAGAAATATTTGATTCCCCATTCTGAGCTATGTCACATAGTTTCGCATGAACTTCTTCAGGAATTCCACAGTCCACAAGTTGATTTGAAAGTGAATCCTTGAGAAGACCATACTCATCCCCACGCACAATGTAGATCCTTTCACCAGCCCCACTCTTCTCAAACATAGTAAATGAACCATCGGCAAGAGGTAAAAGAGGTAAACCATATAAACAATCAGGCCGAACAGGAATTACACAATCAAACAAGCAATATTCAAGTGCCAAGATCATTGCACTCTGGTCCTTAAATCCACGCTTTCGCCGAATCAGCAGTGTCCTTAACAATGTTGGTGTCAGAAAATGTAAAGAGGGGCAAACATCCATAAATCTCTCTACCACTGGCTTGGAAACAGTCACAAGGGGTAGACCAGCATCTGATAATGCTTCAAACAGTTCATGTGTCTTATAAAAGGTAAAATCAGGAAAAATAGCTTGCTTCGTTGAAATCCATTGCCCGCCTCTAGCTTTCGTATATAGTACGCAAAGACCATTATCAGCAATAAACATGTAAAGTTTCCGCACCAATGATGCCCAAGGTTCTAAGCCTATTGTTGTTGGCCAATATGAATAATACAAATCCCCTGGGCCTATCTGTGATGCAATTTTTTCAAGCAAGCGAGCGTAAGCAGGCGCAACAAGAGTCTCAAGGAGATAAATATTCCAGTCAGAACGTTTTTTTCCTCCACCGGCCATGTCATTTCCAAACCAGATATCCCTCCGATTAGATGACAATTCAAAGTATGCATTAACATGTGCAGGAAGACCAGTACTGATTGGCAATGGCAAAAAGCAGAAAGCACGGCCATCAAAATTCTTTCTCTTTCGAATTGAACCTCTGGAAATTTGAAATATGTCCGAAGTGCCAGCATTCTCTGAGTTAAGGACATCACTTGATTCCCTATCCACCTCAACAGAGTGTATATATGCAGCAACAGAAGCCCAAGGAATTGAATTAAAACGCTTTTCGGCAACTGCAAGATTGTTCTTCGTTCGCTCAGCACCTAAACATTCGCCAGTCATCCAATAGTGAGAAACACCACCAGATGAACTTTGCTCTGTCACAACAATCTGCTGACATTTATATGGCAGGTCTCTATTTATGGTTTTATTCAATTTCTTCAGCAACTGATCATTATCCATCTCTTTATGCTGCTTTCCATGAATCAAACTAAATATATTATGCATCGTATTGGATTCTGCTTCTGGATCAGTAATGCATCTCCGGTGCACACGTTGCACTAGTTGCATTTCATAACCTGTTCCTTCCTTGACAAAAATGGAGATAGTCTTCACATTGCGGAGAAAAACCAGAGTGTCAGAAACCACATTAGAAAAAGAAGCAAAAAGAGACAATACATCTTCTGGTGCATAACCTTCTTTCTTTATCTGGCTTCGGGAAGCAAGACTAGCACTTCTTAGAGGGAAACGGAAGAGGGTGCCGGGAAATGAATGCTGCAAGTCACAGCCAAAATGTAAGAATGGTGAAAATTGATCAGGAAACTGGTCCAAAATTTTCCTCCCCACAAATTTAATTCGCAGTCCAGGGTGGGAAGGAGATATCCCAGGCAAATTACAAGCATGGGGATCAAACATAACAATGTTTTCCCCAGAAACAAATGTGGGAACATCAGTAAAATGATACACACAATTAAAACCTAATCCAAATCTTCCAATTGCAAGAGGCTTTTCTAATTTGCTTTCTTGGCCAATACGCGAGATTGCAAAAAGATCTTGTGGACTGAAAACAGAGTCATTGAAACTATACAATGCAGGGCCCTGCCAATCCGCCATTTCAGGAGAAAGAAGAGAAGAGGTACCATATTGAGTTTTGTCCAACAGAAAGACCACCTCAGAAGCTCCTGCATCCTCAGCATTTTGAACCAATTCAAATAGTATCCCCGGTCCATCTGCATACATTTCGAGTATATGCTTAAGCCTCGTTGTCAAAGCTTCATGCTGTCCAAATGCTTCAGCAGCCCCTGACAAACTCAAATTCATTGAATCAGCACTCTCTGCAAGCAAGATCCTACGAAGTGAACAGGCACCAAGCTTCTCTGCAACCTCATTAGATATATTTCCATGGACAAATTTCTGGGATGTTCTCCTAGCATTAACGTGCACTGTAGATGCATCATCTAATGAGCTGGGAAAATCATCGGAGCCAAGCAACCAGGGAGCATCATTATAAACTAGATCACTGGCAAGGAATAACCTGCCTGACACATCTGGTAAATATATCTTAACTTGTTCATGGAACTGAACTTCTGCCAGATGCTGAACTATTAGTATGGCAGCCCTTATTTCCTGCAAATCAAGAGGACAGGAACCTTTTTTCATGGCCATTCTACATAAAATATTAGCATAATCAGTGGGCTTCAAAAATTCCCTAATGCCAAGCTCCAGAAATAATTCCTTAAAAACCGCTAAATCAATAGGTATAACACGTATATAAGGAGCCAAATGAAGAGGACCATCAAGCACAACTTCATCTGATGTTGCAAATCCATCTCCTACCCAGATCCAACGGCACCCTTCAAGTACAGCTTTTACAATATCCATTTCATCTGAACCGATTAAGCTCATCAGTATTGAGTATATCTTTGGCATTGCTAAGGTTAATTCCTGGCGGAGCGCCTGATCATTTACAATCTCATTATTTTTCCCAAGCTCTAGTAATTGGGCGGCAATAGCACTTCCTCCTGGTGGGGATAACCATCCAAGGTTATAAGATAATGCAGTGGAAGAGCATGCACCATCCAGTATTCGCATGCTTGCTGAAACAATCCATAGGTCTTCTTGAAGCCTTACAAGTTTTGGAGGAGCAACAGTGGATGACACTACGGGCCATGGTAAACATTCAAATGGAGCAGAAACTAACACAGGGCACCAGCAAATCATCCGGAGATCACTCCAGAATTTTTCGAGATCAGACTTCAAGTTGCGAGGCCTGAATGCAGTTGCAGCTCGCGAAAACATTCTGTTTACAGTTCCTTGATTATCATTCAATTGATCAGGCAGCCACTTCATAGCATTTACTTCTAAGTACGAAAGAAGCACTTTACCCCTTGAATGTGCCCTCTCTGGGTCTTCATGCAATAGCCGTTCCACCTTTCGAGCACTTTCTATGACTGTCACAGGAGATACAGATGTTTTAAGGCCCAAACCCTGTAGCATGTCCAAAATGCCAGACTCTTGGAAAGCGCCACAGGGGAAACTATCAAACTCTTCCAGTAGAGCACACAATTCCTCATTGCGAGGATCATATAGCACTTGAGGACACTTAACAACACCACTAATGGTTGGGACAAATTCCAAATTCTTCAGACATTCTCTGAAAGATGTGTCTTCAACACATAGCTGCGGCAGACTTTGTAAAACAGATAGCATGACTCTGTCACGAATTTCAGGCTGCAACTCTCTGATTCTGCAAAACACCTGCCGTCGGTAAAAACAAGCCTTACCCATCCTCTCAATTCCATAGTATCTTAATAAAATATCTTCCTCAATACCTAAGGTGCAGATGATAAATTCAACTCCCAGAAGACCTTCTGGGACATCTAAAGGTGGTAAATACTTTCGAGGATTTTCTAGATCAGAAAATTGGAAGGCTTGAGCAGATCCTCCAGCATAAACTCTATAAATGGGCAACCTCTTGCAATTTCTTAAGCTAGAATCATTAAGACAGTCTCTCATATACCATTTTGAATCAAGAAGAAAACTACGAAGCTCATCCCTCTGTTCAATTCTCAACTTTTCAAGACTTATTTGACTGGTGTCGTTTGAAGAGAATGTATCAAAGATGGATTCCAAAACACCTGCATAATCAGCATCATGGACATAATGAGACAAGTCTGGATGTTTGATACCATAATTGGTGTTAAGTATCTTGCATCCAATCTTCACAAGGATTTCTTGCATTGCATTAGAAAGTTTCTCCGTATTAATCAGTTTAGACTGTCTTGAAGCTCTATACAAATGCCCAGATGCCGATGGCAATATGGGCCAATCGCCAAATAGTGATAAATTTTCACACTGATTCTGAAGATATTTCCAGAGAAGCACAAACCATGAAGAAGTAGGATGACCATGACAATTCTCAGGATCCCATAAAACCTTGTTTTTGTATTTCCAGTCAGCGGGTACGAATCTTGAAAAAAACTGAAGAAAATAGTGAACATTGAAAATAATAAGATTTGCTTTTGCAGACTTCGCAATGGCAGAAAGTCTGCTCAGTGTATTGAGGGGGACATTCAGATCAATTATTTGATCAGAAACTTTCTGAAGAAGCCCGTATTCTAGTTCATTGCAAACAAAATATGAAACCCCTTTAGATGCTTCACAAAACATTCCAAAACTGCCATTTGCTAATGGAAGCAGAGGCAAGTTTTTTGCATGTGTACCAACATCATCATCTAGAAGGTCTTCTAGACAATATTCCAATAATATAAGCTTGCAAGACCTGCCAAAAGCAGTAAGAAACTTGCATTTACGGAGGAAGCAGCGAACTGTTTCTGGAGTGATCACTTTCAGCTCAAACCCACAAGCATATTTCAAGAACATGCTGAACAAGTGATTGGGCAAATGAACAACAGGCATTTCTAGCTGCACCAGGGCCTCAGAAAGTTCCTTTCTTCTAGTGAACTCCTCATCACAAAGAAAAGCTTCAACTGGTGATACCCATTTTCCTCCTCCAACATCTGAATACAAAATAGAAGCATTGCCAATGTTTCTGTATATATGCTCCACCAAGATATTCCATGGCTCTTCAAAAGTGCCACTAGGCCATAAAGAATAGTAAGAATTTGATGGACCTAGCAACCCTTGCACTCCAACCAGCAATTTTGCAAAGGCAGGGGCCACAACATCTTCTAAAAGAAGCCTGTTCCAGATAGAACGAATTTTTCCACTTCTGTCCATGTCCCCTCCATACCAAATACCCCGACGGTTTGAGGAGACCTCAAAGTATCCATTAATTTGCACTGCTAATCCAGTCCTTACTGGCAGTGGAAGGAAACAGAAAGCCCGTCCAAGCTTCAGAATATCAGTCTGTTCAAAATCCCAATGCCATAAGACAATACTCAGTTCTATAAAGAACGGCAATAAATAGATAAATAAAATGAAATAGTTGTACAAGAAATACAAGGGAAATTGGCTTACAACAGATGTGTCATCTGATATCCAAGCCGCAACTGATGCCCATGGAAGGAGGTGAATATCATAATCTTTGGATGCAGAGGCAGCAAAAGTGCCAATCCTACTGGATGTTGATGCCATTGTTTGTACAACATAAAAGGTATGGATTTTCTTTTCAGTTTTGTCCCCAGTCATTGCCTCATTCAAGAAATCCACTGAATAGGCATCCATCTCACTTTCATTGGAAACGGGTAACTTGGACAATCGCAGAAGTCCTTGTCGATGCCAAATAGTTTCATCAGTTGCTGAGCTAACAGAGCATGAGTAAAGCTTCCTTGGCTCAGGTTCCCCATCATCCCAGGTATACATTTCAACAGACAGTACACTTTTGAGAAATAGTAGTGTGAAAACACTTTCCTCATAAAGCTGAGCAAACATAGAAGAAACATTATCTTCAGTGTAGGCTTGCCTTGAGAGCTTACTCCTTGCAGCTTGATCTGCATTCCTCAAAGGGAAACGGAATAAAGTTCCAGCAAAAGAGGTTTTCATGTCACAACCAAAAGCACAATATGGAAAGAATTGATCTCTATATAGTGAGATGGCTGAAGAACTAACGTACTGAATTCTCTTCCCAGGATTCGCTGAAGACACATTTGGCAAGTAAACACCTTGAGGATCAAAAAGAACCACATATTTCCCACTCACAAATGATGGCAAATCAGTAAGATGATACACCGAATTGAAACCAACCCTACAAAAATCAAAACAACCAACATATATGTCAATTCTAATGACCAGATATTTTAACTACATCTGCAAGTTAACTCTCCTGTCACACATTCGTTTTCTATCCTCAACATTATTCATATGAAATAAACTCTCTTATGTTACTGCAAATGTATGATCCTTACCCAAATCGGCCTGTCTTCCAAGCCTGGCCATGCTTACTACTACCACCAATTCTGGAAATACTGACAAAATCCTCTTCACTGAATACGGCATTATTGAAGGCCAAAAGAGCGGGCCCCTGCCACTGAGCCAAGCTGCTAGACAAGAGAGAATCAGAACCGTGGAGCCTGCGGTCGAGGCAGAAGCGAACAAGTGTGGCGCCGGCATCATCGGCGTTCTGAATGAGTTCCTTGAGTACAGTCGTGCCTTCCGGATAGTTCAACAACACTTCCCGGATCCTCCGAGTCAGGTCCACTTTCTGACCAAAGTCTTCTAGAAATATCGAAGACGAAGACGAAGACTCCATTTTGAATTCTTTGTAATTTTTATTATTAGACTATAAGAAAGAAACAAATGATCTGTTTAAACTCATCATCCCTAACACCTTTGAGGAATAATTGACACGGCAAACAAACAATCAACTTTAGGAAGGCTTGAATTCATTCATTCATTCATCATAACTGAACTAGTTGTAAAAATCTCAAATTTTGGGCTGATTAAGAAAGCCCAACAGAGAGATGAATCAAAGAAGAAGAAAGAATCTTATGGGAAAAGGAAGGAAAAATTTGGCCAAGAAAAGGAAACTTGACGATCACGCAGATCTAACCCCCTGTTTTCATTTCTTAATATTTTAGTCCAATTTAATTTGTCGGTTACTAAAATGCCCTTCACTGAAGCCTGGTCCATAATGTTATGGGCTGATCGATGTCCATCCGACGGCCCCCAAATTATCCGATTGAGCCCATAAAATACCCAACCCCATTAAGCCGCCGACCATTGTACGAGGCACAAATCTACGACGCCTTTCGGACTGAAGTTTACCAAATCAATAAACAAAACAGAAGTCTCAGTTTGGCTACCAAAGGGATACATACGTGCATACATTTTAACAACGTGAGTACCTCTACCTTTGTTTTGTCAACTTAATTTTGGAAATTAATTATCACTTGAACGTGAGGGCTTCAACTATTGACCAATCATTATACAAAATATTCTTAAAACATTCCCAATCTTCTTCGTCCCCTGCATGCTGGATGTATATATATATATATATATATATATCTAGACACACATTGCAATAAGCACTAATATGCCCTTATCAATTGTACTGTGTTTATCATTTGAATCAACTCATCCAACATACATCAAGTCACAAATGAGGAGCTTAAGGTTTTGTATGTTCATTTTTCTAGTTGCTTTCAATGCAGCAGCCGTTGCCGCCGAATACAACTACGACGAAGCCCTTGACAAGACCTTTCTGTTCTTCGAGGCCCAAAGGTCCGGGAAACTACCGGAGAACCAGAGAGTTAATTGGCGAGGAGACTCCGGTCTCAAGGACGGGTCTCTTCAAGGAGTAAGGACCTACTGTTGTTTAAATACGAACGTCTGCCCTTGACAAGTTTTAGGAACATTTAATTATATGTATGTCATTTGTAGGTCACTTATATCTGACTACGTCTTTTCTTTTGTTGGGTGAAGGTGGATTTGGTGGGAGGATATTATGATGCTGGAGATCATGTAAAGTTTGGACTGCCAGCAGCATTTACTGTTACAATGCTTGCATGGGGAACCATTGAGTACAGAAAAGAGATCACAGAATTAAATCAAATGGGCCACGCTCTGTGGGCCATCAGATGGGGAACTGACTATTTCATGAAAGCACATACTCAGCCTGATGTTCTTTGGGCGCAGGTATGACTTTTTCTGTATGTTAAAGAGTTTGGTAACCTATATCAAAAAAGTTTACGATACATAAAACCAGCCAGTGATAACATGTGCCATGTTTATATATATAACAAGAATTCATTGGGTTGTGTAGGGATGATTCGGTACCTCTGATATATTATATATATCTCAATTAACAAGCTTCGCGATGCATACTGTTTCATGATTGCAATTGATGCACAGTTACTTGTGATGGTATAATATCAGTTGAAGTTGTTAAATTTTGGTTCGAAAAATCATGCAGGTAGGTGATGGGGATTCTGATCACTATTGCTGGGAACGTGCTGAAGACATGACAACTCCAAGGGAAGCTTTTAAACTTGATCAGTATCACCCTGGCTCAGACCTTGCTGGTGAAACTGCTGCTGCTTTAGCTGCTTCTGCCATTGCTTTTAAGCCCTACAACTCTTCCTACTCTGAACTTCTCCTGCTCCATGCAAAGCAGGTATGACCGCTAAGCACATTTCAACATGCCCAAAAGCGCTTCTCTGTGTCTACGCTTCATGCATTAAGCATTCAATCTGTTGCAGCTTTTCTCGTTTGCTGATCAATTTAGAGGCTTGTACGATGATTCCATCAAGTGTGCCAAGCAGTTCTATACTTCATCCGGTTATTCAGTAAGAAAAATCTCTATATCCTTTCTCAAATTGCTCATCTAGCTGTTATATGAATGTTCTTAAACATATTGTTTAATGTTAAAGGATGACTTATTATGGGCTGCAACCTGGCTATACCGAGCAACTAATGAAGAGTACTACTTGAAATATGTCGTCGATAATGCTGAATACATGGGTGGAACTGGATGGGCTGTCAAAGAATTCTCCTGGGACAACAAATATGCTGGTGTTCAAATCCTTCTCTCAAAGGTAATGGCCATTCTACAACTTTGATATGATGATAATTTTCTATTAAGGCTGGATTAGAAGAGAAAATCAATCAGATTGCTCTGCAGGTCTTGATGGAGGGACGAGGAGGTGCATATACTGCTACCCTAAAGCAGTATCAGGCCAAAGCAGATTACTTTGCCTGTGCCTGTGTGCAAAAGAATGCCGGTTACAATGTACACTTAACTCCTGGTTAGTGTTTCGGCTGCTGCAAAATCACATCGAATTCTATCGGTTTCAGGTTAATATTTCATCAATATCGATGATGGTTTTGTTTCTCCAACAGGGGGCCTAATGTACGTGCGCGAATGGAACAACATGCAATATGCATCTGCCGCTGCATTTCTTCTTGCTGTATACTCTGATTATCTCTCTGCTGCAAATGCCAAGCTCAATTGTCCGGATGGACAAATCCAGCCTCAGCAGCTCCTCGATTTTGCAAACTCACAGGTACACAAGCACGAGCAAAATTTCTTCAGACTTAATTTAGTTGATCATACGCTATATGGCCTAGCAGTTTTCACATATCGAACAGTTTCTGTTTTACTGAAAAATATGTTTCACTCTTGCCTCTTATGTCACAGGCTGATTATATTCTTGGCAAAAATCCCAACTCAATGAGCTACTTGGTTGGATACGGACCAAAATACCCAGTTCATGTTCACCATAGGGGCTCTTCTATTGCTTCCGTGTACAATCTCCATTCCCCAGTTGGATGTGTGCAAGGATTTGAGACATGGTACCGTCGCAATGAAGGAAATCCTAACGTCTTACACGGAGCCCTTGTGGGAGGTCCTGATCAGAACGATAAGTTCATCGATGACCGTTCCAATTACGAACAAACTGAGCCTACAATTACCGCCTGTGCTCCTCTCGTTGGCCTATTTTCAAAGCTGCATGGTTCATCTAAAACTTCAGGTCTCGCCTTTTGTCTATTAGCAAGACTTGAAATATCTTACCCTATTTGAAAATTGAAACAAAACTGATTCGGTTCCCCCTGCGAAATTATCACAGGATACCGTCGTAAAGAACCGGGAAACTATCCCAAAGAAACAACAGTACCCCATCAAACAACACTAAGTGAGTACACGTGATACTCAAATTTACAGATTCTTTTATCTGAGTTATCTGCATCTCACCAATTTTGATTCTACAGCTTCCTACAGTCAAGAAACAGCAGCACCAAACTCGAACACAGGTCAGTAGAAAAACTTGGAATATCAGATACAGATTGGGTGACATTGTTTAATCTTTGCCAAGCTTCAACATCCTGATTGTTGTCATGGCATTGATGCAGAAAACCCAGTTGAGTTCCTTCACTCGATAGCATCAACATGGAATGTTGGTGAGACGACGTATTACAAGCACAAGGTCATAATCAAGAACACATCTCAAAAGCCAATTACAGACCTCAAGCTTGCAATCGAAAATCTCTCAGGATCTCTATGGGGTCTCTCTCCAACGTCAGAAAACAAAACTTATCGACTTCCCCCGTGGCTTAAAGTCTTAAAACCAGGCTCACAATGCACTTTTGTTTACGTTCAAGGAGGTCCCCAAGCTAAGGTTTCCGTTTTGAGCTACAACTGAGATTTTGAAGAGTAGGATTGATTTTAAGTTGTGCTTATGAGAAGAAAAAGAAATTTTCCAGTACATTTTCTTCTCTATTTGCCGTTACCCTTTCGATTCTGTAAATTTCCTTGCAGTCGTAAGTGCAATTGAGCACCAAATTGAACAAATACATAATTGTTAATATATTTCAAGATCCTTTTGGTGGAAACATCATTTTCTTCCATTGTTTTAATTAATTCGATTTTATGTAAGAAAAATTATTTGAACCACCTTCCTTTATTTTGTCATATATATACATTCTTTATTTTGTCATATATACATTAAATTGTCAGAAAATTTTAACATATTATTTACATTAAGCTTATATCAATTAATTACTTTGAAACTAAAATAATTATTTTACACTTAAATGAATTAAAAAATTATTTTATTTTATAAAATTTTAAAAATAAAAATTATAATTACCAAAATATCTTTAAATTCAATAAAACAAGTAAATCTTAAAATCTAAGATGATAATTTTTAAATGAAATTATAATTATAAAAAAATTAACACCTTATAATTATAGTCTCATTTAATTTTTGTAATTAAATTAAATATAAAAATTTACAAAACTTAACATGAAAAGAAAAAATTCCTATAATTATTGTAAATTTCTCTATAATTAATATAAAAAAACTTTCCTATACAAATTAAATGAAATTATAAATACAAAAAGTTAACATGATAATTTTTTAAATAAAATTATAACTACGCAAAATTAACATATTAAATTTAAAATTTATTTATTTCATTAAATTTAAAGATACTTTTGTAATTACAATTTTTTTATTTACCAAATTTTTTTATTTATTTAGAGATAAAATTATTATTTTTTTATATCAAAGTAATTAACTAATACAAATTTAATGCAAAGAAGTTTTGATATGATGATTAAATGCAATTCCTCAGAATTATCACGAAACTACAGGGCTCTTTCGGCAAATGATTTGTTCCACTAAAAAGAAGATTTTTTCTTGCAAACATTTCATAGGAATTTATTTGCTTAAACAACTCTCGCAAAAGACCAAGAACACAATACTCGAACACAAAATAAACCTAATTCAATTTTTAAGAAATTAATTATAGATTTCTAATTGCTCAGCAAAAATCATTCACTCCGACAAGCAATAACAAACCTAGCTAAATTTTTGTATTACACTACCAAAATAAAACAAAACAAAACAATACTTAATATAAGTGAAAAAAGCCGGAAGAACTCTTCTTTCCAATGGTTTCTTCATTCGTAGTCATTAAAAGTTGTCTTCTTCCCTGCATTAATTGAAAAAAAAATGAGCAAATAATTAAGGTACTAGTTCAAACAACACATAATTACATCTGGGGAACGTAAACAAAAGACTTAAATAAATAAAGTAGCCCAAAACAAGCCAACATTTGATGCATCAACAAACATTCATGTAAATTATAGAATATTATACATACCAGTGCCAGCCGCAGCCAAGCTGGGTCTATTAGGTGTTCCGCGTCCACGTCCACCACGACCACCATCTCTTCCACCACGTCCTCGACCACCAAATCGACCATCTCTACCACCACTTCTTCCAAAATCTCTACCACCACTTCTTCCACCTCGGCCACCGCTTCTCCCACCACCACTACCAAAATCACTCCTTGGTTTTGCTTCGTCCACAACCAAAGAATAACCGCCGATTTCAGTCCCACTCATTTCCAAAGCTTTGTTCAAACCATCAGCATTCGTGAAGTCCAAGTAAGCAATCCTGCAACTCACAAGATACTCCGAAATTTGAAAAAGAAAATATCAAGTAGAAGTTCAAAAGAGTACAGTACAATAACACCAAAGAAAACTGCATCACCTTTAAAAACACAAGGTTATTTATCTTTTTGGTTGTCACAAGTATCTCAATCCCACAGGAACTAAATAATCAAATTCAGGATATTCAGGATAAAACAAACAAACCCTTTAACAGAACCAGTATCATGATCTTTAGGAACAGAAATCCTTGTTATCTCTCCACAAGAACCAAAATGTTCTTCCAGGGAAGCCCTAACCTTTAAGAATCAAATTCAATGAATGGTTATGAACATCGGAAAGCACATAATTTTGACAACATGAAAGAAACTTAATTCACTAGAAAAACTCACCTGGTCTTCTCCAACTGATGAATCAAAACCCTTAACGAATATTGTTTTGGCAGCCTGACCTCTCTCTCCCTTCTGGAATGAGTTGCCTTCATTGCTGCCGTGATTGACAATGCAAAGCTAAGCAGATTTCTATAATGATATACTGTCAGCTAAACTAGAGAAATAATAAGACTGGACTAGAAATGATACCCGCCACTGTATGGAGTGTATGAACCTCTTTCACGTGCAAAATCAAGTCTAACAGCACGATTACCCAGCATTTGACCATTCAACTCAATAGCCTGCAATAAGAACCAGATTATGAAGTAACAATGAGAAAGAAGAATCAAAATTATCATCACATCAGCAGACCTATTGTTAGAGATTACATAGCAAAAGCTGAAATAACTTCATAATCTTCTCTGATACAACAAATAAAATTGTAAAAATTGAGAAAGTAAATGTTTCATGGATCAGTGAAAGATGAAAACTAGCAGCCAAAAATATATATACTCCCAACAACTTCTATGGGGCTTTGCAGACTTTGCTATTTTTTTGGTCTTATGGAATGAAAGAAACCAGAGAATTTATTGTAACAAAGTTGCGGAAGATCATTCACATCTTTGCGACAAACTGAAGTTCTGGGCTTACTATTGAATCCAAACATATCTATTTCTGTTTTATTTTGCTTAATTGGGAAGCCACCATATCCTAAAATGGAATGAATTGTTAGTGAGCTTGGTTGTTTTTGGGTTTTGGGCTATATTTACTCTATGAAGAGTTTTGTTTTCATTGGGACTTCTCATCTTTGTTTTTGTGGATTTGTAGTCCCATCAATCATTGTACATCTCTTCCCAAAAAGAAAATATACTCCCTACATAAAATAATACGCAAGTTTGTAAAATAACTGAACTGAAATAGAAGCTTACCTTATATGCATCCTCTACAGAGGCAAACTCAACATGTCCATAGCCCTTAAATCTCCCCTCCGCATCTGAAGATAGACGGACATCAACAACCTCAGCAACTTCACTAAAGAAATTTTGCCTGAAGAAGCAAAATCAACTTATCAGAAGTTAAAACTTCAAATGAGCAATATGAAATATTTTAGCTCAAATGAAGATAGAAAGGCATACACATCAGATTGTTCCACAGAAAAAGGTAGATTGCCAACAAAAAGGGTCTTTGAACCTCCTGATTGAGGAGTGAAGGGAGTTTGGGCCTGCATAAGAAAATGTTATCATGAGTTCTAACTGGAGAGAGCTAGCTCAAACAAATAAACAAATAGGTGTGTTGGCTGGTTACAGCTTTCTTCCCAGACTCAGCATCGACCATTTTCACATCAGTGACCTGTTTTATATTTAAAACAAAAAAAAAGGTTAAGAATAGCTTAGGCATTTTTTTAACAAATAACCATCATAATGGTAAAATAAAAAGCAGTACAGGTTTGTTATGAAATTATCAAAGATAATCCTGGAAATGCAATGCTAAGTGATGAATAATCATTAATGCCTATATTTTTCCACAGAATTTAATAAAATACAAAATCTAGTGGAAAGCATTACATTTTTCTTAGGAGTCTTGGAAGCCTCTTCCTCTTCACTTTCATCCTCCTCGTCTGAATCTTCCTCATCACTACTACTGCTTTCTTTTTTAACAGCTTTAGAATTAGGTTCAACATCCTTCACAAAATCAAGCAAAGTTATTTAGAAATCTTAGGCGCAAAAAATACCGAATTTTCATGCATTCAGCATATAATAAAAAAAACCTTTTTCTTTTGAGGCTTTTTGTCACTACTTTCTTCCTCATCACTACTTTCTTCCTCGGAACTACCGTCAACATCCATCTTTGTTGGTGGCTGTCACATAAAAATAACAGATAAGCCATAACAATACAACTCCCTAAGATGACCACAGTAGGCAAAGTTCAAAATTCAAGATTAATTTTTTTTTTTAAATTAAAACCACAATTAAGTTTTGAGCATAACTTAAAAAAATAAAATATAATCCATTCTCTTCAGAAGTACGTAATAACATCCCTAATTGTCCTGTAAATTATACAGCCAAACAATGTAGGAAATGCATATATAGCCAAACAATTAAAAGATCAGTTTCTTCTCCCTCCGAAATACAGTCTGAAAATCAAAGGAAACAATGTAGGAAACATTTAGGCCGTTGAAATTTTTTTTTTTGTTAAGAAAATGTGTCATGTGTTGAGTAGTAGTACTACTAGATTCCCTTCCCCTCAGCTGACTACTTAACATCTTTGTTAACATCTTTCCAACGACAATTAAGTATTGCAATAATAAGGCCAAATTACATGATACAAAGCCTACAGAGGCAACAACTTAATTCCATAGAATACTGATGGAAATAACACACCTTTTCTTCCTCCGACTCGCTTTCATCAGAGGAGCCGCTAGACTCCACCTTTTTTTGGGGAACCACAGCAGATACTTTTTTCACAGAAGTTACTTTTGTGACATGAGTTGGTTCCTACGTATGCACAAGAGAGAAAAATTAACCTAACACGAAGCATAAATCCAAACTTCCAAAAATTTATACCATTTAGGAAGGAATGAAAATTCAACCTCATCTTCATCACTAGAATCATCACTTTCCTCATCAGAGCTATCACTTGAGTCAGTTTTCTTCTTCGCAGCAGGAGCAGGAACATTCTTTGCAGCTGGCAATTTCTTGGCTTCAGAAGTTACTTTTGCAGGAGCTCCCTACATAAATAAATAATTTATTATTTACAGTGTTTATAGGAAACTTGTATTCACTAGCAATACAGCTATACAACTGTCTAAGGACACTTTAGTTGCATAAATAATAAAGAGGCTGATAGCATGATTTTCTTTTCCCATCAGCAACAATAAATTTCCTGGAAGTAGTATCACAATAATAAAGCTAATGCACAAAGGATAGCCTAATACTCACATTATCCTCCTCTGACTCTGAAGAATCTTCAGAGCTTGAGGAATCATCATCTGAACTACCAGTTGATTTCTTAGTAGCAGCAACAGAGCCATTCTTTGCAGTAGAAGCTGGCAATTTCTTAGGTTGGGAAATTACTTTTGTCGATTTGTCCTGAATAGCATAATAACTTGTTAGCTTCGATGATGTAATAAGAATTTGAAGTACATTGCTCAGCAATAATTCAATCTAAACTTTAAATAGTAATTCAGGGAAAAAAATTGAGCAGATTTTGCAAATTTTCTCAGCTGAGAAACTATTGGACTATGGATTCCTTTCACTTGAATCACCGTTTAGGAATATGTCAAAATCAATTACAATAACTATCAATCACTGGTATAGATCAAATGAGCAATAAAAAGTCACCGTAAAGACCATCACTTACATCCTCATCTGAGCTTTCATCTGAGTCCTCGTCAGAGCTGTCACTGGAATCATCTTTCTTCTTCTGAGAAGCAGAAGGGCCATTCTTAGCTGCAGCAACTGGCAACTTTTTGGCGGATGTAGGAACCTGAAACAAATGATCAAATATTTTAGAACAAGGCATTAATATTTTTAGCACAAACGGCCATGAAATAACAAACATTGCTCCTCAAGAAGGCCCAAAAGTAACCAGCATACTAACCTCATCCTCATCAGAATCATCATCAGATGAATCTGAGCTGCTGCTGTCAGGCTTGCTTTTCTTAGCAGGGGCAGCAACAGTGCCACTCTTTGCAGCTACTGGCTGCTTCTTCGGTGGTTCCTGCCAAGTTAAAATTACATTCATTGTCATGTCACTAAGTTACATGCTGAAATAAAACAATTCCAGACGGCCCAGCTCACTTCATCAGAAGATGAATCCTCCTCTTCACTCAAGAAAGCCCAAAAGTAACCAGCATACTAACCTCATCCTCATCGGACTCATCATCAGATGAATCTGAGCTGCTGCTGTCAGGCTTGCTTTTCTTAGCAGGGGCAGCAACGGTGCCACTCTTTGCAGCTACTGGCTGCTTCTTTGGTGGTTCCTGCCAAGTTAAAATTACATTCATTGTCCTGTCAATAAGTTACATACTGAAATAAAATAATAAATAAGTTCCAGAGTGTCCAGCTCACTTCATCAGAAGATGTATCCTCCTCATCACTACTAGACTCTTTAACAGGGGGTTTTGCTGCTTTTCCTCCCTTATTAGTCACAACAGCTTTAACCTGATAATTAAGATAGAGCCCAAAGTAAGTAAATATATTGCATAAGCTTATTCTACAAGAACACAAACAAGTCATGCTTTTGCATAATCGAGACAAATAAACTAATATAAAAAATAGCTCTGCACCAAGAAGCAAAACATAAGTGGCAGTAAATATATAAATCAATGAATCTTCATCACAATCATATATAGAAATCAATGAATCTTCATCACAATCAATGAAGCTAGTGTGTGTATTCACCTGTTCTTCCTCGGATTCCGAAGAATCCTCTGAACTACTACTAGTTTCATCTTTCTTGTTTTTCTTCTGAGTCTTTGCGTCAGCCTTTGCCTTCTTAACAGCCTGTGCTACCCCATCATTTCCTTTCTGCTTCTTTGCACTCACTAGCTTCTCTACAGCATCTTCAGCTTCTCTCTTAACACCTAGAATGATAAAAGAACAATAACTATTTATCAGCAAAATACACGATCAACAGATCCGTTTCTTTATTTTGAACTGATTTAATGGTGCCCAAAAACATGACACATTACCTAACATAATAATTAAAAAACAGGCAAACAGTCAAAACAGTCAAATTAAGCAAATAGTGATCGATATATCAGCTCATAAACTACCAAAAGACATACAATAGAGAAGTTAATCGTACCTTTCTTAGCAGACTTTGTAGGAGTGGCTACAACAGGAGCTGCATCAACCTGCAGCAAAGAAGCAAAAAATTAAGTAAAAAATACCGTTGAAAGAACAAGCTTTACATACAAAGAAAGTTAAAGAATCCAAAGAAAAAGATTGAAAAGTAACGAACTTTGGCAGCAGATTTCTTGCTAGACTTGCCCATGTTCGGAGATTATACTGTTTTCAGTAGAAGAAAAAATGAGGTAAAAAATTGAAAAGAAAAGGAGGAAAGCAAAACCCTAATTGCAAGATATTTTGTAGGGTTTTGAAAGTATGAGCGTGAAGAGGAGATACACAAACAACCGTATCTATTTATACGCGCGCTGGCAAGAGGTTTAGGGTTTTAGAATGCCTGCTAGCCTATGTTATTCTTACGTGGAGACGCACCTCTTTGTGCTTATTGTCAGTGGGTTCATCAGCGCCGTTGATAACCCAATGACGGCTAAATTTTCGTTTAAAAGTGTTGAATAGCACGTTAGTAGTGTTCGATTGCTGAGGTGGGTTGGAAAGTGAACAGATAATACGTATTTAGTTCTTACACAGATTTTTAAACTAAAATAAATTAGTTGTTTGATCCTCCATTATAAGTTGTAGAGAAACTTGTCAATTATTTTCATAGGAAAGCTTTTTGAAATTATATAATAAGATGATCGAAGTAAAATTGTTCAAATAAAATAATATATTTAATTTAAAAAAAAGCGAGAATATTACTAATAAAAAAAAGTACAAATTATTTAATATATTGAAATTAATATTTTTTAAATATTTTAGTGGATATTCATTTTAACAAAATAAGAATATTCTTATTAAAGAAAAATGATAACTTTTATCTAATCGGTTTGAGATTAAAAAGAATCTCTACTACTAATAAATGCTCCTTTAACTTGTAATGTTCCAGGAATTTGTGTCGGCCATATCTCAAAAATTAGGCATTTAGCTAAGTATACTATTATACTTTAAAATTTTTCATATATGCCTTTTATTATGTGCAATTACAAAATTACCTTAATTCAAAACTAAATCATTTCAACCATTCGTGACCAGGTCGCGTAATACAACCTCCAAATTTTCTTCACGATCAGACCAGCGCTATCATTCATGACAAGCATTCGTTAAGCTGTCTGGTGAAGTTGCTCCAATGGGCTTCGAGGTGAGGTGAACATGGACAACGCTTCTATTGTTGTTATTTCGTGCTCCCGGTGCTAATTGTTCTAGCTCCCAAATATGCTATTTTAAATGAAAATTGGCCAAATTAAAGACGAGTCACCACATCTACATTTGATTTTTAGCATGTGACACGACTTAAAAGTAATTTCCAACTCCCAAGTATAAGAGTGTCTTGTTGTATTATAATTCGGTGAGTCCGAGGTCGATCCACAGATAAAGGATTTAATTAATTTATTTTATTTTATAAAATAAAACTTAAATAAATGAAACTTAATTTAAGTGAAACTATGAAATTGAATTAGTTAGGGTTATGGATTCACTCTTAATAGTAAATAAAATTTAACAAATTCTTTTTGCTATTTTTATTTAGATTTATTGCCCAAAAGATTAATTATATAAATTATTATTATTTTCCCATTAATTTTATTATGGATTAAGTATTTATTGTGCTAAAATCTATTTAATTTGTCTACAATAAATCAAAATTTCAAAATATAAATTATGTATAAAATCAATTAGAAAATAATTTAATTTATATAATTAAAAATAGAATTTGATTAAATCATATTTATTTATCAAGAGTTTCACCTTACCTTAATTATTATTATTTAACTAAACATGATTGAAATAAAAATAATTCTTGAAATTAAATTACTTATAATTAAAAGGAAATAAAACAACTAAAATTGGAAATAAAACTAATATTATTTATGAAAATAATTACATAAAATATTAAAACACACCTGGAAAAGAGGATTACAAGGGGATTGAGAGAATTTGAGAAGAAGAGAGATGATAAAAAACACAAAAATGAGGCTCTATTTATAGAGAAATAAATTCATAATCCAGTGCTTTGCGATCTATGATAAGCTTAATGCATGCGCTCCACACAACCATTAGATCAAGATTCAACGGTTGGTTAAACTTCAAAAGTCAACTTTACATGTGGCATCATATGAAACGTCCGATTTTATCAAAGAACGGTTGAGATTTTGCGGGTTAATAGGTGGATCGGATCGACCCAAATACAAAGATTCGGATCCTTCAACTTGCTTCACCAACCATTACCACATGTCACAATCTTGGCCATTGAATAATGAATGGCGGAGATTTATTCAAAATTGACAACTATCCAGTGCATCCATATCTATTGTAAGCTCATTTTATCATCCAATCAATGCTTAGTCAACTGAAAAAGTAAATTTTTCTTCTAAAAGCTGAACTTTAAGCTGGTCTTGACCCATCTCAAGGTTTTTGGACCTCCAAAATCCAAATTTGACATTCATTTTCCCATTTGGAGCCTCGAATTACGTGAAATTAATATTTTACCTAATAAATACACAAAAATACTCAAAATTAAATAAAATTAAAACATAATTAATAATTCTTAATATATTACATAAATACAAATATAAATTATAATATATGCACAAAATAACATTTTTATCCCTTAATAAACATATAATTTTTTAACACTAATCAACATGTGCTAGTTTTATTGCATTGTTTTTTGTTGAATATCTTATCAATTTTATTAAATTTCAACTTAACAAACTTGTGCAAAACCCACAGTGGGTTTTAGTTTCGCTTCAAGAGGCAATCATCAATGGAACTTTATGATAGAATAAACTAGATTTGTATATTTGGGTTTTTGAACCGAGAATCTCATTACACAAAGAGCGATTGCATTACCTTTCCTGATTAGGACAAATATAAAGATTGTTTGTTTACTTTTACTTTTAGTTAGGAGAAATAGTTCTTGGCTAAAAAATGTTGGAAGGTACTGGGAAACTAAATGATTGCATTGTATTTTAAGTGTAGAGACAATAGAAAACTAGAAGACTAATATCATAACCATGTTATTAAATAATAAGATGTTGCCTCAATTAGATGCCTAACACCATGACTGTACTAGATTTTAATTCCCTAATTTCAATCCTTCACAGTGTAATATTTATATGTGCAATAAATCTATAAATATTTAATCATTTGTGTGGAGATTAAAATCCAATGTACTTTAAACCTTCAAATAAGGAATCTTTTGTTGTAATTACTAGCACAAATACAACTGAAGCTGAACACTTTAATATTTTTTATTTTAATAAATGATGTTAGTCAAGTATAATTAGATATACACAATAATAGTTCAGTAAATTTATAAATACACGACTATAGTTGAGTATGTGACCATAAAACAAAAAATCACATAAAATAGTCATTATAACGATAACACATTGAACATAAGTTTTAAGATATCAAACTTCAATGTCAGCAAATAACAAAAGCTCTTTAACATCAAAAGCCCATATATTATAAACCTTTGGCCCCTCCATTTGAAAACAACATAGGCCATAAAACACAATTATCCACCTGGGAAATAAAAAAGTTAAAATTTATCAACTAGCTCAAAAAATTAAAGCAACAATGTATGACAAGTATGTAAAGTTTAGATTGATACATGTGCTTGTTTTTGTTTTATTCGGCCTAACTACAGGTTTATTGTTAGATAATGGAATTGGTACACTGCAAGTTATTCAGTTGTGTCCCCGAGAACCATACCTACCACACTTACGATGTAATTTCTCTTCGCCTTGTGATACTATCCTAATTTCTTGTGGTCGGCCTTTTTTATGCTTTTCCATAAGGGGGCAAAACCTTATTACTTCGCACTTCCTTAGAAAGCTCTCATTCTTCTTGTGTGCCAACAAAATAGATTGTTTCTGCGTATGCTGCAACCCTTGCTTCGTTGGAATAGTAATGAGAACACATATCGTATATAGATAATGTTTCTTGATACTTACAAACAACTAATGCATGTTCATAAGGTAGTTGATCGAGTTGAAATTCCCGACAACTACATGTCTTCTCAAGAATGTTGACATGACCATCAAGGTCACCATCTTTAGCAATAAACCGTCTTCAATAATATTTACCACTTTATATGTACAGGAAATCTCTGATTTTTTTAACAACTCCTTTTCAGTCCATTTTGTAAGTCGTGTATGACAATTAAGTGCCTCCTCTCTCGTAGCACAAAACCACTCCCGGAGCTTATCAATGATCGAATCTAATAACTTAAGAATGAGCAATTGTCAAGGATTTTTAAGAACAAAATTCATGGATTCTACTATTTTCGTTGTCATAATACTGTGACGTAACCCATCAAAATGAGAATGAGCCCACTTGTCATACCCTACATCTTGAAGATATTTTACAGCTCTTTCATCGACCTTCTGTATCTCATTCATAAAGTAGTTAAAATGTTGTGGTCGATAAGCCTTTACAGCTAGTTCAACAATTGTACCTACCTCAATTTCTTTAAACTTAGCACGTAAGTTTTGCTTCAAGTGGTGCGTACAAATACCATGTGCAGTATATGAGAATGTGATGTTAACATTTTTCTTTATTCTTAGGTGCCAGTCAGAAATGAAAACCAAATTACGAATTTCACCTATTGTTTTCTTTAACTTCATTAAAAACCACCTCCATGAGGCATCGTTCTCACTATCACTAATGCCAAATGCAACAGAAAAAGGTTGATTGTTATCATCAAGTGCTGTTGCAATAAACAAAGTTCTTTTAAATTTTCTTTTTAAGAACGTACCATCAATTGCAATGACTGAGAGATAAATCTATGTATACAGCCCCTGATTGCCATAAAGAAATACTTAAAGTTATTTACATTATCAACTTCAAGAAATGTGTGAGTACCCGGATTTTTCCTCTCTAACATTACCATGTATGAAGGAAGTAACTTGAATGAATCCTCAAGTGTGCCTCTAACTTTCTCCATTGCATATTCTCTTACTTTCCATGCTTTGTAGTAACTTATTTCATACCCGAACTATTTTTAAAAATCTTCTTTGATATCATCAGGCCTATATGAGGATGAAGCACCATCAAATTTGCGACAAACCTTTTGTTCGATAAGCTTGAATAAAGCATGACAATGATCTCTCTTATGAACATCAAGTGTACAACTATAGGCACTATAGTACTTTCTTATTTCAAACATATTTGAACTTCTAAGCTTGGTAGCATGGCATCGCCACTTATAATTATCGTTAATACACCTAACAACAAGTATATTCTTCCCTAACTTGAAGGTTTTAAACTCATAATTTTTCCACAAGGCTTCTATAAAAAACATTTATTGTAGCTCATCTTTTGAACTAAACAACTTTTTCCCCATTAACCTATCACTATCACTATCACCAACAACTTCTATGGATGACAAGTTATTACTATTACAATAGGAGTTGTTGTTGAATGAACTACCACATGCAAACATATTGACCCTAGGCATATATATATTATTGGGGGGTGAGAAACTCATATTACAAGGCTCCATATTTCCCACTGTTGGATCATTAAATGTTATCCCATCAAAATCATCATGAACAATAATATTCACATTTTCTCCATTCGACCCTCTTCTATCATTAGGTTGTGTTTTAGGAACAAATTCAAATATTGACTGATCTCTAACAGTAAAATTGTTTGGGATTAAACTTTCACCTCCAACACATGGCTCAATAGGTTCTTGTGGATAGTTATTTGGCACGAAGTTAGGGTCAACATCAGCAATAGGGGTCATCAAAATCTATTTTTGCTTGTAAGTAATACAAAAAGGAATCTTCAACTTAGCTCCACTAATTGTTTCCTCTAGAAAATAATCTACATCATCATCACTTATAATTAGGACGGGCTGCATTGGATCGAATGTTTTAAGTTTGAAATTCATTTCAATGTCAAATTCAGAAACATTAATGCAAATAACTCTAGATACTCTTTATATCAATTGTGCATACGTTGTAGAACAGGGTACCATGATCCCTCTTGCCTCCGTACCATTAAGTCTATAATGGTCATTTTGCTCAACCCATTCACCACAAAACATAATAGGCGCACGTACTAAAGTCATTTCCTGCAATAACATAACACATAATTATACAACAAATATAAAAATAAAATCAAATAAGGTCTATAACGAAGTGTAGAACCGTCTGCCTATTTATACGACTGTCGCTGTGTAATTACTAGGTTATACGACAATAGTCTTGTAATTTACTAAAAACACAATTATAGTATAATAAACAATCAGATAATATATTTAGTAAAAAAAAGTATTCTTTACAGTAATAGAATACTAGGTGTCATAACAGCTGCTATATTTTTCACATTTGCATAACTGTTGTCGTGTAAATTCATACTTACAAGATAAAAGTTACTTACAAGATAAAAGTTACTTACAAGACAAAAGTTACTTACACGACAAAAGTCGTGTAAGTTGTAAGAATACATGACTCAGTAAATAGTCAGAGGACGTATTTCTTCTCTAAAAATTTTTTTTCTTGCACTAATAAAATGCTAGACTTTCATAACAATTGGAACATTTTACATATATACTCAAATTGTAATATGTAAGTTCATACGTACACAATAATAGTCGTGTAACTTATTAAAACACATGACTAGAGTCTAATAGTAGTCAGAGGACATATTTAGTGAAAAAAATATATTTTTTGTACCAATGGAGTGCTAAGGTATTATAATAATTGGAGCATTTTGCACGCATACATGACTACAGTCGTGTAAATTCATACATATACGACTGCTGTCGTGTATGTCGGATGCAGAACAAAATTTTGGCAACAAATTCAAGCTTCAAGTAATGTAGTTATAAAATTCATCAAATAGCAGTAATATGATGCAAATGTTATGAAAATGTGAATTGCTTTATTGTTTGTCACAAATCAAACAAAACCTTAAAAATAAAATAATGTTAACAAAATGAATAAATAACACAATAAATATAAAATTTCAAATACCTTATTCATTTGATGAATAATATGTCTAACTATAAACCAAAATCTCAGTACATTAGCTATCCATGAGTGATTTTGAGAGTGTGGAGTAAAAAAATATGAGAAGTAAAAAGTGTGTTGGAGGTGGTGATTTGTGTGTGTTTTATATTTTTCTTTAGGAGTATTTAAGACAATATACCACATAAAATAGCATACCAAGATAATTTTCAATCATCGGATATATTTAATTAAATACCCTATTTTTGAGGCATATTTAATTAAAAACCCCATATGTTCATTCCAAATGAACATTTAATTATATTTTATGTTTTTATAGGCACAAGTTTTTGTGTAGTTGTTAGCCACCCCTTGATTGATTGAGTGGTGAATACATTTATCGTTGAGGGATAAAATCTTTTTGCATGCATGAAAGCGCATACGTACTCCCGTTTTTTGGGAGTAGGTGTTTCATGCTATATTTCAACTCTGATGGTAGACACTCCCAAGTCCCAACAAGCAATAAATTGTACTTTTGAACTTCTACTTTAATAAATCAAAACAAGTCTCAAGAAACTGAAAAACGTTTAACGAAATATCTCAACCGAGCTCTAATTGATTTTGCTCCCAATATCTTTAATGGAGGTTATGTGCTGCCTTGTGCACTCTTTTTCTTCTGTTCCTCGGTAATGTGACTGTACCGACCGATTGTCTATTTACCCCATGACCGTCAAAGACATGGCTTTTAACCGGGTGCCGACTTTATGGTGGGAATCGATGGAGTGATTGATTTATACACATTACGTTGGATGACAAAAAAATCTCGAGTCACAAAGAATCATTTCCTCGACAAAGTAACAGTTTCTCATTAAATTTTTGCTTGGTTTCTTATGGGGATTATCATTATTTTTATCACAATTAACAAATGTTAATTCAAAATCATAGGTTAAAAATTGATATGTCATATCTTACAACTGTAATTGCCTAAAATGAGAAACCAGTGAGTCTGTAACACTTGACAAGCAAAATCAATTTTGCCCTTCAATGGCTAGTAATCTTGGCAAAAGAAAGCTCAGTATATCAATGACTCATCATTGCTCCACAAGGCTATGTACCACATAAAGCCAAAAAATTGGTAAGTTCCTTGACAGGTCCTGACCGTAAAGACTATGTTCCGCAATAACAGCGCCATTCTTCTATGTGGTCCTGGTCAAAGACACCTACTGAAGACCAACATAAACAATCAAACTCTAAAACAAATCCATAGCTCATAAATTGGTAATTTGAAGTTTCATTTTCCATTTGGCGAACATAAAACACAAGCTTAAGTTGGTAATTTGAAGTTGACTAGGTGTTAAGAACAGCAACTTGAAAAAAGGAGAAAACATAATAGCGAAATGAATTCGCGAAACTGTTTCTCACCAAATAATGGATCAAAAGCATATAAACATAACTGAGGCTCAACACATGATTTTATTAACAATTGGATAATTCTTTTTCATCAAATCAAAAGTATGACATAAAATAGCATGACCTTTGTTTTTTGCAGTGGGATTCTCTAGCACCAAAGGTACAAAAGAGATTCTCACAGTGAATTTCCGTAATTCAGTTGGTTGTATTTTTGAAGTAAGCAGGCTAATGTGTCACAAATAAATATCAAATGGAGCTGAGACTAGAATACAAGTACAACCCATGTGACAACATCAAACGCTAGACGCTCATAATATGCCATCATAAAGTCATATAATTGAAGTCAAATCACTTTCACCTTCAAGTACGGACCCACAAGGGTTCCAAAGAAAAATGCTTGTCATTTCGGTTGTGACCAGCTGGAGCTCCAGAAGGAGGGGCGTACACGGTTATAGGAAGAACCCACTCACTTTTGTCTCTGCCCTCTATAAGAAGCGGATGCTCATATCTGAAATTTGAACATCCATAGTTAAATCCAAACAGAGGATTATAAGTATTTAAGCGCAGCAATGAAAAAAGTCGTGGAAAAGAAGTTACTCAAATGGATCAAAAGTACATATTACACCTTACATAGTTTACATTGGTGACACCAATTTTAATTTACTCCAAATCATCACCAAATTCAACAAACAGACAACGCATAATCTTTAAGGCTTAAGATAATTAAGTCACAATCATTTCCTTCCATGTTTGCATCCTAGCTCACAAGAAATTACAATAATAGAAAATTGGCGACAAGTAAGAGTATATGTTACGTCTTGCATGGTTACATTGGTGACACCAATTTTCATTTACTCCAGATCATTACCAATCATTAACATAATTAAGCCACAATCATTTCCTTCTGTGTTTGCATCCTAGTTTGCAAGGAATCACAATAATAGAAAATTCTAACAGTACAAACCCCCAAACCACAGCCCCCAAAACATTTTGAGCTTTCAGGCACTACTGACAATCTTCTTCTAGGGCAATCTTTCTAATTAAATCAGTTCAAACATGCCACCTCAAGTTTGAATTGGTTATAAAAAGTCAATGACGACTGCTGACCTAATCAGATTTTTACTGATTTTGTTCCTCCTTGTATTAATAATCTAAAGATAATCCTTTAGTCTCTTGCTTGCCAATAGCACATTTTCTGACACAAAGCACATCAATTATGATTATGTATCAAGGAAACCTGTACAATTCCTTGTTTAATAAATTAAGAAGTGGGATTTTAAGATGTTGTTATGATGATAATATTTAGTAATACCTTGTCCATTGTACATGCTTTGGAGTGGTGAGAAATTCAAACCGCAGGGCCCATTGCACTGAGACATAAGGCGTAGAAAAGGACATTGGCCCATCCATGGGAATAGAAAAAAGAAAGCTTGTCTGCACCAAATCTGCAACAACTTCATGGTGATCACTCTGAATCTGCAGGAATCATCCAGTACACATTGGACAAAATAAAAAGATAAGAAAGTCTTATGCGTGTAAGAGTATAAAGTTTAAAAATTAATCCTTAGAAGTTTACAAAAGGGTAAATCTACAATTACATTGCAGGTCACTAAGCGACGTAACATCAACAGTAAAAGCAAAGAAAAAAGAGGTTTTTGCAACATGAAGAGCATGTTTGTGAAAGAACTTCAACAGAAAAAATGAAATTAATATAGTTTTTTTAAGAAAAAGTCTAATAGTTTTTAAATTATACATTTACTGATACAATACTTTATTTTTTCAAAATTTTTAATAAGAGCAATAGATTATGTCTATACATCATTATCTGACTGTTAAACCATACAGCGAGCCTTTTTTACTTTATTCCAGGCCAGCTACAAGTGAACCTTCAGCTCTCTTATAATCCTCTATGAAAGGTCATGATCCGCTCGGTAAAGGCATTAATCAATGTCAAAATGAAGTAGCCAAAGAAGCAGAACTCATGTACTCACTAAAGAAATCATACAGAATTAATACACCAAATTGTCATTTGCTGCTTGTTCATAGATAAAATAAATAAAAAAATCAACTAGACCTAGAAAGCACAAAGCCAACATGTGCTGAGAGAGAAGAAATGTTTATGTCAAACTACTTAGCTACTATTATGTTCTATTCCCAGATGTTACATAATGAACCTTCCCAAGGGAATTATCTTTTATTATTCTAAGGTTTTGGAGATAATATAGCTTATTTATCGAACGGAAGGATGCCAACTTCAATCCTGGATTTATCAATAACATGCACCTCATGATCAAATCACGTACAGCAATTTCTTCTTTTTTTTTTTCATCTTTTTTTGTTTTCCAAAATTTTTTTGACAACTTAGTAAGTATTTGAAAGATAAGGTTCTAGAATAACATGAAGTATGCCAAAAAGTTCAACAAATATTATCATAATAAATACCACTCTAAGTCAGTTATCACCAATGGAACATATTGTAGAATCAAAAGTGAACCTTTGTGATTGTTGGGGAATTTCTACGAGAAGGATGTACGAACCGCCGGCTTATGGTCTCTGAAGTTTCCAATGTTATCGAAACCTGAAAGAAAACAAGCATGCAAATTAAAGTCAAGCAGCATGAATAACACTTCACTAAATTAATTTCTGATAATGATTTCACAGCAGTTGTCATATGAAATTACCTCAAGGCATCTCCTGGCTCCTTCATGAAAGAAAGTAAGAGTACCACCTATCTGTATTAAAATAAGTAAGTAGAACCAAAAAGAAAAAGAATATTAAATCATACAATGCATCGGAAATATCATTTAAAACTGCCACTACCATATCACTGAAGTAATAAGTTGATTCTGAATTTTTTGGAGAAAATCTTAGCAGAACTTGGTCATCCATCCTAATATTGTAAGACCTTCCTCGAATAAAACCTTCTGCTGCAGAAAATGTTTGCAGCAAATAAGTTTACCAGGATTTAGCAAAGTTATAATCAGACCCAAGATATATGATATCCATTCATAAAAAAGTTTAAAACCAGCAGAAAAAAAAATTTATGCTTACATGCGGCAGGTTCGTCGACTCCTGCCCGAGGTGAAGGGGATGCCCCTATCATATCATCTGCAGGTTTTGTAAGCTTCTGCTGCTGGCTTGGAGACACAATGGCTGCCGATTTGTTAGGTGATATAACATCTGTATAAAAACATAACCAATATTTTAGAAAAGCTATATCTATTTTTTAGCATTACAATGAATAAGGATTTCAATACTTTTACATGCATGCCAAAGAAACTGGAGAAAACTGTGAAAAACACAAAATGAGCCTGATGTATGACATGCATTATGTGTTGTAAACGTAGTGATTAGCACATTTTCAAGTGTAACTCACCTGCACTAGAATCATACAGAACTTCTGCGGCAGATAGCTGAGGAACTGCTACATTTGAAGATAACCTCATAAGTTCTCCTTCATAAGCTGGAATATCCTTAGTTGAAGACCTTGCAGTAGATGATTGCAACGATAATGAACTTCCAAAGGTTTTGAGTAAATTTTCTTTACTGGGGTTGTACGATGAAACAGATGAGATTTCATCCCTGGAACTCTCATACCCTTCCTCAACCCCATCATCTATATCATTTGCTCTAGACTATATCAAGAGATCAGTTGAATAAGTGATTATAAAATAACCGATTACAAAATCCATTACTTGAAAAGATAAATGTTATTATAACAGCAGTACATGACTCAAAGGATGGGGGGGGGGGGGGGGAAGGCTTTGGAAGATATTAAAAGCCATATATGACATATACAAGCAATATAAACAGCTTACCCAATCAGAATCTCCATCCGTCTCTTTCCAATATATATCCATTTGGATGGTAGCGGCAGGAACAATTCCTGAAACCATTGAGCACATATGCATAATCCTCAAGCTATTCCTTTCATTTACGGCATATGCAGCAGCATAATAAGTGTTGTATCACACATTGAAAATAAAATTTACAGTTAGGTCATGGTATAATATCTGTATAGCATGGTTCCTTCATGGTTACATTTTGAAGGTCATGTTTGACAATGAAAAAACAAAAAGTATGGCACTCAATATATAAACTATAATTAAAACTAATCTATATTTAAAAAACTGTCTTCAAAGAACAATTGTTTAGGTCACCACACTTTATTTTTGGCCGTCAGTTCAACCTAGATATAGTAGTTACATGATAAAAATAATAAAATGATTATAATTTTTTCAAGAATTAAACATTAGGCCAAAAAATCAGTACTTTGCTGTCTACATTTCAGTGTAAGAAATCTTAAATGTAAGCTCACCATCATTTTGATTTTCTTCTGTAAGTAACCCATTGCCTTTCTGGGTGACCCATATTTTTAATGGTAAACGAGCTTCCTGTTTGGGAAGAAGAAGAGTAAGCAGAAAAAGAAATAATTAAAATCACAACTCCATAAAACATCAAATATCATGAAAGATGTCAGCTTCCTGTTTCGGTAGAAGAAGAGTAAGAAGAAAAAGAAATTATTGAATCATAACTCTATAAACATAAAATATTATGAAAGATGCAGGCTCTAAGAATATTGCTGATATTCTCTATTAAAAAATAAAAAAAATTATTATTATTATTCAAAATTATTAAGAATACTAAGAACCATTTACTTCTACATTTAGTGTCAAAATCAGATGGTTATGATCTAATATATCATTCACTAATAAGAGTTAAAGAAATAGTTGCCGGTTTACTATTTCTTTAACTCATAGGACATAACAAATGTTGAATGCCTACTTTAAAGCTCTCACAAAGAGGAGGGTCAGAAATATAATTCATACTTTGATTTTGATCCATCGTATTCCTACCTTAATAATTAAGGCAGAATACAAATGACTTCACAAGAAAAGAATAAGCTGTGTGCAATCTCTACAGGAAAAAGGAATGTAACACAAACAAAATGAGTGACATGATTATAAAGTATGAAGTTAAATGCACGAACCACTTGAGTAAGATCTCTTTTGGACTCTCTCTGGCTAAGACCATTTTCAAGTATCAGCCATCGTGCAGATAATGTACTCTTAACATAGTACAAATAGCGAATGGTGGTACCCCGGTAAGAAGGTGGTATAACGCTGGGTAACTCCGTTCGGATCACATCTGCAATCACAATAAATTAAGAAAGATGATTAGCCTCCCTAATCTTCTTTCTGAACAAAAGTTTTCATTCAATATCCAGGAGTGTATAAAAACACTAATTGTTTATCACTTTATCAAATCTTACATTGTAAGACACATGCTAATTGTTTAAGACTTAACGAGCTTACTTACATGATTTTGTAGCATCAGAGGACACAATCTGATTCGAGATCAATTTTGATGCGGAAATATCCAGAAAAACAAATTCACCTGGAAAAAATAATAATATTTCAACAAAGAGCATATTAATCCTAATTACTAAAATATAAAATGTATATAATAAGTAACAAAGCCAGATCACGAAAATGGAAAACCTCTTCTTTGTTTGGATCCGGGGAGGGGCTTCTGAGTAGCGAACCATTGAGAATCCAATTTCTGAATCCCTTTAATTTCAAACGAAAGGCTTTCAATCAACAGCGAAGACAAAACAGCATTATCACCACTACTTAAAGGATTGCAGATCTCGACGGTTACGAAAACGGTGTCGCCTGGAGTGTACACGTTTTTATCCGTCTGTAGCTTAAGCGTCGGCAGAACTCCGTCGTTTTTGGAATTATCAGCTACCTTGTTCGACTTAGATCCGCCACCTCCGCCGCCGCCGCCGAATAGTGAGAACCTACCCCCCAACATTGCTCTACTTCAGCTGTTTAGCTCTAATTTCTTCATCTACAAAAGAAAACGAATCGGTCCAATTTGAAAATCAGAAGTGATCAATCGACTGTATTCGACTTGAAGATAATATTTTTTTTCTCCAGTTGTTTATTTCTGTTTTCTGACTTGAAACCTGACACGTTTGCTTATTTGAAATTTACTCCAACTCTTTTTTAATTAATAACAGTGAAATTTTTCGCCTTTTTTAATAATACTTTTTTTTTAATCATTTAAGTGTAAATGGCTAAATGCAACGATATAACCCGTCTGAGTAGAATTTGAACTGAATTTTGAGTCTAAATTTATTATTCTAAGTATGGGTGGGCATCGTTTCAGTTCGTTTTGATTTTGGGATAAATTTTCGGTTTCGGATCTGTTCGGATCTGAAATTTAAAAAAATCTTTCGGATTTTATGAAAATAAAAATCGAACCAAAACTGATAGGTCGGTTTCGGTTCGATTCTGGTTCGGCTTTGGTTTTCAGTTTCGGATCAGTTTCGGTTCTCTTAACAGTTTTATTTAAGTAATTGATTTTTCGGTTCATCTTAACAGTTTGGTTTTTTATTTGGTTTTTTAGATCATTTTCTATTTCAAACTCTGTACAATAATTTTCTCATTTTCAGTACCTATATAATATATTCAGAGTATGTATAATTTATGATTTTATCAATTAATCTACAATTTCATTAATTACTACAACATCATCAAAATATACCATAATCTACTACTACCACTACCAAATCATTCATCATCATCACCAAATTAACTTAATATAATCCATAACATAAATCCATGACAACATAAAAAAAAAAATTTCCAACAATGACACAAAACAAAATAAAAGATAGTCAAATGCTCAACAACATCTCTTCAACATCCAAAACAATATCCAGAACAATAAGAAAGTTATACAACGTAAAAATTAAAAATCAACCATAAGAAATGTCATTACTTTGCTCATCTTTCCCTCAAACTTCTTCCAATTTTAATAACTCTTAACATCCACACTTCCCAACTTAAATCTACACAAATAAAATTGAAATGAGTAAAGTACTATAAATATAACTATAAAATAATATATCAAATTCATATAAATGATACCTTTTATTGAAATGATTAAAGTAAACATCACTCAATCGCCAATTGATCCTTTGCTGCTTGTGCTTGTGCCAGCATTGGTCTCACAAATTCTACAAAGAAATAAAATAGATATATGAAAATAATTATTTATAATATTAAATATTACAAATAAATTATCAAAAGTCAACAAAAGCATGTTATTACCTTCTTCAACAAGTTCATAAAATTCAGTTTCTTCCTCGGTTGGCTCTATTATGCAATCTCCGAAAAGAGTTTATCAAAGCCAATTTTGAGTGCAAATCAAAGACTCAACTGTTTTAGGAGTCAAAGAACTCCTAAATGGGTCGAGAATGCGACCCCCAGTGCTGAATGCCGACTCCGAAACAACGGTGAAAACTGGAATTGCCAAAACATCTTTGGCAATCTGAGACAAAATAGGATACCTATACCAATTCAAGCTCCATCAATTCAAAATATCAAAGTTGTCATTCATCATCTCCGTTTTATCCAACAAGTATCTTTCAACCTCATTTTGCTCACCGTATCCATCTTGTATACTTGCTTTCATCTTTTTATATTGTGCAAAAGGATTAAAAGAACTAGAGCTAGCACACTCACTAATCCCACTAGTTTGAACTATGCAACTAGTCTTAATAGCACTGTTTGGATCACCAGAATTGTAACTTTGATAAAGCTTCATCAACAACTCTTTAAGCCTATTACACAACTCATCAACCTTCTTGGTATCATACAAACTACTAAAGCACCATGTAGTAAAGTCCATTTTACATTGAGGATCAAGTACTGCTGCTAAAATCAACAACATGTTGACCTTTGCTAAATTATTACCCCAATATTTGGCGAACTTTGTTATCATAGATTTGACCATGTAGCTTAACAAAATATCATCACTATCATCAAGAGACTTCAAATGAATTTGAACTTTCCACATCTCATTCAAATAATTATTCGCAGCCACAAATTTAGAACTACTAAATTTCAAGGTCACATCATAAAAAGACTGATAGAAATTTGACTAACCTTCTTGCATTGTCCCAATCATCTTTCATTGGTGGCCCTACCCTGTATTTTTCATTCTCGTTCTCATCCTCTCCATCAGCTCCGAACTAATTAACATAATGTCCATCTTCGTCTTTTAATCTATCAAATGCTTTTTCAAATTACAACGCGGATCTCAACATCAAGAATGTTGAATTCCACCTAGTCGGCACATCTAACACCATAAACCCATTATACGAGATTTTTTCCGCATCAACACAAGCTTTGAATTTTTGCAACCTTGATGGGGAAGATCTAACGTATCTCACTGCATTGCGAATACCATCTATTGATGTCTTCACCACATCCAACCCATCTTTCACAATCAAATTTATTATGTGTGCCGAACATCTCACATGCATATACGAACCATTTAAAACCAACGAATCTCGACTCCAATTTCCTAACTTCTTCTTCAAATAATTGACTGCTTTTTCATTAGCACTTGCATTGTCCACGGTAATTGTGAACAAACTTTCAATATCCCAATCAATCATACACTTCTCAATAAGCTTCCCAATGGCCTCTTATTTATGGTTAAAAATCGGAGCAAAACTAAGTATTCTCTTATGCAACTTCCATTTTTTGTCAATAAAATGGGCTGTTATCACCATATAATTACACATTTGAATTGAAATCCAAGTATCTGTAGTGATACATACCCTTTGACGATTTGCAATGAACAAATTTTTCAAAATATTCTTCTCATTCTTATATAATTGAAGAATATCCCTTGTAATTGTCCTCCGCGATAGCATATCAAACTTTAGACAACAAGTGGCCATAAACTCCAAAAACCCCTCAGCCTCCACAAATTTAAAGGGTAACTCATCTTTAATAATCATCTTTACAAGTGCCTTCTTACAAGCTTCTTTACTAAAACCCGCAGAAACAAGCTTAGCATTACCAACACCTTTTTCACGAGCTAAAGCACACTGATTTTCATCCTCTTTATGCTTCAATTTTTTATACACAGGACATCTTTTTAACAAATGATTTCTTAAGCCAGAAGTTCCTTTAATACTTTCACATACATACTCCTTCTTACAATAGTTACACTTCGCTTTTTTTCCTCCAGGTAGCTTTGAAAATGATTGCCAAACGTCTGATCTCAAGCGACTGACTATTTTTTCATTTTGAATATCCTCCTCAAAATCGTCTTTTATAATCTCATCGACAACATTATTATTTTCTTCCATTCTGCACATAAGGCCTACTATAATCAATGTATAATGAACAAAAATAAAATAATTTATAAATTTGTATGTGAAAAAAAAAAGAAAGAATTTTGTACTAAAATGTAAAATATTTAAAATTATAGTTACTGTTTTTAATATTAAAAATTTTAGCCCAAACTGTAAATAAAATAAAATATGTTTCTATGCCATACTATAAATTAACAAAAAATTAGGAACTAAAATGGTATTTTATCTTGTTGACCTTTGACTAGTTTGAAATATTTGTAAACAAATTATATCATAACATAATTCCTATATGCAAACATTTTCTAAATATTAGATCGTTATAAAATGTTATACAGCAAAAGGGGCCAAATGATATTATCCTTCATCATCTTCAACATTTCGTTCTTCCTTACCCAGCTTTGCCAGTAAGTCAGCAACCCATATTTGAAATAGAAAAATAAAAAAAATGCAGTAACATACTCAGATCTAGGCAAAACTAACAAAACTAACTACTAGTCTACCATTAATAATTTAAGCAAACATGAAATAAGAAAAGATTCATGATATATTTCTAAAAAAAAACCAAACCATTTAACAAAAAAAAAAATCAGGGCAAGTGAAATACCTGACTTAGAAAGTGATAGAAGGAATTTTATCAATAGGACGGCGGCAAAGAGATAGTGAACGAGCTAAAAGTGGATGGGAGTTTAGATTTGTGTTGTGTGTTTTCCGATTTGTTGATGAAAAATTATAAAAGGCAAAAATTTCTTCCATTTTCACTTTTTCTATATATATGTTGCAGTAAAATTGCAAAAATGCCTAAATTTCGGTTCTGTTCGGGTTTTATAATTTTTAATCCGAAAATAGAACCGAACTGAACCATTCGGTTCGGTATTTATAAATTCAAATTTTTTGTCTTAAAAAAATCGAACCCAAACGGAAAAAAACTGAACCAAACCGAATTTTTTTTTGTTTTGGTTTGGTTTTGCCCACCCCTAATTCTAAGCGTATCAAATTTTACCATTTTTATGAGATGGCATGGCAATCACTTTTCAAAATCTTTTTTGTTTGCAAACATGTTGATGACTCATGATATGTGATATCAGAAAAAAGTGAAGCCTGCAAATTGATGTACAAAAAATAAAAGTATGAAAGTATGGAGTATGGAAGCATGAAACTTAAGAGTATGAAAAGTTAAATAATTAATTAAGGTGAAAGCATGAAGTATGAGAGTATGAAAAGTTAAATAATTAACTAAAATGGAAATATAGATGTATAGAATATGAAAATATGGAAAGTAAAATAATTAGTTAAAGTAGGAATACGGAAGTATGAAAAGCAAAATAACTACTTAAAATGGAAACATGAAAGCGTGGAGCATAAGAGTAAGAAAAGTCAAATAATTAATTAAAATGGAGTATGGAAGCATGAAGCATGAGAGTATGAAAAGTAAAATAATTAATTAAAGTGAAAACATGAAAGTATGGAGTATGGAAGATAAAGTGACTATAAAAAAAAAGAAAAAAAGAAAAAATATAGAGGTTTCATATACAAACTTTGAGAAGAAGATAAATATAGACTCTAATTCATACTTAAATTAAGTGGTTGATGCAGATGAAGATAAGGAGTTATCAACAACTTAAAATATTAAAAAATTGTATTATAAATAAGAGGCCCTTGATACATGAGGGACAAGCAAAAATAGTTCAAAGGCAAATAATTAAAAAAAATCCTTGTAATCTTTGTTTAATAGAAAAGTTAGCTCTTTTGATTCCTTTGGACGTAGATCAAGTATTAAACCACGTAAATTCTTCTTGTTTTGCTCTTTATATTGTCTTGTTTATTTAATTTTCTAGTTGACCGAAAACAAACGTCAATAGAATGACACCGTTTGTGGGGACGATATAATTAGTTGCAAACAGAATCACTAAATAGAAAATTATGAGCCAACGAAGGCAATGCAGTTATCGCAACCATAGGTTATCGAGGATCTCAAGCCCCCCAAGGGGGCAGCATAGCAACATAGACTCGTAACCACCACTTACGCAAAAAGTGGTTGATCTGACATGAAACATGAATTTTGTGCTCTAGTATATAAAGAACCAAAGAAATCGTAGATCTACCCCATTAGTAAAGGAGTAATGACAACATCATGATCAACATTGTCATGAAAGGAAAAGATCTCAAGATGACTCACGAGTTAGGAAAAGATCTCAAGTGATACCACTGAGATCATGGTCACAATACAAAAGATTGCTTTGATCTTAAAGAAGAAATAGAATCTTCGATCCAGAGAGGATATCTTAAAGAATTTATGAGGAAAGATGGTAAAAGGATGCTCGAGGAGGGCTCATTCAATGCTCCACAAAAAATAGCACCATCTGCAGCTGAGCGAATAAAAAACCAAGACATCGTGAGTGGTACATCCATAAGAACCATATTTAGTGGACCATGGGTTAAGGCAATTCTAAGAGGGCTAAAAAAACTCATGTTAAAGAGGCCAAAAACACACAATGAGTTTTCCTTGTAGATTTAGCAATAGGGTTGGCAATTTGCGAGCCTGGGCTGGGCTTTTGTAAGCCCAGGCCTAGGCCCTGGCATCTAAAAATAGGCCTAAGCCCACTGAAAGCCGATCCATTCATGAGCGGGCCGGGCTAAGGTTTTTATAATTTTTTTAAAATAATTTTTTAATAAAAGTATAAAATTATAAACTTTAAAAAAAACTTAAATTATAAATGATTATGCAATACATGATTATTCAACATACAAAATAATAACAATACAACATAATAAACCATAAATACAAATATAAAAAGTAAATTAGTATTAGATTTTGATATTTTTATTTAATATTTTTATTTAATTTTACTTTTTTTTTATTTTAATTTTAATTTTTTTATTTTATATAATATAAAGTTCGGGCTTGAAAATACTAACAATTCAACATAATAAACTATCAACACTAATATAAAAAGCAAACTAGTATTAGATTTTGATATTTTTATTTAATTTTTTTTGTTTTCTTTTAATTTTTTTTTTAATTTGAATTTTTTTATTTGTATAATATAAAGCCCAGGCGTGAAAATAATAACAATACAACATAATAAAACGTAAACAATAATATAAAAAGTAAACTAGTATTAGATTTTGATATTTTTATTTAATTTTTTTGTTTTATTTTACTTTTTTTATTTGAACTTTTTTCTTTTATATAATATAAAGCTCAGGCTAATAAATTAAGTCCATAACCAAGCCCACTATCAATGGGCTTAAATTCATCATGTGGGCCGGGCTTAAAGCCTACGGGCCCGACCTATGCCTAATATGGCTTGGGCTAGCCCGAGCTTTTTTGCCACACTTATTTAGCAAGTAGACTTAAAAAAAAAAACAAAATAAGACATAATATCTTCATATTTACAAATGAAGAAGTAATAGGAATACATCAGCCGTAGGATGATGCTCTAGTCATCTTCATAATCTTAGCAAATAAGAAGGCTTACAGAGTTTTGATAGACAATGGAAGTTCGGTAGCTATTATGTACGTAGCCATGTTTGATAAAATGGAGATTGGAAGAGAAAAATTAAAACTAATACACACACTCTTGATTGGTTTTAAGGGAGAATGTTTAACCCTATTGGGTAGTATAGAGTTGCTGATGACTATAGGGGAACCACCCCACCAGGTTACTAAGATGGTGAATTTTTTAGTAGTAGAACATTTATCAGTTTACAATGTCATCTTGGGAAGTATAGCTTTAAACATGTTTTGAGCAATAACTTCAACTTACTATTTGATGATAAAGTTTCCTACAAAAGAAGGAGTTGGAGTTTTAAGAGCTGATCAAGAGGAATCTAGAAAATGTTATGCTATGGTTTTAAGAGGTATAATGGGCAAACATGAAAATCTATAGATTATGTTAGACTCAAAGGAAGGAAAAAGTGAGCAAAAGGATTTTGAAAACTCTATGAAATGAGAGTTATCATAGTACTTTTCGACTTAAATCAAGATTACTTATAAAATAAATGACATATTTTTATTTTGTAAATTTTATTGAACTCGCAAGCGCACGAATTTATTGTAAAATAGATCAACAGTGACGAGTGTCGATCCCACAAGGAGGTAAATTTTAATTGTATGTAAAATTAATTTTCTGAGTTGGTGGTTGGATTTATAATGAAAGTGACATAGGCTATCTTATGATTTAAATTAGAGTGGCGGGAATAAACTATTAAAATAAAGTGTTTGGATCTCTGGATCTGTACTCAACATGCACTATCGGTTTAACATTCCTTATTAGTGCAAATTAAATCATGAAGGGGGATTTTTCACTTCTCATAAACCTCACTCTAATAGATATGGTGCTAAGTGCTTCCCGTATCAAATAGTAATAACCTTGTCTAGGGAGACAATTATACTAGTCAATATCTAGACAAGATTATTACTATCTATCTACGAAAAGTCAAAACATCCACATAAATTAGAGGGGAAAAAAAAGTAAATTTACCAAATTAAGCCCATGGAGCATGTTGAGACTTCACCTTCAACCCAAGTTTGAAAGAAAATTATCTACTCATAATTGAACTAGGGGTAAAATGAGAATTTTATTAAAATACGGAGAAAGTACAAGATGGAGATGAAATTACAAAAAATGAAGTTAAAAAATAGATTCAGGGGTGTCAAATTAAAGGGGGAGCCCCTTTTTTATAGACACAATAAGTAAATCATAGCCATCGGATTAAAACAATTTGGACGCTGAGGATTGCAACACGTGACAAGTTCTTATTGGATGGAACACATCATTAGGTCTATCATTATGTGTATGTGCATGTATCGTACGCATATTTTTTCGGTCCACTAACATACTGCCACGTCACCGGTCAACGCAACATAAGTATTTTAGTCCAATACGATCGTGACACGTCATCAGTCGACACGTCATCAGTCAACACCACATCATCAGTCAATGCCACATACGCGGTCAGTGTCACATCATTCATCCAATCGAATGCTGCTACATCGTCGTACAGTGCCACGTCATTGTATAGTATATGTGAACCGTGCAGTGAACAGTATCGTGAATAATACCGTATATATGTACAGTGTTGTGAACAATATCATATATATGAACAGTAACATTTATCTTTTTTGGCTCCTCTTAAGGTTTTCGATTGTCCTGAATTTAAAATTATTGTTTCTTTTGCTATCTGATCTCTCGTTCATTGTGAAATGACCATGATACCCCATAGAATACATAAAATACTTAATTAAAATAAAACATATATAATTAAATCACAAGAGACTTAAAGACATAAAAGTAAGGATGTTAGTGAGACTTGGAGTGTAAAATAACGATTTTCTCCTTTATAAATACTCACTTTCTAACATTCAATAGTTTATTTATTTTAGTTTACTTTTAATAAATTATATAATTTTAGAATAAATTACGTGATTAGATCATATGTTTAATTGTAGGTAACTGGAAGTGCTAATTTCAGGAAATGACTGTTGTGCAATAGGCTTGTAAAAATGAGAAAAGAAATTGACTATAAAAAAGTGAAAAAGAGTCTAGAACAGTGCAAATGTTCTGGCAGTTACTGTAGCAATATTATAGCATCAAATAGGAAAATTTCTTGAATCTTAGAAAAAATGACGTAATCCGGAGTTTCTAAATATGGAGGATTCGTGCCATAAAGAAGTCGTTTGCCCTAATTTTCAACTATAAAAGAAGTATGCACACAAGAGAAAGGGGAGAGTCATCAACCGCTAAAAATAACCAAGAAAAGAAAAAGAAAACATAGAAGAAAAGGAAAATTCCAGGGCTGAATAGAATATTGCAAGTGAAAGGAAGAAAAAAATCAAAAATCTAAAAGGGCTACTCACTTCCATATCTATTTTACTTATTTTCTTTGATTTGTGATGATGTATAAGATAGCTAAAACTATGTTTGTTTTTGTTTTATCACAAATCATGAATTAAATTTATTTGTAGTTGAGTGATAAACGAGTTTGATGGTTAATTGACTGATTTTATATGTTGTTGCATGATTGTTATAGCATTTCGTTTTGATAAAATTTAATTTAATTTATTATTTCGACTGACCACTCATTTAGTGATACTAGATAAGAGAGAGCCTTAAAAAGACATATTTTAGTGGAACATATCAAAATAATACTTGATTTTAAATTAGATTTCCCAAGTTGAGTTAACTCAATTTGAATAGGGTCGTGCTTAATCTAAAACTAGTGATGAACTAGACATAAGGATTTACCTTGTAGAGTATTGACACGACTTAAAAGTGATTTCAAACTTCCAAGTATAAGAGTGCCTTGCTGTATTATAGTTCGGTGAGTCCGAGGTCGATCCACAGAGAAAAGATTTAATTTATTTATTTTATTTTATTTCTAAAAATAAAAATAAAACTTGATATATGAAACTTAATTTAAGTGAAACTATGAAATTGAATTAGTTAGAGTTATGGATTCACTCTTAATAGTAAATAAAATTTAATTCATCACTAATTTTAGATTAAGCATGACTTTTTTAGAACCAAGTTAAACTCAATTCAGGAAAATCAATCTAAAACTGAGCATTGCTCTGATGTGTTCCACTAAGATAGGCCTTTTTAAACTTCTCTCCTAACTAATATCACTAAATGGATGGTCAAACGAAATAATAAATTGAAATAAGCATTATTAAAAGAAAATGCTATAACAAACATATAGCAACACATAAAATCAATCAATTAACCATCAAGATTATTTGTTAGTCAACTACAAATAATTTTATTTCATAACTTACGAAAGAAAACTACTTAAAAGAAATTCAACCGTCAAATACGTCCCCATGTTTAAAGAGTAAACAAAAGAACAAGAAAACAATAAAAAGGATTGATTTTCGAATTGATCATACTAAGTATTCCCTTGATACAACCCTCACTCTTGATTTTGAATTCTCTTTTTCTATTGTTTCTTGTGCGATTTTCCTCTTTAGATTGACACCCCCTCTATTTTCTTATGTATGTACTTCTTTTATAGTTGAAAACTAGGACAATCGAAAGTCTAAGGCCTGAATCTCCCAAATTTAGAAACTACATCTCGCACAAAATCTTCTCGTTCAATGCTCCAGGATTGCTACAAAAATGATTGCTATAACAATGGCCACAACATTTGCACTATTTCAGACTTGCTTCACTTCTTTTATAGCCAAGTTTATTCCTTAATTTTGCTAGCCTATCACAACAACATTCATTCATTGCAAATTGAGCTTTTAGTTACCTATAGTTAAGCATATGATCTAAGCATACAAATTATTCTAAAATAACACAATTTATTAAAAATGCACTAGAATAGATACTTATGCAAAATATAGTTAAAATGCAATAAAATCATATCATTTACTTTTTAAGTAATCTTAGTTTAAGTTTAAAGTGTCATGATAACTCTCATTTCATAGAGTTATTAGTTGTCATTCTCTAAAACTCTCCATTAGGGAAAAAATCTAGTGTAGACACATGAATGTGAGAAAATATTCCAAGAATTGAAAAAGTACATGAACAGTCCTCCAATTCTTTCTAAACCACGCTAGGGGAGAATCTGTATATTTATTTGGCCGTGTCAGACTCAGCAGTAAGTTCAGTATTAATAAGAGAGGAGGAAATGGTGCAAAAACCTATTTACTATATGAGCCATGCATTGTTAAATGCTGAAATGCGATAACTAATGACAAACAAAATAGCCCTAGCATTAGTAATCTCTGCTAGGAAATTAAGGTTTTACTTTTAAGCCCACACTATGGTGGTGTTGACAAATAAGCCATTCAAACAAGTCGTGTAAAAACTAGAAGTGTCAGGAAGATTAGTCCAATGGGCAGTAAAACTGAGAGAGCATGATATTCAGTATTAACCCATAACAGAAATTGAAAGACAAGTTGTGGCAAACTTTGTGGCAAACTTCACCAGTAATTGACTGAGAAAGGAAATAATTAGCTTTGGAACTATATCAATGTAGAAGTTGTATATGGACAGATCATTAAATCGACAAAGAAGTTAGGCAAGATTGATTTTAATGACTTCACAAAATAAAAAACTAAGTTTCGCCCTCATGTTTAGATTCTAAGTTGTTAACAATGAAACCAAATATGAAGCACTACTTAGTGGACTTAGATGGCCAAAAGAAATGAAGGCAAAAAAACAAGAAATATATAGTAATTCATAATTGATTGTGAATGATAGAATGATGGAATATTTGGAGAAGGTTAAAGTGTCTATTAGAAAATTTTATAGAATACCTTGTAACACAAATTTCAAGGAAGAAAAATAGTAAAGTAGATGCTCTTGCTAGATTAGCCTCAGCTATTAATACAAGTCTAACCAAACTCATTTATATAGACTTCTTGCTAGGACCAAGCAATGATTTGAAGGAGAATAGCATGGTCAATTTTATTAATATAACTAAAAGCTGAATTAATCCTATCATTAGCTATTTAAAAGATAAAAGGTTGTCGGACAATAAGCAAAAAGCAAGAAGAGTGAAGCTAAAGTCAACATAATACGTGATTTTAGAGGGTGTGCTATACAATAGGGGATATTTGTTGTCCTACTTATGGTGCCTATCACTAGATGAAGCAAATTATGTGATGAGAGAAATTTATAAGAGAATCTGCAGTAATCATTCTGGAGCTAGGTCACTAAATTTAAAAATAGTTTGTCAAAGATACATCTAGCCCACGATGAAAGAGGATACATATAAGTTTGTCCAGTAATGTGAGAAATGCCAAAGATATTTTAATATACCTTGTTAGCCTTCAGAACAACTCATATTAGTCACCAGACTGTGGTCGTTCAAGTAATGAGGCATAAACATCATTGGTCCAATGCCAACAGGCAAATGGCAGAAAAAATTTATTGTGGTTGCAATGGATTACTTTACCAAACGGGCATAAACAGAACATTTGGTGCAAATTACAAAACAAAAGACAACGGCATTTGTATGAAAATCTATCATATGCATATTTGGAATCATTCAAGCTATTGTTACAGATAACGGGAAGTAATTTGACAATCTAAGCTTCAGGGGATTATGCGAAGGCCTTGGAATTAAGAATTTCTTTTCTTCACTAGCTCACATTTAAGCTAACGGGCAAGAAGAGGCTATTAATAAAATAATCAAGCACCACTTGAAGACCATGTTAGAAAAGCACAAGAGGGCCTAGGTGGAGTAGCTATCATTCATGTTATGGTCATATAGAACAGTGCATACTACAACAATTGGAGAAATACCATATTCCATTATATTTAGGGTGAAGGTAGTGGTCTAAGTTGAAATATGGATGCCATCATATAGAGTGTAACACTTTCAACCAGAGCAAAATGATGAACAACTAAATCTCAACTTAGACTTGTTGCAAGAGAGGAGAGAGCAGGCCCAGCTCAGAGCTGTAGCGTATAACCAAAGGACGACTTGATATTTTAATTCAAAAGTAAATCTAAGAATCTTCCAGGTTGAAGACCTTGTCCTTAAAAATGTATTTCAAAACACCAGACTGCAAAAATATTGGAGTGTTACCTAAAAACTAAGAAGGTCCGTATAAAATAACAAAAATTGTTGGCCCTGTAACCTACAGGATAAAAGATATGAATGGAGTTGTGCTGCCACGTCCTTGGAATATAGAGCATCTAAGGATCTACATTAAAAGGAAAATGATTTTTTTGTTTTTTTATCTTTCAAGTAGCCTTAATAAGGCCTTTTTTGAGCCAGTAGAAAATTTAATTGTTAGCAAAGAATTTTCCTCAGTCAAAACTCACAGCTATCTATTAATAAAAGTATTTTTCTTTAGTCACTTCGATATATCATTCTTAATAAGTTTAGTTTCCTGGTCTTGTAAGAGAAAGGCAGGAAAAACTAAAAGTAAAATCTTAGTGCCAAGAAAAGGTTAAGTAAATTCTTGGAGCTAGGAAAGAGTTAAATGAATTCTTAGTGCCAAGAAAGAGTTAAGTAAATTCTTGATGCCAACAAAGTTTGAGTAAATACCTGATGCCAAGAAAAGGTTGAGCAAATTCTTGGTGCTGAGAAAGAGTTAAGTAAATTCTTAGTGCCAGGAAAAAGTTAATTAAATTATTGATGCTTAGAAAAATTTAAATAAATTCATGGTGCCAAGAAAAGGTTAAGAAAATTCTTGGTGTTAGAGAAGAGTTAAGTAAATTCTTCGTGCCGGCAAAAAGTTAAGTAAATTTTTTGTGCCAAAAAAAAATCAAAGAAATCTTGGTGATAAGAAAGAAAAAAAAAAAGTCAAGATTGAGATCTCTAAAAGTAGATAACTTCTTAAATTCATAACAAGAAAAATGGGACATAAAGGCATCATATAATCCTTCTAAGTTTGATACAAAAAAAAAAAAAAGAGCACACAAGCAACGAACAAAAAAGGCACCATGCCACGATCAATCCTCATCTTTATTATCTTTCAAAAAGCTATAATCAAGGTATGGATAATGACTTTGCACCATTGCCTTCACGTTAGCAGCACCCTTTAAAAATTCCTCATCAATGATTTGATAAACTCAATGGAAGTTTTATACTCCTCCACAGCTGAAGCTTTCGCGGTTGACATTTGAAGATTGAGCTGATTGAAGGAGTTAGAAAAATCGTGAATTTCATATTGGGATTAAGTTTTTAGATTATCGTAATCTGCTTTTAGATTTTATAGTTTGCCTTTAGCTGGGCCACACGAGCTTTCTTTTCAGCCAAATTTTCTTCCAACTCAGTAATCCATCTTTCAGAGGCTCACCTAGATTCAATTAGAGTATTTCTTTCTAACATTAAACTTTTAATTCCTTTTTTGGATACTTGGATGGCACAACTAAGCTGCAGTGAAATAAAGCAAAAGATACCTGACAAATGTTGATAGCATAATGTCCGTGGGGTCATAATTTTCAATGTACCTCATGTCGTCGGAAGAAATGTACTGAGGCCAAAGATGATTGAAAGAATTAAGATATGTCTAAGCAATGTCCTTCCAAGCAAGGCTCGATAAGTCCTTCACTAAAGGCAAGGTCCCTTGGTTGGAATATAATGGAAAATGAGCAGAAACTTGAATGTTGGTAGGCAAAAAGCTAATAGATGGCAAATATGCAACCATATTAACAGCAGGTAGAGGCAAGATTTCTTACTAAGAATGATTGGAAATAACAACTTAAGAAGATGACCCTTTGACATGGAAAGTAGGCTTATCATTCAGCTTTCTACTAATTTTAGCAAGAGGAAGCTTCTCAATTTTCTTTTTTCTTTTACGAGCACCATTAATCCTAGAAGACATGGCTAAGAAAAAAAAAAGAATAAGAAGAGAGTCATATGCGTTATTACGTGATATATGCATTTTATTGAAAATATTATAAAAAGAGCAAAAAAATCATCTCTAAGAGAATCTATAAGGTGTGCAAGGGAGATAAAAACAAATGTTGATAAGAAACCAGGCTGGAAGAGATATACCTAAGATCTATATTTTGATAAAATATTGAAGACACTTAGTAATAATTCTCTGTTAGTGTTAAAAATAACAGTGGAAGGGTGAGGTGTGTTCCATGTTACTAAAAAAAAAAAATAAAGTTAGTGAAACCATGAAATGATATATTAAGATAGTACCCAGACAGTTACTTATGATAAAAAAATAAGTTTAAACCCGGCATTCAAGGTTTATATCACTGAATTCCCCAAACTCCCAATCTCCACGAACAAAAAACCATGAGTCTTTCTAAGCCTTGCTAGAAGATTTCTTTTAAACAATCATAGGAGGAAGGTTAAGCCAAATGTGCATGTAGTACCAACCTTTAATAGAAGGGCCTTGATTAAGATTAGGAATGGACAACAATTGGTAAAATAATTGAAATTGTTAGAATGTGGTGCCAGGAAGGTTTCTCTGTTTCCAAAGTATGTACATGCCTATCATGGCATGTTAAACAATTTGACTTAATTGAACAGGAGTATACTTAAAATTACTAAGCATATACCTAAAAACAGATGGAAAACGAGTTTTACACTATGAGTAACAAAGTCAGGATGCATGGTGGCAATCCTTGGAGGAGGATGACTAGGTTTGTCGTTTTCTCCAACTCTTTCCAAAAAAATGGAAAGAGATATACCATAAAAGACACAAAGGAATTCAAATGACATTTCACTCATACGATTAACCTCTTCATCTATACTCCACCCTATACAAATAGAATGAGGAAAAAACAAAGGAGGGGTAAAATTTACAACGAGTGGTTAACTAGTTATAGGCTGATAATCATCCTTCTCTAAAGGATACTCACAAAGCTTAGATTTAAAAAAATCTTCAAAATCCAAAGACATTATTGACTTAGTATAAAAAAAAAAAAGAAGGAAACGACAGCAAATACTCACCAAAAATTTGGATAAGCAAAACTTGAGAAAAGATGGAAAGAAAAATTGATCGTTGAACAAGAGAGAGAGAAGACCAATTTATATAAGTGAGAATTGGCTTAGATGGTGGGTAGAAGAGGCAACAATCGATGTATATATAAGTGAGGAAATAGCTCTTTTAATCTTTGAAAATCAAGCTCCAAAGAGCTAATAGACAACTAATATCAGTAAAAAGTGAAGCATGCAAATCCATGCATAAAAAATGGAAGTATGAAGCATGGAGCATGAGAGAATAAAAAGTCAAATAATTAATTAAAATGGAAGTATGGAGCATGGGAGAATGAAAAGTAAAATAATTAATTAAAGTGAAAGCATGGATCATGAGAGAATGAAAAGTTAAATAATTAATTAAAGTGGAAGCATGGAGCATGGGAGAATGAAAAGTTAAATAATTAATTAAAGTGGAAGCATGGAGCATGGGAGAATGAAAAGTAAAATAATTAATTAAAGTGGAAGCATAGAAGCATAGAGAATAAAAGTATGAAAAGTAAAATAATTAGTTAAAGTGGAAGTATAAAAAGCATAATAATTAATTAAAATAGAAGCATAGAGCATGAAAGGATGGAAGCATGAAAAGTTAAATAATTAAAGTGGAGCATGAAAACATGAAAAGTTAAATAATTAATTAAAGTGGAGTGTGGAAGCATGGAGCATAGAAGATAAAGTGATGGTAAAAGAATAAAAAAAGAAAAAAATATAGAAGCTTCAAAAACTAACTTTGAGAAGGAGATAAATGTAAATTCCGAATAATACTTTAATTAAGTGATCGAATCATATTAGGATAAGGAGATATCAACAACTTAGAATATTAAAAAATTATATTATAAATAGAAGGTCCATGATGCATGAGGGGCAAACAAAAAAATTTCAGAGGCAAATAGCCAAAAAAAAATTTGTTCTAATTATTGTTGAATAAAAAAATTGGCTCTTTTGATTTTTGTAGACTTAGGTAAAGTACAAAACTACGTAAATTCTTTGTGTTTTACTCTTTATATTATTTTATTTATTTAATTTTCTAATTGACTGAAAACAAACATTAACAATATAACAATCTACTAGGCTGTTACCTTGAGATATTATACCCCATCATCTTATTACCATAATCAGAATTCAAACTCAATTTGCTATATGTTAAATAATCTCTTGTACGTATCGTCTTTTACGTTTATCGTAGGCTCAATCCTTAAATATCATTTACCTTACAAGCTCTTGACTTAAGAATTAAGAATTTGCAAGGTTTTTCAGCATCTAATTTCTGACTTCTTCTCAGCATTTTTTTTAAATTCTTATTCTTGACTTTTTTTTATGGTGTTACTATTGATTATTGGACTTAGATGAGCTACAAAACCTTGCAAAATCTAAAGAAGTCAAGAGCTAAAAGATCATTTAATTTCTATTTAGTTTAACTAAACACTTAAATTTTCATTTTCTCCCTCCCATAATTAAACCACCGTCTCTGCAATCACTTCGGTTCTTCTCTTGTTCATCATCCTCTCACGGAAACTTTAGTTTAATTAAACAAATTGCTATGAATTCGGGAGAAAAAAAAAAATTGCTAGGGGTCAAAAATTAAAGAGAAGTCCTTCCTGGCGCCAATGGAGGAATATTCAGTACACAAACGAAACAAAATATAATGTTTACATATAATTTTTAATAATAAATACATACGGGTGGCTTGGTGGGAATGTACTAACTAAAACGTTTCTGACCCGCAATATTACACAAATTTATTAATCATTTAATTCAGTCAATTGATGTTTATATTTGTCTAAAGTACAAATATCAACATCGGATTTGGTTCCTGAGGAGTATTTTTCAAAAATTTCGTATAAAGCAATTGAAAAATAGAAAATATATAAGATGAATATATGATAAGTAATCCCATCCAATTCGGGTGGGTCGGTGCCGGAATGGGTTGTGTGTTTCATTAATTCTGCAAACTGCTGTCAAATAAATTGCATTTTATTCTGCAAACTGTTGCGGGGTAGTTGCACCTATACTTTGTAGTTGGCAACCAATGTCCTCGAATGGAGAAGCAAGAATTGTTGTCATTTGTAATTGGTCAGTATAATATTCGCACTTAAATCATCATCCAATGGGGAGAATAAAATTTTAAACAATAAAAAGAAGTCTCAAGACTCTCAACTACATGTACACATAACATAAAATATATTAAACGCTTGGTAAGTATGACTTATTTGATGATTATAAGTAGAGCTGGCAAAATTTAACACGACCCGATTACCCGACACGAACACGACACGAATAAATGGGTATGGGTCGTCAAATTTAACACGATTATTAAATGGGTCATCCGGGTTGACACGATTTTTTCCGTTTTTTAGGGTTAAAGTTTTTGACCCATTTACCCGATCAATGACCCGAATTATATTTTCTATTTTAAAATAATTTATTTTTCTTATCATCAAAACTCAAAATTAGAGATAAATTTCACTTTTATTTCTATTTTTTGAAATGATGAATATAAACACAAATGTTTTATTTACAAAATTTTATATACATTTAGAGTTTCAATAGTATCGATGTGTAAAATATTGATAAATTATATTTTATAATATATATATAAAATTAAAACTTCAATAGTGTAAATGTTATTTTGAGTACGTATGTATATTTTATAATATTGATAAAGTATCTGTAAAATACCTATTTAATGTAAATTTTATTTAATATTAAAATTAAGCGGGTTATTGGGTAATTATTTTTCTTATTTTTATTAAATGTTTTTTTTTTGAAAAACATAAATTTTTATTAAAATTTTTGTTGTTATTTTTTTTAATAAAGTTAAATAAATTATTTTACCTCTATTAGCAGAACCTCAAATTTTAAACTTTTGGAAGTAGAAGTTAAATTTTTTAAAAAAATTTTAAAGTATCTAAAATACCCTCTACTTATTTAACAATCTTATTTTAATTTTTTTTAATAACATGACATTAAAAAAAATTTTATAAAGTAATTTTATAATTTTTAATAAAAACTCTCTTGATAAGCAAACAACTATTTTTTTTAAAAAAAAAACTCTACTTAAATTAGTCTTATGTTAAAAGTTGTATCAAACGGGACCTAAATTGAGTTTGACTAGAGTTAATATAATTAATGAAGAACATGAATGACGAGAATTTGAGGGAAAATTTGGAAAAAAGTGTGAAAATTAAAATAAAAAAAAGATTTGAAATTAGAAAAAGAAATCTAAATGCTCATACCTACGCGGGATTTTTAGGCTGACTTCATCATTCATATGCAACAAAATATTCATGGCTTAATCCTTTATATTGCGACTTTTCTTACAAGTCCCCAAAATGGTCATTATAGTAATTTTGCCAGAATCTAACAAGTCGCAACAAGACTGAAGAAAAAAATTAGTTATAAAATAATATCATAAAAGAAATTTAATTATTTAAGCTCATGTACCTCGTTTTTTAGATGTCTTGAAGTTCAAAAATTTTATGATTTTCAGATTTTTTTTTAAAATTTTTCTTGTTTTTTTTCTTATTTTATATATGAATTTCATACATATAATAGTTAAGAGAAAAAGTTAAATAATTTGAATTTTATCTAAATTGAAAAATGTCTGAATGGAAATCAATTACTATCTCTCAAAAGTACTCATATTTAATAGGCGTATTTTCAATCAAATAAAACTAATTTCTATTTTACTATTTCCAATTGCCCTTTTTTGTGCATATTTTATATAATTGAATCAACTTATTTTATAAAATTCATATTCTTGGACTTAACTTTGAACTCATCTTGGGCTCTTTTGTTTATACCTATCATTTTGAACAAAACTTTTAACAAAATTAACATGCTAGGATGTAGTTGTTCTTTTTCTTCGACAACAAATTTTATTTTTACAATTAATAATAGTTGTAAAATGCTATTTTACTTGAAATTGTTAATTGATGCTATGTTAACTTGTGTGATTAAACAAAAAAAAAAGACTCATATAACACACGCTAATAATGTAACTAACATTATATTTTTTTAGCTTTAAAATTGTATATATCGAAGAAACATAAATGTCCAAATATTATAATTCATATGTTTTTTCTTATGAGACAAATAACTTAACAATTATATATAGTCATCGAACAAGAAAAACAAACTTATCCTTCAAACATTTACATTTAGGACTGGTCAAGCTTCCGTCAAATTCAAATATATTCATATTTCAAAAAGGAAGAAAAAAATATCACCTTAATTTAGTTAGTTAAGAGAAAGCACAAAAAAATATCAAAGGCATAGTTGGAAAGTTGGCAATTACCAATAAGGGTGCATTTGAGATTGAGATTGGATGATTGCAGCTTAAAAATTATAGAACTAAAGTATTTGATAAATACCAACTGTTGTAGCTTGGAAGTTATGTTGATATGATTTTTCAAATATATGATGAAAAATCTATTATATCTTTAATAATTTAAAATTTAAAATTTATATTTACCAAATATTATTAACTTTTATTTCATAGTTAAAGTTTTTTTTCACAATAGTTATAGTTTCAAAGTAATAGCATATCAATCCCAAACAAGACCTATATATGTTACTCTATTTCCATAACTTTGAAGATTCCTTCGTGATTAGGAGTATCGTGTGCTTTCTTGTGAATGTTTCCTTAGAAGCTTCCTAATTTTTATAATTTATCAAGTATTGACATAGTTTGTCCATTTGTAATAGACTCTAGCCTATATTTGTCCATTTGTAATAGACTCTAACCTATAATGGAATGGTCTTTTCTATTACGTACATATTATTAAGGAAAAAAAATCAAGTGTATAACTCTCAAGTGAAAACTAGGCTCATTATATAAATTTTCTTTCTTTAGATTTACTGCTTGTTTGGTATAGTTTATTTTATGGTCATATGTGCTTATTTAATTCTATAAGCACTTATTATAATTTTTGTTATTATTTGGTTGTTTTTCTAGTATAGCTTTTGAAATTTAAATAAGTTATTTTACCTATACTAGCAAAAGCTCAAATCTTGAGCTTTTGGAAATAAAGGTTGAAAACTTTTTTAAAATGTTAAAGTACCTAAAATATTCTTTACATATTTGACAATTTTATTTTATTCTTTTCATAACATAACTTTAAAAGTATTACCTATTAAAGTAATTTTATAAATTTTTAATAAAAAATTTTATTGACAACTAAATAACTAAATTTTTTTTTTATAAAAGTTCTATTTGAAAAGCTGTACCAAACATAGCCTTAATATAATCTAATTGTTGGTTCCATTATGAGTACCACTTATTTTATCAATTAAAAGTTTGTGATTAACCGAATCTAGTATTTCATGTTGAGGTAGACTTTGTCCATACCATCACTCTCAAATATCAACAATGTAAGGCATTAAGAGTATCTTGCTTAGGAATAATTTTCAGGCGATAGAGCTTTCATTTTAATTAATTGATGACTAAATTAAAAGATAAAAGAATATGAATTTCAATGTAATATATCTTTTTTTTTCTTTTAGTTCATTGAAATTTATATTTTATTTTTTATTATCAATTAAGAGTTTGTGTTTACTCATAAGTAATTGGAATGAGCAGGAATCGAAATGAGTTGGAATCAGAATCAGGAATGCGAATTACAATAAATTATTTACATGAGTTGTAGGAATTGGAAACAGAATGAGATTAATTTCCATTGATGTGTTTACTTTGTCTTGGAATCATAATAAACTATCATAATTTACTAAAATGCCCTTTGTTAATTATTTTCAATTAGTAATAATAATAATAATAATAATAATAATAATAAAATTATAATTTAACAATATTAGTAAAAAATAATATTAATATTATTAATTAAAATATTATTATAATTATTTATGAAAATATTATATAATTAAAATTTATAATAATTGTTATTATAATAAGTTAATATTATTATTTATTAAAATATTTTTATAGTTATAATTTCTTTAATAATTATTATTATTAATTTCATTATTTTTAATTTTTAATTATTATATAAATCAAGGATAAAATGAGTATTAAAAAGTTTAATTGAGGGTAAAAAAACATTTATAAGAATGAAGTTATGATTTTTAAGCCTCCCTTAAGAATTATAACTCTGGTTATGATTCTTAAATTTGTGAGCCAAATACTATTTCGATTTCGATTCCAAACTTTAATTTTATAAAAAAATATATAATTGATTCTGATTCTAAAATTTTTATTCTCATAACCTGTAACTAAACACACCATCAACAAAATTTACTTTGTGGTCGTGGTCATTTTGCTTTATATTGAAAGACAAAAGTCGATGTACAGTATGTGAGATTTTTTATCTTCCAACCATTATTAATAATTTAGGACTCTTTGATTTTTTTTGTTTGAAAGCTCACAAATTTAGGGACCTATTTAATACAAAAATATAAAGATTATATGCTTATTTGAGAAAACATAAAACTTGTTCTACGACTACCCGCGATTGGGGAATAACCCGCCGCTTCGTCTCTCACTATTTAAGCACTCAACTACCAATCAAAGCCTCTCAGTCTCCTCCCACCTTTCTCACTCATTTTTATTTTTATTTTCGTTTCAAAACAAACAGAGCTGCAAGCTAGGCAGCCATGTCTCTTCTCAACGATCTCCTCAATCTTAATCTCTCTGAATCCACCGAAAAAATCATCGCCGAATACGTATGGTATGGTACCATAAATACTAATTCATCTCTCATAAATAACATGGTAATTAATCTATTTAATTTATTTTCGATTATTAACTTTTCTTAATTATTTTTTCAATATTCATTTTACAGGATAGGCGGATCTGGTATGGATTTGAGAAGCAAAGCCAGAGTGAGTACTGAAAACTCATAACTGAGAAATGAGAAATCACGAACTCTCTTTCTTTATCTTTGTTATTACTATTATTATTGTTAATTTTTTTTAAATTAATCGTTTAATTATGAGTACGATCGTCAAACAAACAGACTTTGCCAGCTCCAACAACGGACCCTACCAAGCTGCCGAAATGGAATTACGATGGCTCCAGCACTAACCAAGCCCCTGGTGATGACAGTGAAGTCATTTTGTAGTACGTGTCAGCCTTCAAATTAGTCATGGGAATCTTTGATCATGAGTATATTCTAAAACTGATTTCATGGAATCTTCTTTTTTTTAATTATTTCTGCTTGATTTTGATTCGATTAGCCCCCAAGCGGTGTTTAAGGACCCTTTCAGAAGAGGAAACAATATCCTGGTAAATTGGTCATGCCACCTAATTATTTTTACCTTTTCAGTCCCGTGATTTTTGGTAGGATGATCCTTGACTAGATTCGGAGGATCTTAAGGTGAATGAGGGGTGAGGGGCAATAAAGTCTTTACACTTATTGGTTATTAAAAATTTTAGGTGATGTGCGATGCGTATACTCCAGCCGGCGAACCCATCCCAACAAACAAAAGATTCAATGCCGCCAAAATTTTCAGCCACCCCGATGTTGTCGACGAAGAGCCATGGTATTATTTATTTATTTATTTTTTGATTAATTAATTTTAAAAGATAAATTTATTCGTATGTTTGTTTTAATATTATTGTTGTTTATTTTATTATTTATTTATTGGGTTCAAATCAGAAAAGGAAAAGAAAATTTTGTTATCATTATAAATGAAAGAAATCGTGGGCCCATGTGTTTTAGAATTAACAAAATTCCTCGGGCCGTCGGGCTTCCGATAATGTGATCTTGTGTGAAATTCAAACAAAAAGATAAATAAATTTAACTTCAGATCCAGCAGAGATCACAGGAATCAAGCAAAGAGATAAGGTTTAGTGGACAAGTTGACCAGTCGTCGGTAAATTTTAATAGTCAAGACAAGCCGTGACTAATAATTATAAACAAACAATTGTTCTGACTAGTCGTTATAAACAAAGAAAAATTATGTAACATACATTCAGTTGAATTTTGAGGTTTTATTTAAAAAAAATGTATATAAATTTTTAGTAGATCTTAAATTATAATATAATTGTAGTTTGTGATAATTCAAAATATCATTAAAAAAATTAAAGAAATTTGTTAATATAATAATTCTTTATGATGATGATTATACATCTTGCATCACAAGCCTTGTTTATATTTTCTGTTGGGGGGTTTTATTTGGATTGGCTAATCGGCTGAATGACTTTTTCTATTTATTTTTTCTATTTTATTATTAAATAATATTAATTAATATTTTCCTATCTAATAAATATTATGTCATATTAATTGAGATTGAGACTCATAGTAAGAGATTTAATTATTAAAATCCATAAAATTACTCTTTTATTATTATACATTTATACTCTTGAAAGTTATTAAAGTTGATAGTTATTTTCAACACATTTTCAATGGTTGGTCTGTAGGTGGGTTGGTTTCCCATGTCCTTTTAGTTGTGGTTATGCTTAACACTTGTTGTTTGAGCTATAAGTCTCTGTGAATTAAGGGTGGGAATAAACCCGTTCAATTTGTGAAACTGACCCAACTCGTATTATTTTTCTGTGGTTTGGGTTGGGTTGATAAAATATATGAGTTGGTTGGGTTTCTAAATTCTCAACCTGTACTATTTTTAATCCAACCCAACCCAACACGTCAACCTGTATTTATATAAAAATTATTATATAAATTTTGATATTTCATATAAAAATTAATAATATATAAATATAAAAGCTTTAAAATATTGGATTTGTTGTAAGGATTTTAATATTTGTAGTTTTTTATTTTTTTAAATAATTTATTTATTTTTGTTCACTATTTAATTAGACTATAAAAATGAGATTTTTCAAAAGTCCAACTCAATTAACCTAACTCGAAATTAAATTGAGATACGTAATGAGTTGGGTTGGGTGTATATCAACCCAACCCATACCCACCCCTAATGGAAATCGTGGTCATCTGTCATACATAGAATGACAACATTGCCGTTGTAATCATAAATAATATAACAGTCACATTTATTAAATTTAAATTATAAGAAAAAGAGTGTTATTAGTGGGACCAAACAGTTTAAGTTTGTACCTAACCAAGTTGTTAGGTTAGGTATGCTTTGGTTGAGTGAGCTCCAACTTTCTTGAAAAATGATGATATTGAACCAATATTACTGTCAACTGACTAAAGTACCAACACCTCCCTTGCATCATTAATAATACAATCCATGGAAGCGTTTAGAAGACAGATTTTATGTACTATTTATGTTGATAAATAACACCATCAGTTTGAAAGTGAATTATGTAACTGAAACTAACTCCCTGTTCAGCACCTCTAAGGTGTGTGGAAACGGTTATCCCACAATTATTTTGATAAAAATTTAATAATATTTTTATTATTTTTATGAAAATTATCATTTCAAAGTCATAGTTTAAAGTAACAAAGGCAGGGCACTATGATACTGAATGGAGGCTAAAACTTGTTTGATAATTTGCGTTTATAAGGTATGGCATTGAGCAAGAGTACACTCTTCTTCAAAAAGACATAAACTGGCCCTTGGGTTGGCCAGTTGGCGGCTATCCTGGCCCACAGGGACCTTACTACTGCGGTGTTGGGGCTGATAAGGCTTTAGGCCGAGACATTGTGAATTCTCACTACAAAGCTTGCCTTTACGCTGGAATTAACATCAGTGGCATCAATGGTGAAGTTATGCCGGGTCAGGTATGCCTCATACCAAAACTCTCACACCTTAATTTATTTATTTATTTTGCGTCTTTGTAACTTATTTTATGTTGGCCATTTATTTATTTAACAGTGGGAATTCCAAGTGGGTCCCTGTGTGGGCATCTCTTCTGGTGATCAGTTATGGATGGCTCGGTACATACTCGAGGTATCCAAATGAAGATGATTACATATGTTTATGAACTATAATCGCATTATGAATTGGTTTTTAATCCTATCTTATTAACTACTTTTATTCTGCTCAATCAAACAGAGGATTACTGAAATTGCCGGAGTTGTTCTTTCATTTGACCCAAAACCAATCAAGGTTCCTTTTGACTCTTCCTATCACATTTTTTAGTATGTAATTTAATTACCCGATTAGTTTGCTTAATCCTCCTTGAATTTTCCTCTAAATGATCAGGGTGACTGGAATGGTGCTGGTGCACATGCCAACTACAGGTACATACTAACTTAATTTTCCATAACAATGAGGCAAGAATATGGGAATAGCATTTTGACTTTTTGGTTCAATTTTTTTTTCCTTTCAGCACCAAGTCTATGAGGAATGATGGTGGAATTAATGTGATCAAGAAGGCAATTGAAAAGTTGGGGAAACGCCACAAGGAACACATTGCTGCTTATGGAGAGGGCAACGAAAGAAGATTGACAGGTCAACATGAAACTGCAGATATCAACACTTTCTCTTGGGTAACAGCCATTTTCCTATATTCAAGGATTTGGAATGCATCAAATATTTTACCATGAGCTATACCATTTCATTTCATAATAATAATCCTCCATTGGTCCTAATTTATTTCTTTTGCAAATTAAAGGGCGTTGCTAATAGAGGTGCCTCCATTCGCGTTGGTCGTGACACTGAGAAAGAAGGCAAGGGTAAGCATATCTTCGAGTTTTTAATTATAGCTAAATAGTGTCATCTAACTCGATTATGTATTTTAAAATGCGTGGGCGTCTGCACTACTAGAAGAAACTGTTTCCCATATTTCCTTTTATTTCTGTTTTGCTAATTTTTGCTTCTTGTTATGGTTGGCAGGATACTTTGAAGACAGAAGGCCAGCTTCAAACATGGACCCATATGTTGTGACTTCAATGATTGCGGAAACCACCATTCTCTGGAAGCCTTAGAAAACAGACTTGAGCAAGGATGATGGAGAAGAAATCGAGGGAAAATGAAAGCTTAAATTGAACCCACCACAAAAATAATTCTTATGTTTTTATCTTTGTAATGTGGCTATGCATTTAAGCCTGTTGTTTGAATTTGTTCCTTGCCATTCAAAACTATACTCTGTTTTTATTTTTCTTCGTTCTTTGGGATGCTCAGTTGTGATCATTATGATTATAGTTTAAAACTACTTCTGTTCTGTTTAAAAAATAAAGAAGATTCATAGCAGTTTTGGGAACCATTTAAAGATTTTAATGGATTCTATTTTTAATAATATGCATTAGGTTGAAATTCCCCTAAAAGTACAAGGCATTTTGACTGTATACTGAAATGTGAGAATACAGTAACTTAAAAGGTTGGCTTTTTGTTTTAGCGAACAGTCTCTAGATGAATAGCAAAGGATAATATCATTCAACTCCTTTTGTTTATCATCATACTCTCTGTTTTTACTTCATATCAGATGGTTGCAACTTATGTTCAAAAAAAGGGTTAACTACCCCTGGTTGGTACATGATTTAACAAATTAAAAAAAAAATGACATATATTTTAAAAATACTCGATCAGGTGATATTTCGTTAATTGTTATCTTGAAATAGTCAATTTTTATAAAATAATATTTCTATCCCTACTCACTTATTTTTTATTTTTTAAAAAGAAAATATATAAAAAATTAAATTTAAGTCCAATTAACAAGGCTTTTTTTGGTTAAATTAATAATTTTTTTTAAATTTTCTTGTTGATTCAAAGTAATTTGTGAACATAAAGAAGTAGATCTCTTATGAAAGCATTATATAAATCCTATATTTTTATCTCTTTGGCTTTATAAAAATATATATATATATATATATCTAATTTTTCTAATTTTACTCTCGATCAGTTAGAATTAGTGGCAAAAGTTAATAAAATATCATTTAATGGAGTATTTTTAAAACATGTGTTATTTTTTTTAAATTTATTGTTAGTTGTATAGTATAAATAATTATATATAACGATAATTAATTAAATATTTAATAAAATTTATTTTTAAAAGTACCGTAAATTTAAAAATAATTATACATATTTGATAAATCTTATTCTTAATTTATTATAAATAGGAGTAGATTTATTGAAGGATTAGTAGAGACTCAAGTTCCCACTGAAAAGAAAAAAGTTCATTTAATATTTAATTGTGTTTTTCCAAAAGTTTTCACTAAATTGTTATCATTCCCCCCCAATAAATTACACTCAAGCCCTCAGCATATATTTACATTTTACACTTAAATTTTCACCCCTAAGAATTTTAAATACAAATTAAAAGAGTTGGGCTTTCCAAACTAAAATCAAGCCCATAAATATTAATATCAATTTAATTTTTTAGATAACCACAAGCTCATTAATTTTTTTTCATTATTCTTACATTTGCTAATTCTACCATCAGTCTACCGCCCACAGAAATTTCCTAAATTATTATTATTATTTTGCATATGCAAAAGCCAAAAATATAATGACATGGCACACAACTCTTCCTATCTCCAAGCCCCACTCAATCAAGATGTTGTCTCCGTCCTTGATTGTAAGAATACAAATGATTGAAATAATTATTTTGTTGAATAAGTTTATTTACAATTATGTATATATATAATTTTTTAAGTACATATAATAATTGTTAATTAAAATGAATTTTTTATTTTATTAATTTAATTTTATATCTCAATATAATTTGTAATAATAATAATCTCTTTAAATTTGATGATTTTATTTTCTACAATATACGTGAGGATATATATGGAATTGTATTAATTATAGAATTGATTCTCAAAATCAAATATTGAAAAGCTAACCTTTCCTTATTTTTCAAAATATAACTTTTTAAAATCTGCTTTAATATAGAATGATTTTATTAAAAATAATTTTTAAAAATAATTACCAAATAATAGAATTAACTTTTAATTTTTTTAAAAAAATTAACTTTTAACTTTTAAAATTCCATTTGAATCCCAAAAAAAAAATCCGGAGCAGCCCAAAATACGCTTTCGATTTTGTCCTATCCGTTCATGTGCATATGGAAAGAAAGTGTTTGACTTTTTAACTTTGTTAGGCGAGGGCAGCCCAAGAAGCCCACATAGAAAATAAAGATTGATGGGGCTAATCAGCAATTTCAGTTGGAAGGAGCTAGTGATTACAATTTACGAACCTACAGATACATGAAAACACAAATCTTGCAGTTACAAAAAAACACAAAGCCACACTCCAATATACACATAAACCCCCTCCTCTAATCTCCTTAAACGCAGCTGCTTTCTCGCACCTTGAGATCCTTTCTCTCTCCCACTCAACGCTTTCCCCGCACTTCCTCTCAATTTGGTTTTTTTCAGTTTTCGCTGTCTATATAGAGAAATATGCAGCAACCCTTAGCTTGACTTCTGCAATAACAAAAAAAAAAAAAACTTAAAAAAACAATAACAAGAGCACGAGGTTCGTTTTTCATGTTACCCCAACTTCAATTTCATCTTAAACTTCATTTTTTTTTGCATAAATTTTTATCCCTTTTCATGTTTTTAGGTTACTCAATGAAGAACTTCGGTTGTTTTTTGTATGCTCGCTAAATGAAAGCTGCTTAGTTAGTTTGTTAGTGTTTCTATTGTTTTTAATCTGTAATTCAGATGCATGCTGAAATATATATTGTTTGGTGCTGTGTTCTGTCGTTCTTTAGTGTCGTTAAAATGATTTACTAGCTATTTAAACGTTTGCAGTGTACTTGGAGTTGGGAGTAAGAATTGCAATGTATGCTAGGAGATTAAAGTGTAAGAGTCAGAGATGGGGTTTCGTGTTTCAGCCATCTAAATATTCTTTTGGGCAAGACGGGTTGATAGATCATGCTTGTTCGCAATCTTTTAGCCATGTTTCTGCATTGAGAAACCACTCCAAGGATGGTAGTTTGATTAGAAGATATTTTTTAGGTTCAATCTCTTCTCGGGGAGTTGTGAGGTCTAGTTTGTGTTCGAATAGAATTGATTTACGTGCCTTTAGCTCTGAAGCTGATGGGAGGAATGCAAGTGGGAATAATCGTAAACCCCTTGATGATGGTGCTAACTTTGATAAGGGAGAAAAGGGAAAGACTCGAAGGGAAAAGGTTAAAGAAGATGCAAAGAACAAGGACGCACATGCTCGACTTGGAGAACAGGAACAAAAAGAATGGCTAAATAATGAAAAGGCCGCTATTGAGAGTAAAAAGAGAGAATCACCATTTTTGACTAGACGTGAGAGGTTCAAAAATGAGTTCTCAAGGAGGATTGTTCCATGGGAGAAAATAAACATTTCTTGGGACACATTTCCGTACTACATTAAGTAATTATCCAACACTGTTATCTTGTAGTCATCCATATTTTGTCTTCATGATTTCCATACTACATTAAGTAATTATCCAACATTGTTATCTTGTAGTCATCCTTATTTTGTCTTCATGATGAGCTTGGCTGTTATTGAGTTCTTTTATTCATTTATTTTATAGTGAAAATACCAAAAGTCTTTTGGTAGAATGTGTTGGTTCCCATTTGAAACACAAGAAGTTCACTGCTATGTTCGGTGCTCGTTTGACATCTTCAAGTGGTAGAATATTGCTTCGAAGTGTTCCAGGTTGTTAACTTTTCAATCCAAGTTAAACCATGTTCTTCTGTGTGTTAACTTATTAAATTGTATTCTAGAAGTTCAAAGTTAATTGGATTAAAAATGATGCCATCTGTAGGTACCGAGCTTTATCGAGAGAGATTAATTAGAGCGCTTGCACGAGAGTTACAAGTCCCCCTGTTGGTGCTTGACAGTAGTGTTCTTGCTCCTTATGTAAGATTTGAATACACTGGAAATGTTAAGATATTATTTTCCCACCCTTTTAAAAAAATGTTCCAAGTAAATTTTTGTCATTATGTCTGTTTATTTTGGTGTAGGATTTTGCTGATGATTCATCAGACTGTGAGTCTGATAATTATGAGGAAACTTCAGAGTCAGAAGTTGAAGATGAGAATGATGCGAGTAATGAAGAAGAATGGACAAGCAGTAATGAGGCGAGAACAGATGGTACTGATAGTGAAGTTGATATGCAGGCTACTGCTGAGGCGGCACTCAAGAAGCTTGTTCCCTTCAACCTAGAAGAGTTAGAGAAGGTACAATTTTTCCAGACTATAGTGAATTCAATTAAAAATATGGCAGTGATTATTTATCTTGAATATGTGAGAATCTGTCAGAGTTCTTATAGTATTTAGAGATGAGAATATAACCTGTCAGAATGTCTTACAATTTCAAATATGGCTTGATTGTCTTATATGTGATTTCTACATTATCTTTTATATGTTGGTAAACCATAAGTGAAATTTGTGAACCTTTTATGATATTGCCTTAGTCTGAGACAAGTATTATGTTTGCAACAGAAGTAAGAGATAATTCTATCAATATGAATCATAATAGATTTGTAGGGTAGGAGACATCATTCAAACTACGCTTTCTTAATTATGCAAATAAGGTTTATCATTTATGAGAAACTGAGGAGATGACCAAACTAGAGAAATAACATTTTGAGCTCTTGTAAACCTTTTCAGGATATATATTTGTCAAAGTAGGAGCAGTTTTAAACTGTTATAATGATTGGATTAGGCAGGCATTTAGGTCTGAAGTTGGTCTTGGACTGCTGGGAAGTTGGAACCTGCCAATAAGAGATCCCGTATCTCAGAACTGTATCCCATAGAATATACATATATATACATATATATGTATATACATACGTGCATGCGCGCGCACGCATATACACACACAGACACAGACACAGACACACACACACACACACACACATTGTCTTTTGCAGTTCTCTAAAAGTATCTTAGAACCTCTTTGCTAAATAGGTTTGTTAAAAAGTGTTAATCTCTCAGCTTCTTTTCTCTGTTCTTTGACTCAACTGAATTTTTAAATTTCTAGTACTTGGGCTTATATTGGTATGCAGTAACATATTCTGTTGTATAACTTGTTCACGATATTTTCTTCTGGTTGTTTTTTTTACTTTTCAATTACACCTTGGTATATTTTCTTTTCTGCTCCTTATATAAAAGTTACATATTCTATAGTATGGCATAGTCATGAAAGTTTGTTGTCACCTTCAGTATCATTTTGATCCTTGATTCATATTTAAAATTATGGACAGCTTGTTTTCTGCTGTATAAATGTCTCACATAAGTATGAAATTTTTTCATTTATATTGTTACCAAATTGAACTATGAAGTATGATTTATCTTCCTCATCCTGATGTTGCTTTTGTTGCAGAAGCTCGCTGGAGAAATTGACAGTTCTTCTGAGTCATCGAAGTCTGAGGCTGCTGAGCCTTCTGATACATCCAAACGGCTGCTAAAGAAGGGTACCATGAACTGAACTGTTGTAGTACTTTAAAAAAAATTAAAAAGAGATCATGCTGGATCTCTTTGGCAATTGCCGAGAAAAAGCCACATGGAATTTTTTAGGCTGGTCAAGAAAAATATAGTTTATTTTTTTTCACTCTTCTCTACTTCACACTCATACACAGATCTGCTACTGATTAAACCAATCTAGTGAAAGGAATATGTGATGGGGGAAGGAGAGAGTGAGGAGGTACAGGGAAAGGAAGTGTGTGTTGCATCTGACCAGTGGTGTTCGAGTGCAGAAGAGTCAGTGAGTCACGGATAGGATACGGTGTTAATGGCTGGTAGATTAGAATTATTTATTATTATAAGCCAACTTTTTGTTTTGGTTTGAATTTTCTACTTTCTTGAAATCAAAACTGAAACTCTACTCACTGCTTTTCCATTTTCATAAGCTGAAACTGAACTAAAGACATTGTAAAATTGTACCTATTTTCAAAGAAAAAAAGTGGGGCTAATTTGGTCTTGTAATTTCATCAGCTCTTAATCACATCCCTTGGTAGCGGCAATCACAGAAGTGTCACTGTGATGAAGATGAAGTTTTGCGTCAAGTGCTAATGAAAGTTTTGATTTTGGATATTTGCGTATACCTTTCTGTATGTGCTATGTGCTAACAATCTAGTTCCATTAATAAAATAACTCAGTGTATTTTTAATAGAGAAATCTCTGATCAAAGATGGAAATTATCATGTTTTCTGTTTTTCTTCTTTGAATTTAACTAATTCATTATACTTTCTGATCTTTTCTTAGGGGATCGAGTGAAGTACATTGGGCCTTCTGTGCGCGTTGAAGCTGATAATAGGTAATCAATTGGTTATTGCCTATGACCTTTGCATATTTAAATGAAGTGTTAAATAGTAAATCTACTTTCAGAATCTATATGTGCCCCCATCACTTCTTTGGAAGCTAGTAAAGGCCTCTTGCATGTTAGAGAAGGTTATTGGTCAGACAATTCAAATGAATGGATATGAACTAATTGCTGTTCACTAAGAAGATACAGTTTGTAGTGCATAAGAGTAACTGAAAATTGGAGCTAAGTTGAAGAATAAAATGAATTACTGATAGTCTTCACAAAAATGTGAATTTGTGTAATTTTTTTTTTCTCTTTTACATTTTACATGATATTCCTGCATCAGAATATTCTATATTTTGTGAGTGATTTATTACGAGTCTTGAGGAGCTTCCTGTTTGAATCAGGCACATTAGAATTCTACAATTTTTATAGGGCTAGATAGTAGATATCCGTCTAGAGGAGAGAAAATATGGTCCATTATCATTGATCAACTTTTGTGAGTTTCTCACCTTATGATCCGAAACCTATCTTTAAGTGCAGAGAGAAAAAAAAACCTGCTGTCTGTAGTCAACTAGGTTTACACAAGTTTTTCACCCCCAAGGCTTAAGTCGTTTGGATGCACACCAGGTTTATAGATTATAATCTACTTATTTTGAGCTATGCATTGAGTATTGGGTTTCTCCCTTGGAGCCCGTTGCTTTCCTGCGTGCTGCTTTCTGTTCCAAACTTACATTTGGTCTCCAGGGCCACTGTTATTATGTCACTGTAGAGTTAGGTTCTGAAAGAAAATCAAATGACTGGCATCTATCTGGATACTGGAGTTTTGTTGCAGAAATCTGAATACCTGTTTGTATTGAATTACCTTAACCAAGTAACATTGTCATCTTCTCCACATAAGTAACTTGTAAGCAAATTCTGACAAATTATGCTCTACATAATTAAGAAATATAGACTCCTTTTCCACTTGGACAACGAAAAAAGGACATAATTTAAAAAATATAGACTCCTCTTCCCTTAGACAACGAGAGAAGGACATATAAATATACTGAACTTACACAAACTCAATTATTTTTTATTTGTACTTTTTTCTGCAGGTTTTGCTTTGCCAATTGCATAAACTGACTTTGTATAACCTAATTTATCAATGGCAAAAAGTTTATGGACTTTTGAGTAATATCTTCACCTACCATAAGCTGGTGTTGTTCTTGTGTTTAGCTTTGGTGACCACATGAGTTAAAAATATCCTTTGATGCAAGTGGATTTTCATCATTATATTGTTAATCTTATCTGGTGATTTTAATTTCAATTGTCTGCTTTTTTGGATATTGTGACATTTAAATTCAGGATTATATTATATTTTTATCTATTTATCTTGAATTTAGTTGGTATAGTTGGGAATTTTTTCCTCCTCCTCCCAAAGTATATGTGATTAGTTTACATGTGGGGCTTGGGATATCAGCATCTTTACAGTACTTAGCTGCTCTTGTTGGATCTAAAATAATGTGCTGGCTGACAACCTTGCTACTAGAGGGTCATCTTATTGTTATATTTTTATGAACCTTTTGGTATAAAATCATCCGACTGTGAACTTTGGCTTCACGGTCTTGTGATATTAACTTATATATGCATCACAGGATCATTTTGGGGAAGATAATGACATCTGATGGTCCGAAAAATGCTTATACCATTATTCCTGACAGGTGGGTTGGTAAGTCGTCCCAGTATAGGGAAGAAAAAACTCATAAATAGCTCTTGTTGAACTGCAAGTGTCAGTGGTTTATTTTTCTTGTTAGGATCAAAGTAGGTTCCTTGTTTTGTTGTAGTTTTAACTCGTTATTTGATGCTGAAAATATTATCTAACTTGCTAGTTGGGTTTTATGTTTTCGGAAAAAAAAAAAAAATTTCTTTGAGTTTTTGGATTTGCCTTTTTATATGCAAACATTTTTAGCTTGTAAAAGGTTGTTTTATTCTTAAATACATACACATACATACCAGTCCAAGTCTTCCGCACTAGTCTTCTTACGAGTCTTAAACTCCACAAAAGATCTGGTTTATAATAATTAATAACAGGTAACTTTTTTTTTTTTTTTTTCCGGGTACAGTTTTAGACCTTTCTATTTTTTTGGTGGAATCTTCTGAAAGATGTTGGTTTTCTGCTTTCTAAAATTTGATGTTGAAGGAAACATTTCTAGTTCAATCGAAACATAGCATGTTGCAGAAGATTTCTCTAAGTTGTGGCTACAAAACAGTAAGGTTCACGTAATTCGTAGTCCCAACAATATTATTTTATAGAGGCTTTACTATACTAAACTTTCCAAGTAATATCCTAGTATTTCCATCGCAAGTGATGATGTGGCACACATATATCAAATGACTAATTTCAAAATTTGTAAAGTTACTTATTACTCCATTCCAGTATCTAATCGATGAATCTCACATCACTTGGGATTAAATAATTGGGATACTAGTTCAGAAGTGTAGCATTACTTCCACTCATCAAAATGTATATTATTTGTAGAGCTCGAAAATTAAATAACAAAAAGTGAAGCACCTTGGCACTTAAAATATTCATAGAAATTTTTTTATCTGTTGTTATGGCTGCGACCATTCAAAACATGAAGAAATTACCTGTTACATCAGCTTGTATGAAAATTCCAAAGGCATGATGCACCACAAGATAAAAAATATAATATAGCAAGATGCCCTTGGTGGTGAGCACAAATACTGTAAGTTGAGTCAATGGGCTTGGTACCTTTTCAAAAAGATTAAGACAGTCTTTGTTGTCTTCAAAATCAACTTTTGCCCAGTCAATGCCATCTTGGATATATTCCTAGAAAATAAATAATAATATCCGATGAGTATTAGCACCACAAGCCAGGATCTTTTATACAAAATCTATAACCTTATCTGTGCTATATGCATGATTGTTAGAAGATAGAATTACCATAGTGAGGCATTGAGGAATATGTAAGACATATGTAAGAGATGTATTTGTTCACACTGCAGGCATTTGTATGCGAATACTTGGCCCAAAATTTAAAAAAAGAAAATCGCTGACGAATGGTTTTTGTATTCCATAGAATCAGCATTGTACATGGGAAATTGGAACTGGTTGCCTCTTCCAAATTCTAGCAATATATATTGTTTCACCATTAACCTTTTTTTGATTATTTTGCAATATGCCTATTCTTTGAATATATTTGGCAAGCGATGGCTATTATCCAAGCCAAGACCATACCTGGGTAGTTTTTGGATAGACAGTTGAAGTAGTTAATTCTCTTCCATAGACATATGGTGCATGTCACCAGATAATTGATTGGGCCTGATTAAACATGGTAGACTTAGTATGGATTGTGTTGAGTACATTTACTGGTCATTTACTCTGTTTCTCTTTCTGTTGGCCATGGTTTCAATAAGAATTTAAGATGATGAGGGAAATGCTATAATATTCAAGTCAGATTTATTGGTCTTATGATATAGATGAACATGGCGATGGCTTTGAAGTAAAGACACTGTAACACTTGAAGGAAGATTTAGAATCAGAAGCTTGATTCAGTTATAGAAAAAATGCAATAAGTTTAGGTCGTAAATTGTGTAATTATTCTGATGAATGGGCCCTGTTTATTGACTTGGGCCTCTGATCTGTTTGTTGGTGTTAGTAGACAGTGATTGTCTTTCTATTGAATATACTGCTGGTATCTTAAATCCCAAAATTATTTCTAGCTGTGTAGTCTGAATTTCTAGTCTTTGAATTTATTGAGCAGTCTACCAGTATAGCTTACTTCATTAGTTGATTTGGATCTGAAGGACAAGACTTCCTCCAGCTTTCACAGTTGATCCTTTGAATGCCATCCAATGCTTTAACCCTTAGATTAAGTGTGTTCTCAATATATTCTTGCAGCTTTGATCAAAGTATCCATATTTGCAGGCCTTTATCCAGTGGTCAACGTGGAGAGGTATATGAGGTGAATGGAGATCGAGCTGCAGTCATTTTGGATATCAGTGCTGACAATAAAGGTGAAGGAGAAAAGGATGACAAAGTGGCGGAGCAGCCTGCACGACCACCAGTTTACTGGATAGATGGTAATATTCTCAAATCAGTGAGGAATATATGTTATAATTTCATTTTGGATGTCATGCTACGATTTCTTGAAGTTTTGATAGTTTAGTATCGTTGTCTTTTTAATTTACTTTTTTAAAAGTTTCCAGTTAAAGCCACTAACATTAAACTTTCCCAATCCATCTTTCTTTTTTCATTTTATTTTTTTATTACATTTATCATCCTTTTTATGGCTGGCCTGTGAGCTACAGAGTAGGGAGAGCCTGTTCTTCCCTAAAATTCTCCCTCTTGCATTTTTGTTGGGACTTGGTTCTGACAAGTGACTTTACCAACTAGGCTAGCTGACAACCATCCATTTTCACATATCTTCAATATAACATAAGGTTGGATATGGATGAATTAGTCTACTTAACGTGACTGTTGTTTGTTTGTAGCTGTAACTTCTGACTAGAAAGGAAAAAAAAAATTTCAACCATTAGGAATAATTGTTTTCTTGCCATGCATATGCCAATTTTGTTTGGAAAATCATAGTTTATGTTTGATTGTTATCCTTTTTATTCTTGTTCATTTAGATGTATGCAATCTGAAAATTCTACTCTGGTGCAGTTAAGCACATTGAGCATGATCTTGATACACAGGCAGAGGATTGCTATATTGCAATGGAGGCATTGTGTGAGGTATAATGATAAAACTTTTGCCTATTTTTTATCTGAAAATTCCTCAAGCTTCTTCTAAAGCTCCATCTTTCTTTGTTCGTGTAAATCATTATGTCACAACTCTATTTGATGTTTATTTTTGCTTTGTTTTCAGGTTTTGCATTCCACACAGCCTCTTATTGTCTATTTCCCAGACTCCTCTCTTTGGTTGTCCAGAGCAGTTCCCAGGTGTAATCGTAAGGAATTTGTCCGTAAGGTGGAGGAGATGTTTGATCAATTATCAGGTCCCGTTGTTTTAATTTGTGGGCAGAACAAAATTGAAACTGGACCGAAGGAAAAAGAGAAATTTGTAAGCTTCATAGTCTAATATCAAGTTATAAATGCCTATGGACACAAATTATATGCTGCTTTGATTGACTTTACCTATTCCACTTGTTTTATGATGCTCAACAGACGATGATACTCCCTAATTTTGGACGCCTTGCAAAGCTGGTAATGCTCATAACATTTTAGAAAGTTTTTTCATTTGCCAAGCAATTTGTGTTAAATAAATCACTTTGTTGACATTTCACTTCTTATTTATAGCAGTTTTATTTTATTTTTTTTCTTGCATTGTTATGAATAAATTGATTGTTTGTTTGTTGTTTAGTTTTGGAATCTGACTTTCAATGTTGTGATCGTGCACTCAACCTTGTTCTGGTTGGAACACTTGGTAATATGGAGTGTGCTGTTTACAACTTTCGGTAGAATGTGATGCCCTATAATAGTTTTGTACCTCTCTTTTAAGATTGGTCACAATTAAGAAAGATTATGCAATATGTTTTGTTATTTGTTTCCTTTGGCAAATGTCTTGATAGAAGTACCGACCATGGTTCCCCCCTACTTTCCTGACAATTTATTGGTATATTAGTAGACTAAGGAGGCATCAATAACTTTGGCTTTCATGCTTGTTGTTAGTTGTTCTTGATTTAAAGTTGAACTTTGTGGCAATCTTATTGTCATTTCTTCTACTGTTCTAAGATGTGAATTCAATTTAGATAACTTTAATTTTTCAGCCACTGCCGCTGCAACGGCTTACCGAAGGACTCAAAGCAACAAAGAGATCTGATGATAACGAAATATATAAGCTCTTCTCTAATGTTTTATCTATACATCCTCCAAAGGTGAAATGGATGTTTTAGTTTTTATTAAAAATTTTCAAAATATGAGGATTGCCATTATCACATATTCTTCAATGTTCTCATTTTGCAGGAGGAAGATCTCCTTAGAACATTTAATAAACAGGTTGAGGAGGATAGGAGAATTGTGATATATAGGAGCAATTTGAATGAATTGCACAAGGTACGGAGTTTTTTACCTACCCTTTTTTAATATTATTGTCTGGGCAATCTTAATTATTTGTTAAATAATATGTGGGGTAAATTCCATTGGTTTTGATGCTGGGATGACTTCTTTGAATCTTTGATAGTACTCCTAAATTAAATATTTTGCAGGTTCTTGAGGACCATGAGCTGTCATGCACGGACTTGTTACGTGTAAATACTGATGGTGTGATACTGACAAAGCAGAGTAAGAAACCAAAGCTGATGTACATTAACAGATTTCAGTACTATTTAATGAGTAGCGCATCTATTTGAATATTCCAATACTCTGATGTTGATGTCAAGAAATGGCTTTGGTCCCCTTTTTTGGTTAAAATATTGTATTCAAAATTTTGGATTTCTTGGTTCAAAGTTTGCTACTAATTGATGAGGCAAGATTTTTGAGCAGCTTGACAGGTGATTCATTTTTGGGATGACAAAAAATGAAGTCTCATTATAAGAATATATGTATGTGGCAATTATATGTGATATAAAAAGGGCTATTGAGACCCCTAAAAATTGTGAAGTCCATGATTCTGCTTTGGTTTATATTTGAAGGATTTCATTCTACTCATTATAAATGTAATTAGTACTGTTATTTCTTTATGGCTATTTACCCTATTTGAAAGCTTAATTTTGGATTCTTTAAATCCTTACTCCTAGTTCTGAAAAATGTATTTTTAGGAAACTCTGCAAATTTAACTGGCTGCAGAATCTTAGTAGTGATTAATAATACGATGTTTATGCAATTGCGCAATAGTTTATTACCTACTCAATTCTGTGCAGGAGCTGAGAAGGTTGTTGGCTGGGCAAAGAATCATTACTTGTCATCTTGCTCATTTCCTTCTGTAAAAGGGCAGCGATTGCACCTGCCTCGTGAAAGGTATCATTTAATTTTCTTGAAACATGTCTATTGTATCATCATGCTGCATTAGCTTGAAGGTGATTGCTGTCGTTCCATGTCAAAGCCTTGAAATTGCAATCTTGAGGTTGAAGGAGCAAGAAGCTGCATCCCGAAAGCCGACCCAAAATTTAAAGGCATGTATTTTCATGTTCTGTTCTTTACGGATGCTGTTCAAATGATGAACTTATTGAATATTATCCTTCACCTCTAACATATGCTATCCTTCAGCAGAACCTTGCAAAGGATGAGTATGAAAGCAATTTTGTCTCAGCCGTCGTACCTCCTGGTGAAATTGGTGTGAGATTTGATGATATAGGTGCTCTTGAAGATGTGAAGAAGGCCTTAAATGAGCTTGTTATTCTTCCAATGAGGAGACCAGAGCTCTTTTCTCGGGGAAATTTGTTAAGGGTATTCAATATATATCTATGCAGATCATTTTGATGGAAATTGGAGTAAATTTTGTGCTATGCCTTTACCATTGTGTAATTATATTAAGCTTTTTTCAGCCGTGCAAAGGCATATTACTCTTTGGGCCTCCAGGAACTGGGAAGACCCTGCTTGCTAAGGCACTTGCAACAGAAGCGGGTGCAAACTTTATTAGCATTACAGGCTCCACTCTAACCTCAAAGGTATGCTGCTCTATCCCAGTTAATAAGATTTGAATTTCCAGAATCAAGTTTCTATTCACTCATCTTAACTTTGCCAAATTCCCTTTTGCGCTTTTAAGCTTGGAGAAGCAGGGTTTCAAAACCTTGCCATCTTTAGGGGTGTTCGCGGATCGGATTTTGCGAATTGGGCATCAATCCATATCCGATCCACGATTTTGCGGATTATAAATTTTCAATTCAATCTTATCCACAGATCTGTAAAACTCAATCTAAATCCAATTAATACATCTGCGGATCTGATGTAGATTTGACTCAATCTATATCCAATCCACTATTTTGCGGATTTTTTCGCGAATTCAAATTTTTTAATTATTTCCAATCTATGAACTAACTAAATAAAAAAATTTAATATAAAAATAACTTTACTACCGATCAAATTCAAAATTAAATAAGATTTAAATAAATTAATTGTTTGAATAAAAACTAGAAAATACATTCAAAGTTTTAAAGTATAACACACTAAAAAGAAAAAATTTCATTTGTTTAAATTAGTATATGAAAATTAACTGTTTAGAAAGTTACATTTCTTTATTTAATTATTTTTTATTTTATATTATTAGTGGATAAGATATAATATGGCGTTAATGTAACTATATTTTAACTTATTTATTTATTAGTAAGTATTAATGCCACATTTACAAGTTTAATTTTTTAATTAAATAAATATTTTTTATTTTTTTATGGATTCACGGATTTTTGTGGATTTACAGAAGTAAATGCATATCCAATCTATCGATTGCGGATTTTCAAATTTTCAATCCAACCCAATCCAATCTATCAATTCACAGATCAGATTTTTACGGATTGAATTTCTACGGATCAAACGGATTGAGCGGATTGGATTGGATTCTGAACATCCCTAGCCATACTCTTTTCAAATGCTCACTTTTAAGCAGCAATGACACTCTCCGAGCTTTTTAAGTTCATCTTTTGCTTCCAGCACCAAATAGGCGTCACTGTGGTTCCTTAGACATTGCAAAAGTCAAAGACCAAGTTGATCCTTTGATTAATACCAATTTGTTTGAAGAAATTATATTGATCGCTATATTTATTAGTTGTTGAGTTTTTTATGATTCTTTTTGGTATCTAAATAAGCATCTTCTTGTGTATGTGGCTTCTAGAAAACACGCATATAAAGCACCAGAAGAGGGAATGTCTTGGCTTTCTTATTGTATTTCTCCTTTTTATAAATCATATCTAGTCTGTGTTGAAGTGTAGCCGGAAATATGAAGTTAGTTGGATGAATGGACATTGACAGATTGTTTATTAGTAATATAAAACCCTAGTTCATAAACAACTGTTATAATTTCATTGAAGAATTGTCATGCTTCTGCTTTGATCAGAAAATATGTTAAATCCCTATTTCTTTGTGATACAGTGGTTTGGTGATGCCGAAAAGCTTACCAAAGCTCTCTTCTCTTTTGCCAGCAAGTTGGCACCTGTCATAATATTTGTTGACGAGGTAGAATTCTCTTTTTTAAAATTTGGCATAATAAGCTGTTGTTTTACAATCATTAAGTGTGGAATTTTTCTATGACATCATCATTTACTCTGCTTGTGTTTTTTCTTTATTTAATTTGCCAAAAAAGGTTAATTAGAAAAAGATTAGAAAGTTTTGTGAAGAAGCATAAGAATTATAAAAGAGTAACAACTGTAGAGGTTTATGAATTCTGAGTCTTCAATCTGAAGGACCTACTTTTTCTTTTTGGTACATCTTTTATGATCCACTGGAAAATCATCATGAATGGTTTATTCTTTATCTAATCTTCAAGTTGGTAACTCAATCTGGAAGAATATGTGTAACCACTTGTGGTAGTGGTCAGAAGTCTTAAGGAAGAAATGAAATGCATGAACTTTCAGTGCTTCTATGTCTCTAGATTTATGTTCATGAGATATGGTGATCATAATCTTTGAGAAACATTTGTTTTCCTTTTTAGTTGTTTATTTTAGCTTTAAAATATTAGTATTTTTTTTTCAACCTTTTGAGTTGGTAAATTATGGCCATAGTGGCCAAGAACGGATTCCTTGATTAAAAGGTTATTTCCCTTTGGTTTTCTTTTCAGCCTTCCTGTAATAAATTTTGGACTCCATATTATATAGGTTGACAGCTTGCTTGGTGCTCGTGGTGGTGCTTTTGAACACGAGGCGACTAGAAGAATGAGAAATGAGTTTATGTCAGCATGGGATGGATTGAGGTCAAAAGAGAGCCAAAAAATTCTCATCCTCGGTGCTACAAATCGGCCATTTGATCTTGATGATGCTGTCATTCGTCGCTTACCAAGAAGGTAAGATTGCAATATAATGCACACCTCGTGAAGAATAATATATCTTGGAATTGTTGAGCAGTTTTCAAATGATTCTACAAGCACGTCCACTTCCTTTTGTATACTTTTAGACGTGGAACTGGTCATGTTGCTTAATGCAGTTCCTTTTTTGCTATTTAGGATATATGTGGACTTGCCAGATGCTGAAAATCGTATGAAGATTCTTAGAATTTTTCTTGCTCGTGAAAGTTTAGAATCTGGTTTCCAATTTGATGAACTTGCGAATGCGACTGAGGGATATTCTGGCAGTGATTTGAAGGTAGTACTCAGACATTTACTTTCAATCTTTATTTAAATATTTTGACGTGTGTATTTTGTATCTCATGCTGTCTTGTGCTCTTGCACAGAACCTCTGTATTGCTGCAGCATATAGACCTGTCCAAGAACTTCTAGAGGAAGAAAGGAAGGTGTGTGCCTTTGGTTTCCAGCTGTTAGTTTGATTGTCATGTAAAATGCAAGATCATTATGAGGACTGTGCTTTTGTTAATCTAAATTGTGGGAAAATTGTAATTTCAGATCATGCTACGTTTTGATAATCTTTATTGCTATTCGGTAACCTAGAAAAGTATTTAGAAGTCAGTAAGAAAATATGTTGGGATTTGTTTGCTTTCTTACAAACTGGAGGAAAAAGGAAAAACCTTTATACTGCCCGTAAGTAGTTAAAGTTGTCTGTGTACCATGCATTTCCTACCCATAGAAAGTTACTGGGTAAGATGAAGTGCTGTTCGTATACTCCCTTTCACACCTTGTAGTATGCTGCCTTGATTGGGACAATAGTTAATTTATTATCAGGGGTCAGTGGTAAATTAGACACAATAACTTCTAAACTTAAACATTGGAATCTCTTGCCATGTCCTTGAGATAAACATAAAAACTATAGGTCACTTTTTCATTTTTGTTGTTGGAATTGCACCATGATGTGATATAATCAGACAATTCACGGAGTAGCTATAGCTTTGAATTAGATGTTATTTTATGTTGCTTAGTGTACAATCTTTATGTTGCGGTTCTATAATCTATAGTATTTATTGCTATTTGATTGTGGCCTGCCACTGAATCTTGTCAGTGTTTTATACAGAGAGGCAAAAATGATGCAGCTCCAGTATTGAGGCCACTTAAGTTGGAGGACTTTATTCAGTCAAAAGCCAAGGTAGTTAATTTTGCCAATTTATCACATTTGTATACTCTTTCTATTTGTAAATACACTTTTTTGAACCTTGGTATCCATGATCTATTTTGTAGGTTGGCCCTTCGGTTGCTTATGATGCCGCAAGCATGAATGAGTTGAGAAAATGGAATGAACAGTATGGAGAAGGGGGAAGCAGGAGAAAATCACCTTTTGGATTTTGAAGCTAACACAACAGGGTTTCCCCCCCCCCCCCCATAATTTATTTTATTACTATTATTATTATTAATTTATTCTCGGAAAAAGGCTTCAGGTCCGATCTTGATGTATCACCAGAAAGAATTCTCTCATGTTCATACCTTTTGTGTTGGGTGGGAAAGATCTCTATCTCAAATCATACAAGGTGGTGTTTTCTAGTAGGTCGTGTTTGTAGAGTAAATTTTTTCTCCTACCCCTACAATCAAAATTTACAGGCAAAAGTTATGCCATGTATGTTGTAATCGTAACATTTTATAATTTTTTAAAATTTTTTCTTGTTTTAGATGAGCAGATTCTGAACAATTTTGAGCAGCATTGTAGTTGGTAGGTTGAGAAATAAGTTCAATATATAAAATCTTTCTTTTTCATTTTCGCCATCTTTAGTTGAGTTCTTTACTTTTTTATATTTATTTTTAAATTGGCAGCTCTTGTATGTGATTTAATCATATTCATGTTCTTTTATTTGTTATAATTTCAGTGCTTCAGTGTATTTCACTGAAATGAATTCATGAAATTTGTGCTCTAACTAAGTTTTACTGTGGATAAAGCATTTTGTCACTATTTTTAATCCATACCAAGATAACTTTTCTGAAAAATGGAAAGAAATTCACATTGTTACATTAATTGAAAGTTGTATCTATTAATAGAACCAAAAATTGCACCATGAATTGGAGCTATTTGATCCAACTTCAAGGCTTCTGCACTGAAAATATGAGAGAATATAATGGTTATTGAATATTGCAAACAAATAAGATTATATGTACTAACTTTCTCAGTAGATTTACAAACAAGTGAAACAACGCAACACACCGGGAGTTTAAATAACTGATTTTGCAAGTGTATTCATTAACTAAACTTTTCAAAAACTTACAAGGACTTAACTGCAAATTACACTAAACTCTTAACCACGCGGGCAATTCAAGCGTGCGTGGCCACAGGGTGGTCGAAACTTTTAGTTAGATGTTGAAGCAGGAAGCATAACGGCATAATTTGCGAAAAATGTCGTCGTTTTGGGTGTCTTTCGTTTTCCGAAGGAGCAGATTCCTAAAGCCCTCATTGTCTCCTCTCCTCAGCGGCAACAACAAACCATCTAATCCGATCATAAACCCTAAACTTAACCCTCATATACGCAAATTGACCAATCATTACCGTTGGATTCCAAATTCTGAACAAAATTTCAGATACGTATGTGTAGCAAGCATCTGTACGACACCGTCGCAGTCAAGTGGGGAGAAAGAGACTAGTAGTAGTAATGAGAAATCATCGTGGATTGACTTGTATTTGCCGAGACAAGTGAGGGCTTATGCGAAGCTGGCTCGGCTTGATAAGCCGATCGGGACGTGGCTGCTGGCTTGGCCTTGTATGTGGTCAATTGCAATGGCGGCGCCACCTGGACACTTTCCGGATTTCAAAATGATGGCGCTCTTTGGCTGTGGCGCTCTCCTTCTACGCGGGGCTGGGTGTACCGTTAATGACCTCCTCGATAGGGATATTGATAATATGGTAACTGCTTTGATTCTCCCTCTCCGCTTTTGATTTTAATCGTAGACATCGTCAATAATATATATATTTTTTTTTTTGCTAATAGTTTTGGGTATTTTTGGTTAAAATAAATAATGCCCTACTGATGTTTTTGAACTGGTACTGTCTCAAAACCCTTTATTGATACTCTCACATGGAGGAGCACAAGAGTTCAAAGTTCACATTGAAGTTTCCAAATTCAGTAGACATTTATGAATTCACAAATGATCAACTGTAACTTGCTTAGTTGTTACAGTGTTTTTGAATGAGTGGTGTTTTTTTTTTTTTTAAATTAATTTAAGCCCTGTCAAAATCCATCGCTCCATAATTTTTTGTGTATTCAACTGATTGTGTGAAGTGTTTCTTTGCTATATGACCGTTTCTTCAAGAGCTAGATGATTTAATATTTGATATTTGTGTAATGCAGGTGGAACGCACAAAGTTAAGGCCAGTTGCGAGTGGTCTTCTGACACCATTTCAAGGACTTTCTTTTCTTGGGTTTCAACTGCTTTTAGGTCTTGGGATTCTTCTCCAGTTGAATAATTTTAGGTTTTTGTTTTCCAACCTATCAATATTTACCTTTCTGATTACCTAGGTCTAAAGAATTTTGCAAAATGAGTGGAGTCTAGTAATGTTGCAAACAACATCCTACATATAACTATGAATGGAATTTGTCGCTTATATTAGGTCTTTGATTTTCTTTTCTCTGTTTTGGTTTGTTGATCTGGTTAATAATGAAAACTGCATATATATGAAGCATTTGTGCTTCTTGGGGCTGATTTTTCTTATTTTTAACAGCCGCGTTTTGGGGGCTTCATCTTTGTTGTTAGTCTTCTCCTACCCCCTCATGAAGAGGTTTACTTTCTGGGTAATGATTATATACATGAATACTTTCTGTCATTTTGTGACTCTTACTTTATCTTTGAGGAATTGTTTTGTATGAACTAACCTGTGCTTATGCAATCAAATTATTCTGGTTCAGCCTCAAGCCTATCTAGGTTTGACCTTCAACTGGGGAGCCTTATTAGGATGGGCTGCAGTCAAAGGGAGTTTAGATCCGGCTGTTGTGTTCCCGATGTACATTTCTGGAGTTTTTTGGACTCTCGTGTATGATACAATATACGCACATCAGGTATAATGATATGTCTTTTGAAAATTATAATCTCTTTATGCTGTGCCCTTTCTTTTCAACTTTTCATGGAATTAAAGTCTCATGGAAATTTTGGTAAAGGAAGATTCCTATGGTTATGAAATGGCTTGTTCCCATGTGCTTTGGGGTTTGCTACTTTTCTTTCTCTTTTTTCTTGTTTGTTTACTTTTAGAAAGCAAAAGAAAAAAAAAATCTTGTCAGACAACATTATAAAAAATGATTAATCAGCCTTATTCCATGGGATCTAGAAGCACTTCTGCAATCCTCTGTCTCTCCAGCGCTCTTTTTGTTTTTTTTAGTACTTTTTTCAAAGGGGAATCAAGGCCTTCCTTAGAAGTTGTCTCTCTATTGAAAGGATATAACACATATGAAACCTTAGCTTCGCTGACTTTCTGAGGTATAACCTTCACCACAAAAGTTAACTAGAAGTTCGTTTCAGACACTTTTTAGATTCTGGGCTATTCTCTTTTTAACTTTACTGTTTAGGTTTTTACTTGGGCACCTTTATATTCAACTGAGTCTACTGATCTCAGCTTATATGATCATTTAAAATGTTCATTGTTGTATGATTTTTCAATATTCATCAATTTTAGTGATTTAGAGATATCTTCTCATAATTGTTTAAAGATTTGGCATTCAAAGATCTAATGAGATGAAGCAAAAATAAATAGATGACTTTCACTTTTCTAATCAACGAATGATGCTTGAGAGGTGTCCAGGATAAAGAAGATGATTTGAAAGTTGGTGTAAAATCTACTGCTTTGAGATTTGGGGATTCTTCTAAGGAATGGATTACGGGGTTTGGAATTGCATGCATAAGCAGTCTTGCCCTCAGTGGATACAATGCTGACATTGGTATTTATTTGCTCTTGGTTGTCTTTTGTTTCTCATGACTTCCTTCATTAGTAATTGTTTGAACCTTTTTTCTTTTTCACAGGTTGGCCATATTATGCTTTCTTGGCAGCTGCATCAGGACACTTAGGTTGGCAAATATGGACAGTTGACCTGTCCAGCCGCAAAGATTGCAATAGAAAGTGCGTACGTGGACCAAACAAATAATTGGATTTCAATTATGAGCTTATTTATCTTCATACTTGAACACCAATATCTATTCTCCATTTTATGGTTTGAGCACAGTTATTTCTTGTATTTTTTTTTAAAATATCATGTGTAAACATCAGGAAAGCAGCCTCTAATGTTGCTTTCACTTGTCTGCATGAATTAAATAGTACGTGATGTGTTTCTCCAATTATATTTTCAATTTGTTGATTGCGGAATTGAAGAGAATTATATCTTGAAATCAGGCTCATTGCTTCTAATTGATATTGTTACTAACTTTATTTGCATTTAATGCAAGCAAATATGTATTTGTTCTGCTGTTAACATTATCAACTACTTGACTGCTTCCATTTTGTCTTTCCATTGTTCCAGATTTGTGTCCAATAAATGGTTGGGTGCTACTGTTTTTAGTGGGATTCTATTTGGAAGACTCATGCAATAAAGGTAGAGGTACGTTGACCCCCTAGAATTTATAAGATGTGCCATATAACTTATGAAATTCATCCATGATTGATGTTTGGTCGACGATATGGTGATTTTTGTGAATTGACCAATTATGTGATTTTTAACTATGTATTTGTTTGCAATTATCTCTTGTGTCTATATTATGAATGCAGATTGAATTTTCGGAGTAGAAAGGTTTTGGGACAGAATAAATGTTGCAAGTGCTAAGCATGGTAGCTCTCTATAACAGATTATTGTTCCTTTATATATTCTTTGTGTGTGCACCTGCAAATGCTTTAATTTTCAGTTTCTCAATTCCAGTATAGCTGCTAGCCAAAAGATATTATTTTATTCTTAGAATGTCATTTTCTTATTTTTAAGTTGTGTTGATAAACTTTATTGTTTGCTAGTAGTTCGGTTCACCACTCACACATTCCTGATGGTAACTTTTTATTGGGGCATATGCTATCGATTTCTCCATGTGGTTAGAAATTTTCATTCATTGGTAGGCTTTGAAAATTATGATTCTTTTTGAATTGATATTTTTAGCATTGCACTTTTGCATTTGTATGTTCTTTTTCCATAGACATGAACTACAATAATGCTGAATTGCTGATGTTTGTTACATGTGACTATTCACAGCTATGCAGCCGTGAGGGAATTGCTCATCTCATATTGACAATTTGGTTCAGATAAATTAATTTTACACTCTTTTGAACCAGGTATCAGATGCTGCCTCACGGGTGGAAGTTGTGGGCAATTGTTTTTGCAGATTTTAAATGGTTGGGACAGGTTTGGCTAATTTTTTTCTGCCGATTTTGCTGCTTTTTAAGTTGAAAATAGAAAAGATTTTTGTAAATTAGGATCACTACAATTCATAATTTTGAGGGTTAGCATCAATTTTTGGTATAGGATCATTAGTACTTGTTGTATCCCATATTGGAATTGTAGATAGTGTTGTAAACATTAGATGAATATTATTCAGAAATAAAAATATGCAAGATTTCATACTTGTGAAAAATATTTTCATTCTTTATTGTTACTCATACGAGGATGAGATATATGTCCATGAGTTAGGCACATTGTTTGTAATGTGTTCATGTAGTTTTATTTTTGAATTTAAAGAGAAAATAGCTATTTTTATTAGAAATGTTGAATGAATCAACATGTTGAAATCAGGAACTATTTGCATGTCAGAATGAGTAGGGATCCAAATCTGTTGTGCCTATTGAGGGTAGAACAGGCTTCGCCCCCCCCCCCCCTCTCAAAAAAAAAAAAAAACAAAAAAAAATTATTTGGGGGTTGATCCGACTCATTCTATCCTATAAATTCAAACTATGCCGCAGCAGAAACAGTCTGTATAAAGTCCTTATAAATTCGTAATTGTGAGTATTAATTAGTACATTGTTATCTTCCTTCATCCCAACCGCATGACCTTAATCCTAACAATAAGTCTCAAAAGCATTTTTGAGAATGTTCAACGGTCGTAACATGTCAGAGTGTGATTTAAGAATCCAGCTCCCACAAATGACGAATCTGTGTAAGATCTATGAAATTTTGCTTTGTAGTCCTAATATAGGTGTGCATTGGGTCGAGCTAACTGAATGAATAAGGCTGTAATGACCCTGAACTCAGGAGACACGCAGACGACGTGATATTAAAGTTCTTGTGACAAAAAAAAAATGTTGGATAAGGTTCAGTTGTTGATTGTTTTTTAGTCTGAGTTTAATTTTTTTGAGATATTTTTTTTATATTGGACTGCTTTTTTTTTTTTTTTTTTTTTAACGTGCCACTTACTGATAATTTTATTTGAATTGGATAAATCCCTTATTTAATGTCTGAGATTTAAGTAAAAAATTTTAATTTCAAATCTCAAAAACATCGTTAACAAGTCATATTTCATATATTACATATAAATCTAATAGTTTTGTATCATCCTTAAAGTTGTTTTTTCAATTACTTTAAATTTTTATTCACGTGGTAACATTGATTAAACCAAAATATTGAATAGATCAAAAATATTAAACGGATCAGATTGTTATCTATCGTGGCAAACAAAATTTAAAACAATGTTATTTTTATAATGAAAGTTGATGTTATAATTACATCTTTTATTATATAGTTAAATTAAGAAACAATGATAGTATTACTTTCTTAATGTCACAAATTAATCAACTTGTTAAATTTCTAAAATGTGAAGAATAAATATGTGCACCGCTTAAAAGAATATTTATATCAAATTACTAATTTTTAAATTTTTTTATTTAGACGTTGAAAAAAAAAAATAAATATGTCAGTCATATATTTTCATTTAGATCTAATTAGACTTTAACTAAATTCAAATCTATTTAGATACGGACAAAAAAAAAAAAAAACAAACACAATTATTTTCACTTCTTTGCAAGTGGAAAATCGCCTTGACGTGGGATGGGAGTAGTTTTTGTCTTCATCAATACAATATTTGTAGATTTATGAACTATGCTTGGTAGACACGCATGCCATATATAATTTATTTATTTATTTTTATGTTAATAGGACTTTTCTATCATTAATATCAATTTTTATTGTAAGAAATTAACGCTTTGGTTCTCGCAAGGGCAGATTGGTCTTATTGAGAAGTTATTAATCAAAAAAGGAAAAAGGCCTATATTTAGAGTATGGCTTGTTCGAGAATTTCGTAGTCTCAATTTTCAAACCACACTTTCAATAACCAATTGATCCTGTAACCATTAATTACTTTCATTTCCATAAATTCTAATGACAGTGCAAATGCAGCTTGTTATGACAGCTAAGGGCCGGCTTGAAGCATTAAATTTCATCGGCTATTAAAGGAAAATGCTTTGCAAATAATGTGCTTGCTTTGCTCGTCTCCAATCTCAAAATTCTCACAAGTTTTCCAATTATTGTCACAAACCGAGAAATTGCAAAATACATCGTACGTATTAATTGTGACTCAAAATTTCGAGTTAATTATCCTAAGCTATGACTAAACGGGCATTACCTACGGATAATATTATTCTTAAATCTTAATCTAAACTGAGATACCTATGTATAAAATCAATGAAATTCGAGTAATGATATGCTAATAAAAATTTCAACATGTGGCATTTGATGTTTCATCTCCCTAAAACATATTTACTCAAAGTTCTTAATAAAGTCGGCACGTTGCAACCTTTTCGCCTAATTTCTCATCAAATTTGTTGTAACTTTTTTTTTTAATTGACTGGGAGGTACACATAGTTGGAATTTAATAAATCACGACTAACACAAATGAAAAACTTAACCAAGATTCCTTTTCATAATATTTTTCTTTGTTTTAAAATAGAAAAACATTATTGTAATTTTGATACCAAATTGCATGATTTGCAGATCCCTCTATTAGGCCAATTGTGAGATAATCACTGTATTATGCTCATATCTAGCATAATTTAATCCATTAATATATAATAAGTTGGCCTCGGACCTTCACTATAAACATATAAAGAGGCTCGGTGCCCCATCCAAAAAATATATTAAAAACACACATACTTGACACCACACTATACGTACATACTGCTCAAATAAACATAGACTACTTAAAATGCAAAGCATGCAGCAATGTGTATCGTGGGCGAAATTCAACTTATCATATACTGAGAAAATTGGAATAAATAGAAAAACAGTGAGTTTGTAGTTTGATGAGTGCATATGATTAATATATGAAAAATAAAATAGTACTTATATACAATTATTTGACATAACTCAACTTTAAACGTAATACGTAAGAAAATATGAAATCAAACACAGCATACATAACAAAACTACGTCAAATAATGTTCAAGAAAAATAACCGTCACACTCACGTCGAATTCGACAGAGGTATCGGGGCGGGTCATGGTTGACTATTTCATTTGTTACGAAGAAATTTCATTTACTAGGTAAAGTATCTTTTCGTTGTATACAAAATCCTCTAATAGTCCGATTCTAATTCTAAGTGTTGCATTGTTGCCAATTTTTCGAAGTAAATTCGGCTTGTTAGTGCTCAAATGTATATCCAACCTGTCAAAACCATTTAAATTAATTCCATAATTAGGTGATCAAAAATCTCACATATATATATATTGATTTTTCACACATGGTAAAACAACAAGCACTGTATTAATTCATTCCACCTTTGTTATTTACAGTTACACAAAAGCCTCTCCTCCTTTCATTTTCACAATAACATTGAAAAACCAAACCCAAGAATCTGATCAAATCCTCTTTGAGTGCAAAGCCTAGGCAATATGGAGAGAAGAGGAGGAGGAGGAAGCTACAACAACAACCATGGAGAAGAAGAGAGGCGGCAGCAATGGCATGATCATGATGCAGAACAAGATGAACTTATGGTTGAAGAAGCCTTCAAGAACATGCCTGTGCCTCCATGGACCAAGCAAATAACATTCAGGGCAATGGCCACAAGTGCTGTTTTGAGCGTTGTTTTTATCTTTATTGTGTGCAAGCTTAATCTCACAACTGGTGTCATTCCTTCTTTGAATGTTGCTGCCGGGTTGTTGGGATTTGCACTTGTCAAATCTTGGACCACTCTTCTCGAAAAGTTTGGCTTGTTGAAGCAACCATTTACCAGGCAGGAAAATACTGTCATTCAGACTTGCATCGTTGCTTCCTCTGGAATTGCTTTCAGCAGTATGTTTCTTTCTCAACCTTTGTTATTGTTCTTTGGCTTCAAATATGTTGTTTGGTATATGATTAATTTATAATTAAACAGACTGTAGTTATATTAAGTTTTGGGATGAAATTTGGAAACAGAGTTATAGAAATGATCAACAAAACTTTTTTATTTCTTGTATCTTATTCTGAAATAATTTTAAGAATTACAGAAATCTAACATTCGTTTTCCTAGACTAGAGATCGTTTGTTTCCAAAAACAGAAAAGTGTATAAAAGGGAACTAATATTCATAAACATATAAAAAGTCTATGAGTATGCGTGGGTAAAGCATAGAGTTTTTGTAAATGAGATGAATTGATTTGAATTGGCCCTACAAATAAATAAATATTGTTGGATTTGGAGACATATTTATGTTCTTGGACTTCGTATTTTAAAACACCTCTATTTAGTTAGAAGAACCTAAGACTTATAAAATTACTCTAGATGTCTGGTCTTATTATTAAAGAGACGAAACGTATTATAGTTTGATCTCTCATGAAATCTTACAAGTACTTCTCTGATTGCAACTATTTGATAAGAACAGATTTTTCAAAACATGGTTTTATGTGTTTTGTCAGCACAGTGAGTGAAAATAGCTGCAAATTATTTAATATTTTGTCATTCTAATTAGTACTTTTGGGATGTTAATCACGTAGGTGGTACTGCCAGTTACATGCTGGGGATGAGTCCTAAAATAGCTTCCCAGGCAGATGGAGGAAACACCCCGGCAAATATTAAGTCTCTCTCTATTGGCTGGATGATGGCTTTCCTCTTCGCCGTCAGCTTCGTGGGTTTGTTCAGCATTGTGCCCCTAAGAAAGGTACACAAGCAATAAATCTCGATCATACAAGAGTAAATTATTTACAAGCATCAAAAGATCATCTTACTTATTTATTACTCGTTGAAACTGTTTTTTATTAGGTGATGATTTTGAGGTACAAATTGACATACCCAAGTGGAACCGCAACTGCCTATCTTATCAATAGTTTCCACACGCCCAAAGGAGCCAAGCTAGCCAAGTAATTGATATATATATATATATGCATTAAACCAAGTGTAATTTGATTGATCTTATATCATGTTTTTCGTATATATTAATCGATGAAGTCAACTTCCTACAGGAAACAAGTAGCTATGCTGTTCAGAAGCTTTGGCTTCAGCTTTGTGTGGGCATTTTTCCAGTGGTTTTACATTGGAGGCGACGGCTGTGGATTCAGTAGCTTCCCTACATTTGGCCTGAGAGCCTTTAAACAAAAGTAATGTGCCTTTCTCCCTTGTCCCTATGAATTACAATCTCCAGGTATATAAATCAATCAAATGCTTTCTAAAATCAATCGTGATTGCCTGATACCAAATTTTGTTCACAGGTTCTTTTTCGATTTCTCGTCTACGTATGTTGGTGTTGGAATGATTTGCCCTTACATGGTTAACATATCTTTGCTCATCGGAGCAGTCCTGTCATGGGGAATCATGTGGCCTATCATCGAAACAAAGAAAGGTATTTGGTATAAAGCAGAGCTATCCGATAGCAATCTTCATGGCATGAATGGATACCGGGTACTTGCTCATCCTAATCTCTCAAAACAGTTTTCTAAATTGGTAAATTTCTTATTCGTCATTTGTCAAAATTTCATATACAACAGGTGTTTATCGCCATTGCTATGATGCTTGGTGATGGTATTTACCATGTTGTGTACATGATTGTCAACACCTCTCGTAGTCTTGTTCAGCAATACAGTTCAAGGCGTAAAGCAAATTCTAGTGTTTCTTCTGAGGTTGGCAATGAGAGCTCTCAAATAGTAAACTATGATGATCACAGACGAACTGAGTTCTTCCTAAAAGATCAAATCCCCAATTGGGTAGCTGTTTCAGGCTACATACTCCTTGCCGTTGTAGCCACCATTGCGGTACCCTTCATCTTCCATCAACTGAAATGGTACCACATCCTCGTGGCCTTCTCATTTGCCCCGATTTTAGCCTTCTGCAATGCCTACGGATGTGGCCTAACTGACTGGTCACTTGCCTCCAACTACGGCAAGTTCGCGATCATCATTTTCAGCTCTTGGGTTGGCCTAGAACACGGAGGCATCATCGCGGGGCTTGCTTCTTGTGGAGTGATGATGAGCATAGTTTCTACAGCTTCTGATCTTATGCAAGACTTCAAAACAGGATACCTCACTCTGTCGTCTCCTCGCTCTATGTTCTTCAGCCAAGTTTTCGGGACCCTCCTAGGAGTTGTCCTGTCACCCCTCGTCTTCTGGTTCTTCTACAACGCGTACCCAATTGGGGATCCGGAGGGTACATATCCATCCCCCTATGGCCTTCTCTATCGCGGCATTGCTATTCTTGGAGTTGAAGGTGTTCACTCCCTTCCAAAGAATTGCCTCACACTTTCCATTGCCTTTTTCGCTGCCGCCATTGTTGTGAACATCATCCGAGAAGTGTTGCAGCATGTGGATACCAAGTGCAAGATTTACAGGTTCATTCCAAGCCCTATGTGCATGGCCATTCCATTTTATCTCGGGGGTTATTTTGCCATTGACATGTGTGTTGGGAGCTTGATACTTTTTGTATGGGAGATGAAGGACAAGAGATCGGCTGCCGACTTTGCACCGGCGGTGGCTTCCGGCCTCATCTGTGGTGACTCTTTGTGGAGTGTACCGGCTGCTGTGCTCTCACTTGCCAACCTTAAAGCTCCTATTTGCATGAAGTTCCTTTCTGCTGCTGCCAACAACAAGGTTGATGCCTTTTTAGCTGGATCTTGAGGTGTGCTTAATTAATTAATTAATCAGCTTAACTTTAGGTTAAGTTTAATTTTGCTATATTATTTCGATCATATGTTATTGTAGATTTCCAAAAAGAAAAAAAAATTAGAAAGGTGTTCAAGTTGTATTTTATAAGTGGATGTATCAACAATAGATGTTTCTTTTCGAGTTTCAATTATGTCTTATTTAATAATAAGTTATTTTCTTTCCGCAATATACGTATACAGCGTATTCCTATGGGGGATATGCAGCGTATTCCTTTGCTGTTTACTACCGAAGGAGAGGGGAGTCTTGCTCCCTTAATCTTGAATTTGATGCTACGGACTTTGTAGAGTTGTCGGAAGTCGGTCCACGAAGCATCCATCTTTTTTGCTTCTTAATTTGTTGCCAACAGGATCCAATCCTGATGGGGATGACTATTTTTTGCATTTTTATCGCAACGACCACGACTCGAATCCGTCTGAGAATTATATAAAAAAATATGCATAAATTCTTTTTATTTAATTATTTCAAAAGAAGTTTGGGGTACACTTATTAAAATAATGGCCTAGAAAGGTCTGCCCATAGTAAAAATAAAGGCCACACAAGTATACTTTCCAGTGACAATATTTCAAAAGGTGAAAACAAGCAGGAACACGAGGACCAGAACCTAAGCCCGAGGGACCTTGACAGTAATGCGGATGGGGGGTCTAGTCAGATGAAGAAGAAGAAGAAGAAGAAACAGAAGAGTGAAGGGGACAAAGGAACGTACCAAACTGTTTCACCCACGGAAGAAACTTCCTTTGCGCTTCAGCGGATGCAAAGCCCATAAGAATCTTCTCCATTAATTATTTTTAGCAAGTATTTTAATTTTTGTCCATTAGATTTTATTCGAGTTTTCTTAGACCAGTGGATTTGCTATATTGTAAATGAAGTGCTTCTGTAATTTTTTTTAAAATAAACTTTTGATCAGTAAAAATTTCTCTTTTATAATTAATTTTCTTTATAATTATTTATCAAAATCTCTTTCCTAATATTTTCATTTCGCTTTTGGCACCATTTTGGGTGGTCAAGTTGCTAATCTAACGGCATTATTTAATTTTGAGTGGCGACATGTGAGTGCGTTGTATTGGCCTCTAAAGTTATTATTGTTTTGTTCATTAGGCTATTAATTTCTTAAAATTATATTAGTGCGCAAAACCCAAAATATATGTGTGTGTGTGTGTGTGTATCGTTATTGCCTTGGTGTGGTTGATTTTATCTCCTCGTACATTCATCACAATTCACAACTTGCTTATCCCGTGAGCTACACGATACGTAGACACGATGATTTTTTATACGATTAAATTATCACAATTGACAAATTGATATATTCATCCACGCCATCGGATGAATATATCTGGAAACCGGTACTGTACAAACAATAGTAATAATAAAGCTATTAAACGTGTTGGAACAGCACAAGTAACCGAAAGTATATTTTTATTTGATAACAAAAAAAATAAAAAATAAAAATTTGCTTTCGATATTCTAAAAAACGACAAACCTAGAGCTTTCTCCAAAACAAATTCATAACCCCAAAAAAAAAAAAAATTAAAAAGAGAAAAGAAAAAGAAAAGAAAAAGCTGCATATGTACGAATCAAATAACATGGGTAGCAAAGCAAAGCTTCACTTGGATACAAAAAAATTAGCGACCCGTCAAAAATCCATCAACCTTGTTATTGGCAGAGGCTGAAAGAAACTTCATGCAGATGGGAGCATTAACCCCAGCAAGAGATAGAACAGCTGCCGGAATCCCCCACAATGAGTCACCGCAGATTAGCCCCGAGGCCACGGCCGGCGAGAAGTTATCAGCCGAGGTCCTGTTCTTCATCCTCCACAAGAAAAGAATCAAACTCCCAACGCACATGTCAATGGCAAAATAACCACCCAGGTAAAAAGGAATGGCCATGCACATTGGGTTTGGTATGAATCCGTAGATCTTGTACTTGGTTTCCCAACGCATTAACGCCTCTTGAATGATGTTGATGGCGATCGCGGCGACAAAGAATCCGATAGCTAGTTCAACGCAATGCTTGGGGAGAGAGCCTAAACCTTGAACTCCAAGTAATGCAATGCCGCGGTACAGTTGCCCGTAGGGAGCGGGGAACGAGCCCTCAGGGTCACCAAGAGGATAAGCCTTGTAGAAGATCCAAAAGACTAATGGGGTTATGAAGCAACCTAGGGCTGTGCCAATAACTTGGCTTAAAAACATTGACCGAGGTGATGAGAGAGTCAAGTATCCTGTTTTGAAATCTTGCATTAGGTCAGATGCTGTGGCGACGATGCTCATCATGACCCCACAACAGGCGAGGCCGGCGATGACTCCGCCGGTGTCTAGGCCCACCCAAGCGCTGAAAAGGATGATGGCGAGTTTGCCGTAGTTGGAGGCCAGTGACCAGTCCGTGAGACCGCAGCCATAAGCATTGCAAAAGGCCAAGACTGGAGCAATCACGTAGGCAACAAGTATGTGGTACCATTTCAGTTGATGGAATATGATGGGTACTACGATGATGGAAATGGCTGCAAGGAAGATGTAGCCAAGGAGAGCTGCCCAATTTGGGATCTGGTCTTTGAGGAAATATTCTTTTCTTTGAAGCTCATCATAGTTTCTTATTTGAGTGTTCTGATCAGCAACTTCGGTACCCCATGCATTTATAAGGCTGCCGAAGGTTTTGATTAGCATCAAAACGACATGGTAGAACCCATCACCAAGCATCATAGCAATAGCTATAAAAACCTGTGAAATTTGACCCAAAAAAAATGTAATAATGTTCTAGAACGAGGGAGACACAATATAAAAGTGTAGACGTCTACAACTAGAAAAGGAAAGAAGAACAGAAAAATTAAAGTACCCTATATCCTTGAAGGCCATGGAGACTACTATCAGGAAGATCAGCACCATACCAGCTACCTTTATTTTTCTCTATTAAAGGCCACATGATTCCCCAGGACAAAATAGCTCCAGTCATCAGAGATATGTTGACCATGTAAGGGCAAATCATTCCAACACCGACATAAGTTGACGAGAAATCAAAGTAAAACCTGTGACAAAATAAAGAGTGTTAATTATCAACTTGAATATAGAGAATTAATGAATCCAGAACCGTAGTTAGGGATGCATATATAAAGATGAATCTTACTTCTGTTTGTATGCTTTAAGACCAAAAGTTGGGAAACTGCTGAATCCACAACCATCGGCAACGGCGAAAAACCACTGGAAAAAGGCCCATGCAAAGCTAACACAGAAGCTTTTGAATAGCACTGCAACTTGTTTCCTGTATATCCATGGGAAGAAACACATTAACATATATATCCACAGATCACTAGCCTCATTAGTAATCATACAGTGCATACAAATAGACAGGAAATTTTGATGAGGTACTTACACAGCCAGCTTGGCTCCTTTGGGTGTATGAAAGCTGTTGATTAGGTAAGCAGTGGCAGTTCCACTAGGGTAGGTCAACTTGTACTTCAGGATCATCATCTACGCGTGTGTGTGCGTGTGTGTGTGTGTGTGTGTATATATAAGTACGATAAAATAAAAGCCAGTTATATATAAAAGAAAGAAAACAAAATGTCGTAAACATGAACTAAGATTCAAATTTGTAATTACCTTTCTTAAGGGCACAATAGAGAACAAGCCAACAAAGCTCACAGCAAAGAGAAACCCAAACATCCAACCTAAGGAGAGCTGCTTCACATTGGCTGGTGTGTTCCCACTATCTGCCAGTGCAGCTACCCTTGTACTCATTCCTAATAAATAACTCGCAGTACCACCTATTGAATTTGCAACAACGAACACATCATCATTAACAAAATTTATACAACACACACACATGCCATTCATATATATGTTTTTCTTTAAAGGAAAAAAAAAAGAAACAACCCCTCAAAAGAGTTTCAAGCTTTATTTATTTACACCATTTCATTATTTCTAGAAATCGAGCGACTAAAAGTGGAGACTGGGATCGTAAATATGTTAGTTGTCGTAAAACCCTATTTAATCTTTGCTCCACAGTTATATTTTCATATCATGATATATAAAACAACATGAAGAAAATCATTACTATAAAAAGAGTCCGGAGAGCACATACTGCTAAAGGCTATTCCCGAGGAAGCAACCACACAGGTTTGAATGACAGTGTTCTCCTGGCGAGTGAAAGGCTGCTTCAAGACACCAAACTTTTCAAGCAAAGATGTCCAGGCCTTGACAATGGCGAAACCCAACAGGCCGGCGGCGACGTTGAGGGACGGTATCACGCCGGTGGTGAGGTTAAGCTTACAAACAATGAAGTTAAAGACGATGCTCAAGAGAAGACTCGTAACCATTGCCCTAAAAGTGATTTGCTTCCTCCAAGAAGGCACCTCCACGTTCTTGAAGGCATCCTCCATCACTAGCTTTTCGCCATCATGATCATCTCCTTCTTCTTCGGCTTTAGGGTTTCTGTCCCCACTATTATTATTCTCCATTGATTTGCTTTGCCGACTCCGTATTAGTGTTGAAATCTGGAGTGTATTTATATTGAATCTCTTTTCCGAAATTGTTACAGAAGTCTAATTAGTCTGAAATTCTGCTAGCGGCTTGAGATATTGAGAATCTGTAATTATGTCATTTAAATTAGTAGGAAACTGATGGAAATTCACCAGATCAGATTTTGCCTGGGATAAGGAAATTGTGTTTGTGCAAAAAGTGGTGAGAAAGTCTTACGTGGTATTGTCATGGTGGATCTCTTTTGATAAAAATTTGACACGTGTACAACTTTTACATGTGTTCCACGTTTTCTCTCTCACTTTTGGTCAAATTTTGAAACATTATGAGGAAGTACCCTTGCGTGCATAGGTGGTACGATTTTGTTTTATGGGTACACAGATGATAGGTACACTTAATGTTGTATAGTTAAAACCTTTAATGTTCTAATTCAAGTAGACTCTGATCTCAAGTCCCAACATCCTTTTTAATTTGTTTTAACGACTATTATTAAAAAATGGAAAAAAATTACTAACTTTCATAATTTCATCAAGAAAAAATAAATCTTATACGCACAATTGACATTACAATTTAATTGTTATTAAAAAAAATCAATCATATATCATTGGAACAAGATTCATGTGTGGCGGTGATATACATAATTCGATTGTGGTGTCTGCACGCATACGATCAATTTACTCTTATATTTACTGTTTTGGTTAATTTAAAATTAAGTATTCACTCACGAATGTGTTTGTTCATCTAATTAATTAGGATCAAACATCAATTAAACACGTCTACTTATGAGTGGCTGTACAAAAAGAATCATTAGGATTATATTTGATTGTTTGTAACTCCATCATCATTCTGACTTTATTGGTTAACTTATAGGATTTGGGGAGACTATAAAAATTTTGGACAGCGAAGGAATATCGCTTCAAGTACAAAAATCAAAGGAAAAGCTCATCAACCAGTGGCGAAGGAGAGTGTGGGCTAAGCTGGCTTTTAGCTCAGCCAGATTTTGGGAAAAGTTTTTAATTTTATTTACCAAACTATCACTAATTCAGTTTTATAAGATTGCCACTATTGCATATTACAAAATTGCCAGTGCTGTAATTCATTGAAGGAATTTACGAAGTTGCAATTAATGTAACTTATAACCCACTTACTAAGTTGCAATAAAAGGATTGCCATTGCATATTTACAAAAGTGCCAACTTCAGCTCCTGCATTCTTTTAATTTTTTAAGTCACTTCTTCCTTTTTGGGAGACTTTTAATGTAACAATTTGTAGTCTTAGCCCCCTATTTCTTATTGTGGCAGGACAGTTACGGGAACATTAGAATATTTGATAAATATACTTATTGTTGTAATTTAGAAGTTAAGTTGATTTTTTATTCTAAAATTATATTTATCACACTCTATTAACTTTTATTTAATAATTATAAATTTTTCTCTATAAGAATTATAACTTTTAGGCGACAACATCTTAATACCAAATAAAAACTTAATGTATTCGAAATCAACAACCAAGAATTTAAAGCTTCTCCATAAAATTTACTAAAAGTTCCAGAGAATGTGTGAACATAAAAAAATTGTTTGCGCACAAAATTCTATTCATACTCGTGTTGCTTTTTCCAATAAAAATTAACTTGATAACGTGGAGAATTCAAAAGGCTTTGCCCTATCATTGGAAATGAATATCACTTCAAGCTAAGAAGTTAGAGAAATATTTATATGGATCTAGCACACTATCTCAGCATGTTATTTAAGAAGGCATGATGAGTTTTATAGTGGGATCATATATATTTTGTTTTAAAATCACCATATGCATTAAAGAGGATAAGTCCCATTGTGAAACCCACCATAGCTCCCTAAATAATAAGTTCCTAATATGGGTGTTTGCAGATCGGATTTTGTGGATTGAGCATCAATCTATATTCAATCCATAATTTTGCAGATTATAAATTTTTAATTCAATCCAATCCGCGGATCGGTGAAACTCAATCTAAATCCAATCCATACGTCTGCGGATCAAATGCAAATTTAACTCAATTCATATTCAATCTACCATTTTGCGGATTTTTTTGCGACTTAAAAATTTTTAATTATTTCTAATTTATGAACTAACTAAATAAAAAAATTTAATATAAAAATAACTTTACTACTAATCAAATTCAAAATTAAATAAGATTTAAATAAATTAATTATTTAAATAAAACTAGAAAATATATTCAAAGTTCTAAAGTATAACATACCAAAAAGAAAAAATCTCATTTGTTTAGATCAATACATAAAAATTAATTGTTTAGGAAACTATATTTGTTTATTTAAGTATTTTTTATTTTATATTATTATTGGATAAGATATAATATGATGTTAGTGTAACTATATTTTAACTTATATATTTATTAGTTAGTACTAATGCCATATTTACAAGTTTATTTTTTTAATTAAATAAATATTTTTTTATATTTTTTTATAGATTTACGAATTTTTGCGGATTTACAAAAGTAAATCCATATTCAATCCATCGATTGCGAATTTTTAAATTTTTAATCTAATCTAATCCACTAATTCACAAATTGGATTTTTACGGATCGGATTTCTACGGATCAGACGGATTGAGCAGATCATATTGGGTTCTGAACACCCCTAGCTCCTAACGCTAAATTGGTGCGCCAAACCCATCTAAATTTTTATCCTAAAATTTCAAGTTCAATAATTAGCTTAGGTGATGTTCTTAATCTTCATATTAAATCTATACATGATTAGCATATGTTAATTAACTCCCTTATCATTCACACTTAAAATTGTCGAAGCATTATTTTTTTTTTAATTTTTATTATTATTGTTTAATCTAATAGTAATAAAATTTCTTTTCATCCATATAAATGTGTTTCAAATGCTAGTTTTCCTATTTCAACCTAAGAAATTTTACCAACAGGACTAGATAGCACCCATAGCCTTATATTATTAATTACAATTTGATTTCATTAAAAACAAAACAAAAAAAAGTGCTTATCTTTCTCAATTTGGGTGACTCGACAAATGTGGGTGCTTTAGATATATTTGAGAATAAAGTGTCATTGTTTGGTGAAATTCCATGCAGTCTAGGCAGTTGCATTAGGTTGAAACAAATCATCATTTTCTTTCAAGGGAAAATTCCTTCTATCATTGAGTTCTTTGAGAGCTAATCTTTCTCTCGCAACAATTTGTCTAAATTCCAAGAAAATTTGAGTGCTTTCCTTTTATGCCGAATTTAAGTCTATCTTTTAACCATTTTGAGGGTGAATTTAAATCTATCTTTTTGCATAAATTAAAATTGAAGAGCTATTCAGAGGATTGAATTTTATACTAGGGATATAAAAATATGTTGGACGAAAAAGATCTCAAATCTGAATAAAGAAAATTATGTTTGTACATTAAAAACATAGCACACATAAAAAAAGAGGAGATCCACAACAGAATCGAAAACAAAAGATGAGGCAGCAATATAATTCAAGAAAATAAAACATACGCCCTATTAGTAAATCTGATGATCAAGATCTTTTACAGAACAATTCCAAACGGAAAATGGCAGCTAGGAGATAAAAATACCAGGATAAAATTTTACTTTTAAGACGACAAGCTGTCTGTATACAAATGACAGAATTGTCACACACATGCTGTCTTATATATTTTTATAAACCAACAAAAAAAGGTTTGTGTTGATGCATAATATATTTTGTAAAAACATGTCATTTACAATTTAAAATTGTTAACGGCATGGTGTCTCTTCGATTGCACAAGCAAAATTCGAGGGAGATTGTACTGAAAATTTCAGAAATAGTAGTGATATGGTTACAACATTTAGTACAACAAGGGCTTTTTTTTTGCAATATTTTCTCAATTTGTTGTGAATTTGTAAAATTTTTAAGAATTTTATTCTTTTTTATTTATCCTTGTTTTATTGATTTTGAATAGTTGGATGACAGACAATTTTTTATTTTTATTCTTCTATCTCATCCGCATCTATCCTTAAAACTTTGTAAAGTCATCACTATAATTTTATAAACATTATAAGAAAACAAACAATAGATGACAAATAGTTTGTGACAGATTACAAACAAAATGATTTATATAATACAATTATGATAAACTCATGATAGAATTTTCAATCTATCATATATTAATGATGGTCTGGTGATAGAAAATTTTGTTATCATGAATTTATGATGATTTTGTAATATACTTATCATTTATCATGAACTTATGATAGAATCGTGACACAAATTTAATCTACTAAGAAATTGTTATAGAACAATAACTTTGACCGTATTTGACCCAAATTTAATGTATTATTTTATTTAAAAAAAAGGTTTGTTTTAATAATTAAAAAAATTAGAAAAGGCCAACAAAATTGTACTGTTTTGGGTACTTTAAACTTTCTTTCATTTTCCTCTATGTTGAACATTCACAGTTTCACACACTAAGAAATCAAAATCCTTAAACGCCACTTCTCTTGCTCCTTCTCGCTATTTACAAACCCTCTGTCTGAAACGCTCATTTTTGCCATTCTTCCACCATTCACACTCTGTCGTTACCATCATACTCGATTTCAGTTTCACTTTGTGTTCTAATACCATCTGTCTCCTTCACTTTGTTTCAAGTTTTCCTAATTAAACCATCATCTCTTCATTTTGAAACCGTACGTCACTGCCATAGCTCGAAATGGACATCGACTCCTCCCTCCTCCCTCCTCCCTGCCACCACCACCGTTCGTTCCTCCTCCTCCTCCTCCAGTGGTTGCACTGGTATTCTTGGCTGGAGTAACTCCCCTTTCTGTTCTTATTTCAAAGATTGGAGGTTTGATTACAGAGCCGATATAAAACCCAAGGGGAGCTCTTTTCTTGTCATTCCCGTTTGGTTTGATTCATGCCCTTTTTGAGTTTTTGAAGATTAAATCTCTGATGGGTTTCTTTTTTGTTTTTGTATTTATTTATATAGTAGACATATTATTCTATTTTTGTTTTTGTTTTTCCTTTTTCTTTTTCTTTGTCTAGTATCAGTTATTTTCTTGAAATTTTGAAGGATTGTAATTAGTGGGTTTGTTTCAGTTTTTGGATCTCGCTTCTTGAATATTCAAAGTTGCAGTTTTTTTTTCTTTTTTGTTTTGTTTAAAGAAATTTGATTCTGTTTCACTTTCTGTGATTAAGTTAAGTTTCTTTTATTAGATTTATTTACTCCATAATTTCTTTTTCGCTAAGCATTTGCAAATGAATATTCCATTTTACTGTCGCTATTTTATTTTATTTTTGCTCTTTTTAACATTTAGTCAATTATTCTCATCTATGGAGTTTTGACGGTTGGTATGGGCTTAAGCATCAAATGCAAATGTAGTATGGAAGTGTGCTGATGTATAACATGTTTTGATTATATACCTTGCACCTGAAACATAATTTTCTAAGAAAATTCTTAAATTTACATGTAGAATGAGTTGTGATTCGTAAATCTGAAGTACATAGTAATTGATGTCCCTGAATGTAATGGAATTCAATAGAAATTGTAGTGCAGGTTGAGGATTTTTTAAATCAAGCTGTGTTCAATGATGTTACTATGTTTTTTTCTCACTCAATAGAGAAATTTGGAATTTGCTTTTTTTGGATCATTTTAAATTTGCTGAATTTCAAGTATTAGCACAAATTCATGTACTCTTCCTATTGGTGACCTTGTCCAGATATGTATTACGGCAAGTACTTCTACTGGCCTTGAGCAAACCAAATGTTGGATCACAAGACTGTTGGTATTTCTAATTTTTTCCTTTTTGTGGAGGGGAAGGCTACCTCTTCTGCTATATCCAAAGTCTTTGATTCAATTCCGGTAAGATCCTCTTCCTCAATTTCTTGTAATAATTAGGACTTTTCACTGTTGTTTTTCAAATATCCACAACCATGAGCTATAACTTATATGTTTGCAAGGGTGAAGGTTATATACAGAACAAGAGAACTAGAAGAACAACAAGCCAAAAGGTTAGTGTATACTGATATTCAATTTAAATAGTCAATGTTGATAGAGATTATTTATATTTATTTTTAATTATGCATAATTTTATCCAATTTCTAATTGTTTCAACTAAGACGCAACGCACTTTGTTTTGAGTTTCTTATGTGCAAACACAGAGTTTTAAAATTGTGATGTAGATGGGAAGAGTTTATGGCACTGGGTTGGGGGTGGGGGTTTATATTTTGTTGCAAGGCTAGAATCATTATTCAGTTTTGTCTGTTTATGGCCTTATGATACTTTGGACTATTTTAAGAAAATCTTGGGAGTAGGCTAACAGATGAAATTTTTTCCTTGGGCAAAAAAAGAACAAAAAAATAAGTATCCATTGTGGTGAGAGCACAGGCTTGAAAATAAATGCCAGTGGATTGACATCGTGTAACAGGACGTAGACAAATCTCCACCAACCATCATCATTGACATTTAATTGAGATCACTTCCCTTTCTCTTTTCAGTTTTGTATAGCTCTAATTTGCTTCTTGTTTCTTCTTATGATGAAATTGTTATACGAAATTTCCTTTTCAGATGTTATAAGCTATGTGTCTGATGAATTATTCTTCATTTCGTTTTTTTTTCAAATTATTTGGGTCAGCCACGTCAGGAATGAGAACTAGTTGTCGAGCTTCTTCTATAAACCATGTAGTTACGAGTTATTCATGAAGCAATCCTTGAATAAGGAAATGGCAATTGTCATGGCAAGGGTATGGGTTCTACATCTGTATCATGTAACCAACTGTATATGTCATATTCATATGTTTTGATGATGACTCTTTCTTCTTGTAAACTTTTAGGATGCAAGCATGGATTGGATTCTTCATCTTGATACAGATGAGGTAATAGATCCTACGGAAGCTCATGAGTATTGCCTAAGACAGCTGCTGTCATATGTACCTAGCAATATTAAAGGCTTCAAGTTTTTTTCTAATATGATTATCATCTGGAAGTTTTCTAGACACTCTTAGATGGTTGCATCTTAACATGAGCATACAACATTCGTAATTGTTGATTTATCATGTTGTCACATGTCTCGATGTTTAAGAAGAATTATGACCATCTTTCTACAAATGTTTACTTTGGAACCTATAGCATAGCAGCCCGCAATAATTTGCAGCATAAAAACACTGCGGGGTATATGGCTGGAATTATAGTGCCATTATGAAGATGATGGGTTGTTGGGTATGAGGTGGAGTATTGATGGGTATGTGGTCGTTGGAGTAGTGCTATTGGAAGAGGGTAGTATTACTGATGGAAGCCTTGCTGTTGGAGTATTTCCATTAATCTTTGAAAGTTTTGCTGGGTAACTTGGCTTGGTGGCTGGAATTTGAATTGCTTTTCTTGGAGTTCATAATTGTTTTATATTTTGATATAGTTCTTTTTAATTTGGGATGTTTTATTATGTATTGGTGGTGATGACATTGGACAAATTATATATGTATTTATTTTGAAATTAATTTATTGGATTTAATGGATGTTAATTAAAAGTAATTGTTTTTATTTTTTTGACAATATTCATTTCTATTATAATTAATTAAATTTGTAAACAGGAATTTATAAATAAATTATAGTCATAATATAATTTTTTTAAAATATATATATAACTTTATGATGGGAAATACCTATCATAAAGTCTGTCATAAAAAATTTTCCACTAAAATTGAAAAATAAATTAACAAATAACAATTTAATTTCCTGCCAAAAATTTAAAAAATGGGAGGAAAATATAAATAAATTTCAAATTCTAATTTAATTATTTTTCACATTAAAATATTATGTGATGGGTATATGACAATAAAATGTCATCATGAATTCATGACAGAAAATATTTTATCATAAATTAATGACAGTAATATAGATGACGGATGAATTGTCTGTCATACATCCCTTTTTATGACAGTTATTTTTCATCGTTTATTGCCTATTTTTTTGTAGTGAAAAATCTAAATAATTATTTTATTGATAAAGATCTATGAATTCTACATTAGCACTTGTGTTTATAATATTTGTTTTTCTTTGAGATATAGACCAAATTTTTTCTTCCAACAGATTTATGTATATATCTAACCTATTTTCCTACCTAAGGTATATTCCATAAATGTTTTCACATAGATATCGTAATCTAAACTCAACATTCTAAATTAAAAATTCAACATTGTTATTGTCCATCATTTAAATTGTTACGGCTTGATCTTCGGTCTTGTTATTAGTTTTCCATCTGTCTTGAATTACTTAAGAATAGTTAAAATAGATTCCATTAATGCAGTCCTACATGTATATATATATATATTCAAAGGTATCAAATATTTCTTTATTTTATTCAAAGTTCACTCTCTTCATACCTTTATACTAGCATTTGCATGCAATTAATCGATCTTTAACAGTAGATATTGTATAAAAAACTTGATATTCTTAGCTAAAGCCTGAATTATTAATGGCATCTAGAAGTTCATCGACTGATCTTTCCTTTCCATATTCTATGAAATTGAGATGTTGATATCATTTCTTATCTAATAAAATTCTAGAAAACATTTAACGCCCAACATGCTTCTGTTTGTGCAAAATACAAGGAGATAATTTAGAGTGCTAACTAGTGTATTATTCCATGGATTCTAGAATAAATTCGCTAGTTCTCTCCAACTATATATTGGCCCATGATTGGCACCGCAGTAGCTCCACACATCTTGCAAGATTACCTCAATGATTGTTCCCAACACAAAACACTGCAAAATAGCCTAACAAGATCTGTCTGAGTGATCTTCTTGTAATTGCCTGTGGGAGAGTGCTTAGTAGTATGAAATCTTCTTTGTTTAACACAAGTGTTGGCATGTAAGATTCTTGATTTATTTATAAAAATATAAGATGTACAGAAGATGATAATTTCGCTCAAAAAGAGTTGTATTTATTTCGTTTTTGAATTTATACAAAAGGGAGATGAGAGAATTCTAGATAATAGTTGAGAATGAGGATTGATAAGTGATGCCTCCCCCTTTACAAGACTCTATTTTGTAGATTTGAAGAGATAAGATTATCCATTTTTACATGACACTTGTTATATTTTCATCATAGATGATAGATTCTTTGGAGATAAGGTGACTTTTTCTCCTTGACTACTGTTGTCTTCTTTTTCTGATGGCCAACAACCTTCACATGCTCTCAAATTCTGGTAAGCCTTATCTTTTATTTTAGATTCTTTTCTTTACATTATTGATGCTCTCAGCTAGCATCTTTTATCTTTTTAGTGACTTTTCATTACATGCCTATTATGAGTTCTTCGTCTAACAACATATCTTCTTCACTGGACCCTTCTTTTGATTTTTTGTTGCAAAAGCCACATTCTAATTCATGTTTTAACACCTTGCATATCTCGTGGTGTGTTGGCTTGCTGGATTCCATAAGATTTCATGTATTTCCTTCTTCTTCTTTTCTTTTTAAGATGCCTTGCTTGGTAAAATATTTTCTTTTCTACTTATAAAAAAGATTATATATTCTTATGCGACTTAATGAAGCCACACTTGTTCTTTATTTTCCTCTTAAGCTGTTCATCAAGGACTTTCATCCCAATTGCCCCTTTGAGGGTGAGAGCTTTAGGCTTAAATAATTCAAGGTTACAGTCGTTATAAACTTGATCTAAATCAATAGTTGGATTAACCTTGCTACTGCTAATTCCAACTTATATCATATGCTGTGTTGGGTACTATTTATTATTGCAGTACTCAGGATAAGCAGTGAAGAATTTGACAAAAATTGTTTGTTTTCTCTTGGATATCCTTTTGAGATCAATGACAACTTCTTTGATTTTCTTTGGAAGCATCTATAATTCTCTGCAATCATCATTGACATAGATAAGGTTAGTAAAACCATATTTAAACATCTCTTTTATTACTTTTAGATCAGCTTCTGGAACGAAGTTAATCCTTGAATATGACCCTGAATGATGTGAGATTACAGTCTAGCAAGGATAAATCCCATAAGCTCTCTTACCAATTCTTTTATATTCATAAGTGTAGTAACTTTTTAATGGAATTTTAGCTATTGAACTAGACTGTTCGCTTTTATTATATTGAGGTCTTAAACTCACCGGTGAGCTTTGAGACCCTTCTCCCTTCATGTATTGATATTTAAGATCATTAATGGTGAAAAATTTCTTTGGACGTGATCTTTGAGTTTTGTGAAGAACTCTAAGTAATCTACCCCTCAATTTCATCCTTAAAATGGATTTTTTTTAGCATATTGCTAATATATTATTCTAAAGTCTGGACTTTTGGATGGTTTGTAAACTTTTATTTGGACAAAGTTTATTTAATTCTTTTTAGGCATCATCAATCATGGCAAACCTATTATAAATCATTTCATTGCCTTTAAGAAGCAACTATTGGCCTTCGAGCACATCATTATGCCTTTTATCATTTGGAAAAAGCTCTTCTCCATTATATTCTCTACTTAGTAAATCTGCAATATAATTGTTAGATCCTTTAATTTACTCAATTTCAAAATTATATTATACAAAGAATTAATGCCACCTAATTAATCTTTTATGTTTATTAAATATAAATCCTTTGACTTGTGTGTTATCAAATCTTACCTTAAATTTCTATGGTATAAAAAAGAAAATATATTTAGCTATTCCATTTTTAAAAGCTAATAATTCCTTTTTGTTATTATGATAGTTCTTTCTGTAGGTTTAAAAGTTTCGCTTGTATATCTACAAATCTTTTCTTGATCTGTTTTTAATACTGCACCCCAGTGATTATTCGAAAAATTAGTGGTAGAAAAATTAATAATTTAAGCATTAAATTATCACTAGTGGTAGAAAATCCTAATCTTGGTAGATTCTTACAATTTTCTTTTAATCATTTTACCACTTCGGTATGGAGTTCTCCCCAAGATTTTGTACTATTTTTTTTCAATAATCCTTGTAAGAGTTGTCTCTCTTTTGCTAAGTTTTCTATGAAACCTTCAACATAATTAAGATATGGGTTATTTCTACCCCACACCCAAATGTTTTAACATTTTTCACCACGCACCCAAATGTTTTGATAATTTTCATTACACACCCTTTTCTGTTAATTTGGCTGCTATTTTTAACGAAGTTGTTTGAAATTTAGTTAAATGCCAAAAATACCCCTTATCTTAAATTGGAAAAGAATAAAATGATATAAAATGTTAATTCAATAATTGATATTTACGTTAAAAACTCTTAACTAAAGGTAATTACACAATAATCTCATCAATTAACTTATAAAATAAATTTAATTTATTATCATCAAATAATATTTAGGGCATGAACTTCCAAATTTACCCTTTGACCATTAGAACAAATGGTCAAATTAATGGATTTGGGTGGTGATAAAAATTGTTGAAACATTTGGGAGAACGGTGGAAAATGTCAAAACATTTGGGGGTAGGATGGAATTAACCTTAAGACATCCTCAAAATCTTTGGATCGTTTATTTGATTCTAACTTATCTAGAATAAGTATATTTTTTCAAAAATATTAGGTTGCATCTCAATTCTTATTTCATCTATTACTAATCCTAGAAACTATTTTCTGTGTTTCGTTATTTCATCTTTCTTTTAAAATAGTAATATTCTATGTTTCTTGCATTTTTCTGTAAAAGAAAAAAGATTGTTAATATGATCAATTTCATTATTTGAAAATATTAATATATCATCCATGTAAACAATGCAGAATTCATGAAATTCTTTAAAGATTTTATCCATTCTTTTTTGAAATATTTGTGGTGCATTTTTCAATAAAAAAAACATCACAATCTATTCATACTGACCCTGAGATGGACTAAAGGCAATAAGTGATATACTTTCTTCTTTAAGCTTGATTTGCCAAAAGCCAGATTTACAATAAACTTGCTATATGTATCTTTTTTATTAATTACAAAAGTAATTAATATATATTTATGAGGTAAAAAGTATCCATCAAATTTGGTATACTTATTTAATTCTCTATAATTAATAACCACATGAGCTTTTCCTCGTTTAATCGCTACATGATCCTAACCATAAATGCTAGACTACTATATGGATTTTTAGATTCTTAAATAATCTTGAGTTCTAATAGCTCTTTAATTTGTTTATGAAATTATAATCTATCTTCTTGCCCATATCTCGTAAGCTTGACTCTTATGACAATGTTTGAATCCATTAATTCAATTTTTGCACAGGCTTTATCAACTTCTTATAGTTGAATTAGGTTTTCACCAAAGTTTCAAGGTTTTTTTTTTTTTATGATTTTCCATAGTTAGATATGATTTGATTGATTTTGTATTAAAATCACCACGTTGTTTGCTTTGAAACTGAAATTTTTTAGTTGTTCGTCTAATAGGATTATAAATCCTTGGTGTAACGATTGAGTTATTACATAGTGTTTTAAGAGTAATTGTTTCGTAATTCATTATATAAATGAATTGTCGAAGGAAATTAACTCTTAAAGGTGTATATGCACTCATATGATCATAAGACCATAATATTGGAATGCTTAGAACATAACCTTTTATTTGTGTTAAGGTTTTAATTCTACATGTTCCTAAGGTGACTTGTTCATCATTTATTCCTTCTCCTGTTAAGAGCTTGTAATCTTTCCAATAAGATTTTGGATAAATCCTCAAACTAGATAAACTAACTCCTGAACTTCTATCAACCAAGGCGTAGAACCATTCTAGCTTATGCTTGTAATATAGTATAATCATTTTTGTATATATAGTAGAAGAGGATTAGTCATATATTGATATGGCTTGTTTGATCCAATCAATTGTCACACTTATTTCTCTGTCTCCTATACCGTAAGGAGAGAAATTCTTAAAAAGTTCATACTTGATAACAAAGGACTTAATTGTTTTATAATCAATTTCTATAAAAAAAAAAGGAAAGATGAATGGTATTCCCTTAATCCTTATTGGAATTTCACAATACTGACAAAACATCTTTCTTTCTCCATTATATCCTACATATGTATGTGGTTCTATAAGAATTATTTTTTTGTAAATATTTAATCATCTTGGCATCAACTTAAGATTTTACAGCTCTTGTATCTAAGATAGTACAAGTCTCATACCAAGACTTTCATTATTACAATCAATCTTGATCTTTAGATTTTGATGGAAATTTCACAAGTTGGCTACATCTAGCAAAACTTTGCATTCTACTTAATTATGGTTCCTTCTTAAGTTTAGAGAATGATCTCCTGCTCCCTAAAACGATTTTTCCATCTAGAGTATATTCTATAGACTTAGTAGTTGTTATTCTATTCAGAGTAAATTGACTACTTAAATCCATCTCTCATTCTTCTGGTAAATCAATTTCCCCTTAAAATGCCAGGTGATTGTACTTTTCTAACTTTGTTAAAAAGTTTACAATTTCTATAAATTCCTTATCGACAAACATTTCACTATTAGTTGAATTTGTTTATGGATATTCTATGGCATATGTTATGCTATATAGAGAAAATTCATCATGCGTTATATTCAAGTATTTAAAATCAGGACTTAAGGTTAAGGTTTTGGTTATATTTTTGTCTCTAAGATTTATTAAATGTTTGGGGTATATCTTGAATGTTAATTTTTTATACTAAGGAGTGCATCTTTTCTATTTTCTATTCTATTATCTAGTACAGTTATATTTACTGGACTATCTATTCCTTCTATAAAATGAGGTCTTATCATAATTTATATTCCTCAGATATGAATGTATCCAATCTTGGATCCGTTATTTTATCGTATCTTGTTAATTTTATCTTCTATATCAGATTTTAATAACAAAAGAATATTTGTATTTCTTCTAGCATGCCTAATTTCAATTGATTCTTAGCTTATAGTGGGACTAAAATACATTATATTCTTTCTCTTAATCATGTTAGCAATCCTTATTAACTAATGTCATAAATGCTTCGAATCCTTTTTCATTAATTTTAAGGTATTGTTTTTTGTCAAACGTTAATTCTTTATTAAAAGAACATTGTTCTTCTAATTCTTCATCTTGACATAGATCTCTATTGTCCATTTTTTCTATACCCATTTTCAATCTAGGCTACTTAAAATCTCATTAGATAGATAGTATATGCTATCACTTTCACTAATATCTTCATTATCGGTGATTAATTCTAATTCATTGAAATCTTCAAACATTTTGATATTTGCTTTATTTTTCTTAAGACATTCTTTGCATAATATCCTTCTTCATTACATAATCAACACTTCCACTTTTTAGGAATTTTTGCTATAAATTTTCTATATTTATTCTTCTTGAAAAAAATTCTTTTATATTTATTTTTCTCGTAATATTTGTTATTGGTTTTAAAGAATTTATTCTTTTTGAGCTTTTTCGTATGTTTTCAGATTTTATCTAGAAATTCAAATATTGGAGGTTCTTTTAATTTAGAGCAGCATAATCCTCGGTTTTGTTCTTTATTAACTTTTTATCTCTTATTTTAGCACACTGCTAATTTATCCTATTTCTTGCAAACCCGATTCTATTACCTAAAGTATTAGTGTTTGTACTATCTCTATATTCTTTTCTATATTCTAGCATAATCATTTTATCCCATGGGTCTGGTATTTTCATGAAATACAAATTATTATAATGATTTGATGTTTGTTCTTTAAAATCAAACTCACATTTATAATACAATTCTTCGAAACTACAAGTGTACGCTTCTAAATAACATATATCACATATTTCAAGCCTAGTTAGCATCATCACATTTTACATTCTTTTTCTTTCCCATTCTTGCTAAAAATCGGCTTCCCAATCTTCTCTTAAGAATTCTTTTCTTATTTCATTTTCAAATTTGTTTAAGATTTGTTCTTATGCTTCATTTTCATTAAGATTTTTCTCTATATAATATCTTATTTTTATTATCTTGCTTTAATCCTATATAGCATTGTGTTACTATTCCTATAAACGAAGTTTTAAGGAACTCTATACTATTATGTCTATCTAGATTATGAAATGCAAGAGCAATTTTCATAGATTTTATCCAAGCAATTATTATTTTATCTCTATCTTGAGCAAAGATGGCCAACGGGTTAGGCGGCAGTGGCACAGTATGGCACAAGCATAATTCGGTAGGACATGCGACACGGCATAGCACGCATGTGGGCTGGGCTGGGCTGGGCTTAGAATTTTAGGCACGTGGGCCTTAAAATCACGACACAATTAGTGGTGGGCCAAAGCATGACACGCGAAAAGGCATGTAATAAGCTTGCTTTAATGGTAGGCTAGCATACAACCCATGGGCCATCAATAGCACTCAGGCCAAAGTATATCAAAATAAATTTTTTTTAAAGTAAAAATAAAATATTATGATTTTACAAATATCTTGAAATTAAAATTTTTAATATATTTTATTAAATTAATTTAAGTCTTAGTTTTAAAAAAGTTATAATTGTTTTATGTTTATCATTTATTAAATGAATAAATAAATATTATGATTTTAATGAATAAAATTATAAATATCAAGATTTATAAATGATATATCCAAAATTTTACAATATTAATTTTTCATTTATGAAATCATAACTTAGTTAACGGAGATATGTTTCATTTGTGATTTATGAATGAAATATTTTTTATATTTACACACAAAAAAATAATATAATGAACGAAATACTTTTTTTTTATGATAAATTAAAAGTTGTATTATTATTATTATTATTATAATATAGGCTAATGGGCTTAAAAAAGCACGTTAAGAACGTTGGCTTTTTTTGGGCATGGCCTGAGCACGGCCCGCATGGGCTTGTGCCATGCCTTAAAAAAAAATTCGGGCACGACACAGCATGGCCCACCAACTTGGTTGGCCGTGCCGTGCTGGCTCGTGGGCCTTAATGGGTTGTGGTTTGACAGGCTTGGCCATCATTAATCATAAGCATAATCTAGATCCAACCATACTCCATGGCTAACTGGTCTTTCTCTTTATTCTCCTCGAGTTTTATGTTATGTTTTTTATGTTTGCTAAGAAGCTCTACTGCTAGATTTCCCTCATTCATAAATTCTTGGCTTTGACTCATTCATCTTTAGATGTTCTATCCTTTTATTGATATTTTCTAGGTTAATGAAGACATCATATTCTTTTTCATCTATTTTAGATTCTTCGTTCTTATCAGATAGTTCTTTTAATCCATTATTTATGTTTTCACTTAACATTCTTAGGCTTATGAAATTTTTGTTTCCATCTATTTTGTGAAATATTGATCTTGATATCGATTGAATGTCATTATTTTTCTTTTCATTAAAGTAAATTATTGTATCTTGTGAGATTTTATTCTGTTGTTGAATTACAATAAGTAATTCTTCCAGGTTATTATTTATCTTCTGTACTTTAATTTTCTTGAAGTTTTCCATGTATATTTACGGCAAATTTTTTATAATTTTTTTAATTAAATTTCAATTTTATTTAATCTTATATCTATTGAATTTATATTCATTATATTTATGATTTCTTATTTTAATATATCTTGGCTTTCCGTCCTGAAGTCTTGTATCAATTGTTTAACTTAATCAAATTCTTTACTCATTTTTTTCTCCCAATCTTTTGATTTGCTTTATATTTTCATCATAAAAATTTTTAATTTCCAATATTTCTTTTGCACTTTCTATATCATTTATAGATAAATTATAATTTCTTAATTTATTTAATACATATAGTGAAATCTAATTTAATTGATTATTTCCCACATATTTGAATCATTGATCAGATCAAAGGGTTGAAATCTTCTACAAGTAAATCCTCTTTATGTGTAACTAGAAGGTAGTAACCTATTAGTTTCTATATTTTGTGAAATTACTAATGGCTCAAATAATGTTTCTCTAAGCCTTGGGATTATTAATCTTCTCTAAGCCTTTATATATAAGGCCAAGTTTATACCGGATTAATGCCTTATATCCTATTAGCATATTACTATTTATTTCTGAAGGGGCTGAAATTTTTACCTTCACACGTATTTGTAATTTGTGGAGAACTTGTCACGATCATTGGCCTCGAATCCAATGGGGTGAGTACCTGAAAAAAATACTCTGATGCCCAAGTCAGTATTTGATCAAGGTTAAAGGGATAAAAATGGAGAAAAAAATGAGTTTTCTCTCTCTGGAATGAACAATACTTTTTGGAGGCCAAAGACTCCTTTTTTATAGAGATGAGTCTCTATTTATAGATGATAAGTGATGTGAATATAAGGTTTTAGTTTGAGCCCTCAACCTAATGACATGTGTCACCCATCATTTTTGTACATGTAGAGATGAACTTAATAGTAAGGAATTATTCCGCACGTTCATATTTCCATGTCGTTATGACTTTTGGGTATGGTTTCTTAGACTGATGGGTTACGAAACTAATTCCCCCTTCTTACCATCTTTATGAGCTCCGAAGAAATTTTTCCTTATGTGCTATTCCCACGGAATATGTTGGGTGTTACTTTCCCAGAATAGCTTAGGTGTTACCCCCTTGGAATAACTTGGGTGTTATTTTCTTGGAATATCTTCTTTTATTTAATAGAATGGACATGTGGCATGGTTTGGTGCCTTTTGGAATATGACACCTACAACTTCTAATTCTTTTGTTATTCTAAATATATTCTTCCCTTTGGTTGATGGATAAAAATCTATTGTAATCTATTATATGTTCATCAATATATCAATCAACAGAATTAATATTCCATTGATTCCATGAAAAATTATTTTTAAAAACTTCTTTTCTATTTCTACATAATAGAATAGGATTTATGATTTATGTTTAAATTTTTATTTTTTATTATGATGAGTTCTCAAACTCTATATTCATGAGCATGTGATAGATACAGTTGAACAAGCTGTTTAATATCTAAATCAGATCTTTCTAATGAATAATACTACAGATATGTAATTATATTATTTATTATGGTATCATAATCTAACATTAGATCATAACCTGCATCGAATAACAATATACTTCTTGTTCGATCCATTTTTATTTCTAACTTTGAAATAATTTAGTACGTGATTTGTCATACAGACAATACAAACTAATATAATTTTTATTTGGGTTAACCATTAGAATATATGTCACTGATTTTCCACCAATATATCATTTGTTATTTCAAATTTTGAATTAAAACTAGGCTTTGTTGCCCATTTTCCTAAAATAATTCACCCAAGATAAACAAAGAGGGTGTAAATGATCAATCTTATAATTTTGAGTATTTTTACAATTTTACTTTATTAAAATGCATCATTTTGTGTGAAGTTTTGTCCGCACTTTTGTGAAAATATCTTTTTCCTTCTAGAAAAAAATGTTGTGAAACGGTAGTTCCTGTGGTGCTTTAAACTTTTCCCAAGTCATTTAACAGTAATTTTTTTCTTCGATCCATCATATTTAACTTTCTTATCCTACTTTTTTTCTTCGATCCATCATATTTAACTTTCTTATCATACTTTTTTTCTTTTCTAACGCTGTTGATTAAATTGTTTTATATTTATCGTGGATTACGCGATAAAATACAAAACTACAAAATGCTGGAAACTGATAGAGCGACAAAAGTGAGTACGGCGGGTCTTCTTTAAAGCTGTATTATATTATTCTTACAATAGTAATGAACATGATCATTAATATTATTAGAAAAATAAAAAGTATTAGTTTCCCTGTCACGGTGCCAGCTGGTTCACATTTCAGCATCAAGTACAGAGTCTACAAATCATTTAAAAAATATATACACAAATATAGTTTATCTTACCAACCTCTACAAAAGTTTATCATTTTAATTTCCTCCAGCAGTTAAATGGATTTTGCAAAAACGACTTGTCATTTACTGTTTAAAATTGTTAACGGCAGGACGTCTCTTTGTTGCACTAGCAAAATTTTGAGGGAGACTATACTGAAAATTTTAGAAAAAGGTGTTGTGATACTTTAATTCCCGTTGTGCTTTGAACGTTTCCCAACTCATTTAACAGTAGTCTAACGCTCCATCCACTAATGTATTTAACTTTCTCTTTTCCTATTTTTCTTTTTTGATATTGTTGACTAAGTTGTTCTATACTTACTGTGGATTAAGCACTAAAATAAAAAACGACAAAATCCTGAAATCTGATAGGGACATAAAAGGGGGTGTGGTGGGACTTTCTTTAAAGCTGCAATATATTATTCTTACTGTAGAAACAAATATGATAATTAATATTATTAGAAAAATAAAAAGTATTAGTTTCACTGTCACGGTGCCAGCCGGTTCACATTTGAGCATCAAGTACAGAGTCCATAAATCGTTGAAAAAAATATACAAATACTGTTTATCTTACCAACCTCCATAAAAGTTTGTCATTTTAATTTCCTCGAGCAGTTAAATGGATTTTGTAAACATGATGAGTTCAATCATTGCAAGCACTTGTTTCTTTATTTTCGGTTGCTTCAGCGTCAGCTTGCAATCAACCGATTCTGTGCTCAAAAGCAATGAAACTGATCAACTCGCATTGCTTGAATTCAAGGCCAAAATTATTTATGAGCCTCTTGAGGTTTTGAGTTCCTGGAACTATTCCAAGCACTTTTGTCAATGGAAAGGTGTGACTTGCAGTCCACGGCACCAAAGGGTGACTGCATTACTTCTTCCATCTTTACTCTTGCAGGGGTCTCTGTCGCCTCACATTGGAAATTTAAGTTTTCTCAGAGTGTTAAATCTCAAAAACAATGGCTTCCGCAACGAAATCCCTCAAGAGATTGGATATCTGTTCAGGGTACGAATTTTAAGGCTGTACAACAATTCACTCGGAGGTCAAATTCCTGACAACATATCGCATTGCGTTAACCTTGAATCCCTCGGTTTAGGTGTCAATGAGCTTGTGGGGAAAGTTCCCAGGAAACTGGGCTCCTTATCAAAGCTTCGGATTCTCACAATACACGCCAACTATTTGTCAGGGGAAATCCCATCTTCCTTTGGCAATTTGTCATCACTCGAGGTCCCTTCAGCAGCTGCAAATCAATTTATGGGACAAATTCCTGAAACCCTGACCGAGCTTAAGAGGATGCGTTTTTTATCATTTGGAACAAATAAGCTATCAGGTGAAATCCTTTCCTCAATCTACAACTAGTCTTTGCTTAATAATTTTGATTTTATTAATAACCAACTTCAAGGAAGCCTTCCATCAGACTTAGGCTTCACTCTTCCTAATCTTGAAGTACTAAACGTTGGTGGCAATCAGTTCACTGGGCCTATTCCTGCTTCATTATCCAATGCCTCAAATCTAATGAATCTTTCAATCCCAAAGAATGGATTTAGTGGAAAGGTGCCTAGTTTGGAAAATTTACATAAACTCCAATGGGTTGTTATTACTTGGAATCACTTAGGAAATGGGGGGAAAAGATGACTTGGAATTTGTTAGTTCTCTGGTCAACGCTTCTAGACTAGAGGTACTGCAACTTAACGTTAACAATTTTGGAGGAATGTTACCTGAAGCTGTGGGGAACTTGTCAACCCAACTTAAAATATTGTCAGTTGGAAAGAATCAATTGTTTGGAAATATCCCAAGTGGATTAAGAAATCTTGTTAACTTGGAGCTTTTACATCTTGGGGACAACCAATTCACAGGCCGAATTCAAGGAAGTATTGGAGATCTTCAAAAGCTGCAGAGTTTGGGGCTCAAGGGGAGCAAGTTTTTGGGGGAAATTCCATCTTCTATAGGAAATTTGACATTGACCACACTAAATTTGAGGAAAACATGTTAGAGAGAAGCATTCCATCAAGTCTAGGGGAATGCCAAAACTTAATATTATTAGATCTCTCTAATAACAACCTCAGTGGTATCATACCCACTGAAGTGATTGGTCTCTCTTCCTTGTCAATATATCTTGATCTATCTCAAAACCAATTGAACGGCCCTTTGCCCTCAAATTTTGATTTCTTGAAAAATCTGGGTGTTATAGATATATCTGAGAACAAATTGTCTGGTGAAATTCCAAGCAGTATAGGAAGTTGCATTAGGTTGGAACAACTCATCATGAATGGTAATTTCTTTCAAGGGAATATCCCTTCATCATTGAGTTCATTGAGAGGCATTGAGAATCTTGATCTTTCGCGGAACAATTTGTCTGGCCGGATTCCAAAATATTTGGAAAACTTTCCCTTTTTGCAGAATTTAAATCTGTCTTTTAATCATTTTGAGGGTGAAGTACCAATAAAAGGAGTCTTCAGCAATTCAAGTGCCATATCTGTTGATGGAAATGATAACCTCTGTGGTGGCATATCTGAGTTGCATTTATCAACTTGGTCCATGAAAGAATCAAAGCAATCACATTCCCGTTCCCTGAAACTGATTATTCCTATAGTTACAGGAATTTTGTTAGCGACAGGGATGTCGTGTTTGATAATTACTTCCTGGCGGAGAAAATCAAAAAGGGAGCCGGCCACTCTTCCATCAGCATTCTTGGCTTCGGTTTGACGAGTGTCCTATGAGAATCTGTTCAAAGCAACTGATGGATTCTCTTTGGAAAACTTGATTGGTGCCGGTAGCTTTGGTTCGGTCTATAAAGGAATCCTCAATCATGATGATCATGAAACGCTGGTGGCAGTTAAGGTGCTTAATCTTCAACATCGAGGAGCTTCAAAGAGTTTCATGGCGGAGTGTCAAGCCTTGAAAAGTGTTAGGCATCGGAATCTTGTCAAAATAATAACTTGCTGTGCAAGTGTTGACTTCCGAGGAAATGATTTCGCGGCTTTAGTTTACGAGTTCATGGTTAACGGGAGCCTGGAGGAATGGTTGCATCCAAACCCTGAGACACCAAGGAATTTAAATCTCCTGCAGAGACTGAATATTGCCGTCGATGTTGCTGCCGCATTGGATTATCTTCATCATCACTGCGAAACCCCAATAGTCCACTGTGATCTCAAGCCAAGCAATGTTCTTCTGGATGGTGAATTTGCTGCCCATGTAGGTGATTTTGGATTAGCAAAATTCCTTCCGGAAGCCACCAATAACTTTTCATCTAATCAATCAAGCTCTATTGGAGTAAAAGGAACCGCTGGTTATGCTGCTCTAGGTAAATAGTATAATTTTAATTAACTTGTTTTTCAATCCCCAGAGATTTTACTAGTTGAACCAACAATTCTAAGTTTCGATTTGCAGAGTACGGAATGGGGAGCGAAGTCTCAACAAGTGGAGATGTGTACAGTTTTGGCATACTTTTGCTGGAAATGTTTACAGGAAAGAGGCCGACGAATGAGATGTTTACAGGCAATCTCACCCTCCATAATTTTGTCAAGGAAGCTCTTCCGACTCGCTGAGATTGTTGATCCAGTGCTTCTTGTAGAAAGGGAAGAAGGGGAGACGAACAAGGCCGATGCTAGCAAACAATGGACCGGAAGTTTTAGTGTTAAAGAGTGCTTGGTTTCAGTACTGGGAATCGGAGTCACTTGCTGTTAGGAGTTGCCGAGAGAACGAATGAACATGGAAGAGGTTGCGGCTCAGCTGATTTCCTTCAAAAACAAGCTTGTCGAAAATGTACGAGGCCAACCAATAACTTATGTGACTGCGTAAGTAATTGGTTACTGTCAAATGGCAATAAAGACAGAAGGTCTTTGTTTACTATCAACCCTTTATTGACAGAAGCAAAAATGAACAGTTGCAATTATGTTCGACAATCGCTTATTTGATGATCTCAAGTGTATTGGATATTAAACAACATTTCAAATTAACTATGTTTAGAAAGAATAAGTAAAAGCTAAAAGTGACAACTCGAATAACACTACAATTGAAGCATTATAACAAGCAATTAGAAAAATTTACAATATATGCGTTACAATAGATTTTTTTGAAAACATAGGAAGACAAACGAGTGCATAATTGGGATATTAAGCCAACGTGACATACAAGTTATGTATTATCTCTTACATCGCTAACAGTGGGTTTCTGTAAGACTCCAATTCCACTAACAAGGTAACAAGGTAACAAGGTAAAATTGAAGTGTAACTGCATTTCATTATTTTCATTTCTAAAACCAGCAAAATAATATCCAACAAGAAATGTTCTAAACATCTAAAAGAAAATAAGTAATGAATTAATGTATCCTCAAAAAAATATCATCCCAAAGGAAACAAAAATATTCATAGATTATTAATATAACATTAATCCCCAAAAGAAACCGAGCTCTTATTATTCCTCTTAAAATCATAAGCTCATATCATTTAATCCTATCAAAAATATGATAACAAGGGGTAAATTGTCAACTCGATAAGTAAAATTCATATACAATACTAAAAATCATTAAAATATAATTGATGGAATTTCTTAGATATGCATAATAATACGGGAAATTATTTTTGTAAATCCTCATTTAGCAATATATATAAATTAAAACATCATAAATCCATTTAAATCCTTTAAACATAACACAAGCATTTTAAACACACAAACAAAAAAAAGTTAGCCCCTACCATATAGCATCACCTGTACACCCATTGACCTAGCCATATATCATCATTCAGGGTACTATACACTATAAGAATTATTAACATTAACATCATACGTGCACAAAATATGGCTAGCCTTCCTTAATATGACATCACTATAGACAATGAGCTAAATCCTTTAAAATCATCCTTGAACTTTTAATCATTTGTAAGCTTCCATAAATAACATTTAAATAATTGATTATTATTTCAAAGTATTTGACTTAAAACAATTTAATAAAGGTTTTCATTTTTAAAATAATTTATGACATAAGTTTTTAATAAATAAAGTTTTGGTATAAATAATTTAAAAGAATGGTTTTACATAACAAAATATTCTAATTGACTAAACAAATCAGTTTCATATACTTTTCGTTCAACATAATACATTTCTCGAATTAAAAGTAATTTAATAGTGAAATACATGTACCATGCATAAATCTGCTTACCGAAATTGTTACAGAAGTCTAATTAGTATGAAATTCTACTAGAAGATATTGAGAATCTTTAATTATGTAATTTAAATTAGTAGGAAACTGATGGAAATCACCAAATCAAATTTTGCCTAGGATACTGAAATTGCGTTTATGCAAAAGTACAAGCTCTTAGATTAAACTAAAGATGACCAATGGGCAGGACAACATGAGGCATAGCACGGACACGGCACGACAGGAGCACAGTTTGGTGGAGCACGCAGCACGGCACGACACCCACGTGGGCCAGGCTAGACTTGAAATTTTAGGCATGCGGGCCTTAAAAACACGGCACAATTAGAGATGGGCCAAAGCACGACATGCAAAAAAAAAACACAATAAGCACGTTTCATTTTTAATGAAAGCAAACTTAAAATTTTATGATTTTATAAATAACTTGAAATTGAATCTTTTAATATATTTTATTGGCTCAAGTTTTTTAAATTTATTTAATCCTTAGTTTGAAAAAAACTTATAATTGATTTATGTTTATAATTTATTAAAGAAATAATTGATATCATGATTTTAATAAATAAAATTTTAAATATCATGATTTTATAAATATGTATTAATAGTATTTATAAACTATGATACATAACTCTCTACGTAATTTCAAGTTAACAATTAAGTTAACCCTTATGAAAAAGTTATTATTATTGTTGTTAAGTATTATAAAAGAATTCTAATACCATAGAGTCAAACTTAGTAACTAAAATTATATTCTCTTATTATTATTACTTTATTATTACTGAATATAGACTTGAGTTTTGAAGTTTTGATTTTATTAAATTTGAATAAAAGCACATGGATCTTAAAAGGTACATAGGCTTGAAAAAAATACGCCAATAACTTGGTATGTGCTCTTAAGAAATTTTTTTTTTAAAAAAAGCTTAGCGTGCTTTTTTCGTAGGCACAGTACGGCACAGCCCACGGCACGACAAGTGTGGGCACGGCACGAGGGCTGGGCCGGGCCTCAGAAAAAAAAATTAGGCATGACACGGTACGAGCATGAGTACGTATGGACTTTCCTTTGCCAACACGAGCACGGCACTGCGTTGGCCACCTCTAGGTTAAACTAGTGAGAAAGTCTTACATAGTACTGTCATGGTAGATCTCTTTCGATAAAACTTTGACACGTGTACAGCTTTTACATGTGTTCCACGTTTTCTCTCTCATATTGGGTCAAATTTTAAAACATTATGAGGAAGCACTCTTGCGTGCATAGGTGGCAAGATTTTATTTTATGGATACACAGATGATAGGTGCACTTAATATTGTATAGTAAAAACTTTACAAATCAATAATATGAGACCATACAAAATATATTGATTTATTGAGTATATATGCTATTCAATGAACATATATTTAATTAACTAAAATTTATTTATTTTTCTAATCTAATCATCAGTTAAAAAATGAACTAATCCACTACCTATGCATTAAATTAACCCAAAAAAAATCAATATTTTTGCAATTTGATTCAACTCCAGAATTTCTAAAAGTAATAAACAAAATTAGATATGAAATTTAACTAGATTTAAATTTCAAGAAAAAAGAAGTGAAAAATAGAATAATATTTTTTAAATAAAATATTATAACAATTATTGGTAATTTTAAAAATTATTAATTCATTATATAAGTAGACCATAGAATTATATTAGGGTTTTCAAAAAAATGTATTGTTTTATTAGTTTATTGAAATTATTAATTTAGCCTATTAATGACCTTAAAAATTATTCTATCATACAGGATATTAATTTATCAGAGTATTATTTATAGGTGAGTCTATGCGAACTTCGAATTGCTCTCTACACCTAATTATTTGAAAAGAAAAAAAATTTCTAACTCAAGCATACCCTAATCTTAAGGTGGCGTTTGTTTTTTAACTTAATAACTTAAAGTGACTTAACTTAATTAATTAAGTTAATTAGAGGTATTTGTTTTTATAACTTAATATGACTTTTCAGATAATTTTGACTTAATAAAATAAGCCAATTTTTTTAGCTTTTTGCTGAATAGAAGAATCTGAATTAAGTCAATTAATTTCTAATGTCAAAAATATCCCTATTTTATAATTTATTTTTCATACATATTCCAAAACTTACCCATAGACGTTTATCCTACATAATCTCATCTTTACATGAGACAACTTCGAGATGAAATACAAATCAATTATTTCAATCATTTTGTTAGTTTTTTTCTTATATTATGTACTATTATTGAGAATTAGTGATAAATTTTTTTTCTTATATTATGTACTATTATTGAGAATTAGTGATAAAATTTAAAATTTATGGTATTTTATATATTATAATTCCAAAATCATTATGTATTCACTTGAATATAGTTTTACTTATAAATATTAAAATATTATGGTATTTAGTGTATTATTTATTTGACATTTAAATTTAATAAGGGTACAAATGTAAAAATATCTATTTTCAGATTTTTAAGTTTAAAAAACAAACAACTTAATACTTATTCTCAGAGATTCAGATAAAAAAAACAAACACATTATTCAGATTCAGACATTCAGATCTATTCAGAATTCAGACTAATTCAGATCTATTCAGATTTCAGACGGAAAAACAAACACCACCTAAGTCTCAATATCCTTTTTAATTTGTTTTAACGACTATTATTAAAAAAATGGAAAAAAATTACTAACTCTCGTAATTTCATCAAAAAAATAAATAAATCTGATATGCACAATTGACATTACAATTTAATTGTTATTAAAAAAATTAATCAATCATATATCATTGGAACAAGATTCATGTGCGGCGGTGATATATATAATTCGATTGTGGTGTCTGCACACATACGATGGATTTACTCTTATATTTACTGTTTTGGTTAATTTAATTTTTTGTATTTACTCATGAATGTGCGTGTTCATCTAATTAATTAGGATCAAACATCAATTTCGTGCTTAATTAAACATCAACTAAACACGTCTACGTACGGGTGGGTGTATAAAAAGAACCATTAGGATTATATTTGATTGTTTGTAACTCCATCATCATTCAGACTTTATCGTTTAACTTATAGGATGTGGGGAGACGTAAAAATTTTGGACGCCTAAGGAATATCACTTCAAGTTCCAAAATCGAAGGAAGAGCACATCAACCAGTGGCAAAGGAGAGTGTGGGTTATATAAACAAGGGCCGATGGCATGTTTCTGTATAGTTAATTGAAATTACAAATTTGTCCCTATGTAATTAATTAAATACATTACATTCAAGATCAAAATTTATTTTAAAATTGTCTAAAAATCTCATTCAATTATAATTTATTATTATAGTTAGATAATTTAAATACCCAAACCTAATTGAATCCATTAAAAATAATAAATCTAATTTGAAATTTGATATGATTTAGTCCAAATCTACAACTTAATATGAATAATTGACCAAAATTAAATCTATTATTTTAAAAAATAAAAATATGCCAATGTACATTTCCACTCTTCAATCTCTAAGATTTGGCTGCATTCTCTTAAAGCTTTAATTTCTCGAGAGGAGCAAAGAGAAATACTAATAAGATTGTGAATGCAATAAAGTAAGGTTGTAAAATTTTTTCATTTAGTCATTTGTAAATTTTACCCCATTAGTATGATTATCTAGCCAAGCCACTATGCGGGTAAACGTGTTATGTAACTTACATAAAGCCATAAATAATTTGTTTGCATGATTAAATTGTTGTCGGTTAGATAATTAAAAGATCATTAAAAAAAGACTACTTGTAAGTAATGTCAACTATATATGTTGTCACTTAGCTGATGGTTTCTGTTATACATTATAACATAATAACCCAAGAATCCGTGTGAACGGTTTTCTTGTTATTTGGATTTTTTTTTTCAAATAAAAATAAAAAAAGCAAAGACAAAGAAAGCAGATTATTTTGCCTCGTGTTAGAAGCCAGCAGACCGACCCAAGACTTACTTTAGTTCTGTCACTATTTAGTCTTTAGATCGTATGAATGTATAAATAAGCCCGACATTCCTCAACCATCAATCATTCCATTTGTTTCCTTCTTTCATATCGAAGGAAGAGAACGTGTTTATTTTAATTTTATTTACCTAACTATCACTGCTTCAGTTTTATAAAATTGCTAGTGCTGTAATTCATTGAAGGATTTTACTAAGTTGCAATTAATGTAACTTATAACTCACTTATTATATGTATAAATGATCGAGTAACATGGCAATGATATTAAGGTGGCTGTAAGTTACATTAATTTTAACTTAGCAAGACTTTTAATTAAATTGCCATTGCATATTTACACAATTGCCAACTTCAGCTCCTGCATTCTTTTAATTTTCAAGTCACTTCTTCCTTTTTGTGAGATTTTTAACATAACAGCTTGTAGTCTTAGCCCCCATTTGTTATTGTGGCAGGACAGTTTGCTACAGTACTAGAATATTTAGTAAACACTTACTGTTATAGTTTTAAAATTAATTTTATTTTTTATTCTAAAATTATATCTATCACAGTCTACCAACTTTTATTTTATAATTATAAATTTCGTTTCATACAAACTATAGTTTTAGAGTCTGTTTCGGATTGCTTTTAGAAGACTTAAAAGTAATTTTGAAAATGTAAAAGCTAATTTTAATATTTGGTAAAAAAAAATCACTTTTGTCAAAATTAACCCTTCCTGCAGCTAACTTTAAAAAGTAGGAAAAGAGTACCTTTTAAATTCTGATTTTGAGAATCAATTTTATCTTGTAATTTAATTCCATAAATATTCTTAAAATTATTACATAAGCCCAAAATTATCCTTATTCAAATTGGAAACAAAATCAATAATTTAATAATTTAATAATTATAATTCATGCATTCCTTTTTACCATATTTCTTCTTCTATTATTTGTTTTCTTTTTATTTTTTGTAACTCAAATATTTATTTTTATGTTTATTTATTGGAGTACCTCGTTATGCTTTGATTGATGTTACTTTCATGAAAATTGTAATTGATCTTTTAAATTATCAATTGTTTTAAGATAAAAAAAATAAAAGAAATTAAATCAATATCGTATAAATTTTATTTTTAGTTAAATTATTATAATACACAATTAAAAATATTATATGTTTATATGTGTAAGTAAAATATATCCTACATTATGCATATTTTAGTCATTTGTTTTCTCACAACAGTTTAATAATAAGATTTTACCAAGCACCCATAACTGCTTGCAAAACTCACAGTACTTCTGAAAATAAAATTTACCAAACACTTATCTGATTTTCTTCACAGTTGATTATTTGTACAGTATAACTAATAGCAATAATTTTAAAAGGTAGAGCATTCCCAAATTGGCTCTTAAGCAACAACACCTTAATACTAAATAAAGGCTTAATGTATTCGAATTCAAAAACCAAGAAATTAAAGCTTCTCCATAAAACCTACTAAAAGTTCCAAAGGATGTGTGAACATAGAAAAATTGTTTGCACAAAAAATTCTATTCATACTCGCGTTGCATTTTCCAATAAAAATTAACTTGATAACATGGAGAATTCAAAAGGCTTTGCCCGTCAAACTATCAATGAAATTAATATCACTTCAAGCTAGGAAGTTGGAGAAATATTTTTATGGATATAGCACACTATTTCAGCATGTTATTTAAGAAGGTTTGATGAGTTTATTTTACACTAGAACCTCCAAATAAGAATACTCTATATAGGAATAACCTCTTCATAGAAATAAAAAATTATGGTCCCAACTTGGGACCAGTTATAATTAAGAATAAACTCTACATTGTAATAAGTTATATTTTTTATAGGTCCTGTTTTAATAAACTTACCTCCACATAGTAATAATACTTCAAAAATATATGCCATGTTACATTAAATAATTAAGATGAAACAAAATATCTTTCTACAGTTGCTTGTGACAATGATTTGTTCTTTAAAGTTGCAACCACATCTTTCAACTTATGGGTATGTATCAATTGGTCAGTATAGGCATCTTCTTGTTGAAGCCAAAAAATTTCTAGCTTCTCAAGTATGTTTGTAGCTTCTTAGCATGAAACTTTTGCATTTTTGTATTGTCATCCTTAGGATTATCCTCTTTCTCTTCTTGTCTAATTGCATTGATAATTTCTTCTTTAGTTAAAGCAAACTCGACTTCTTCTTATCTAATTAAATTTGACTCATTTATTAATTTATCAATACATGACATAATTTACCTCTATATCACTTGTATTAGGAATAATTAAGCAAAGACAATAATTTTTGTACTATACCTCTATTGAGTTATAACCTTTTTATAAGAATAAATTTCTCCAGTCCTAACAATATGACTATATAGAGGTTTTACTGTGTAGTGAGTTCATATATATTTTGTTTTAGAATCACCATATGCATTAAAGAGGATAAGCTGTGAAACCCACTATAACTCTCTAAATAATAAGCTCCTAATGCTAAATTGGCGCTCCAAACCCATGTAAATTTTTATCCTAAAATTGAATGAAGGTATCATCAACTCAAGTTTCAAGTTCAATAATTAGCTTAGGTGATGTTCTTAATCTTCATATTAAATCTATACATGATTAGCAAATGTTAATTAGCTCACTTATCATTGCACTTAAAATTGTCGAAGCCTTATAATTTTTTGTCTTAAGATTTTTAGTACATTAATTAGTCTTATAATTTTTATTTTTATTATTTAATCCCATAGTAGCTAGATTTCTTTCCATCTGCATGAGTGAGTTTCAAATGATAGTTTTCTTGTTTTCAACCCAAGAAATTTTACCAACAGAATTAGATAGCACCCATAGCCTTATATTATTAATTACACTTTGATTTCATTTTTTAAAAAAGAAAAAGTGCTTAAAGAATGCAAAACAAAAATGAGTATTCAATAATATATCAAGTATTTTTCATATTTTGACCTATTTGCAAAGTTTTTAAGTTTGATCACTGAAAATTTACAAGTTTTCCAAAACGTACCTGGCCTAATACGACCCAAATCCTAAACATTTGGAAAAAGTTTCGATCTGTCTCAAAACAGATGCCTTCATATTTGGGTGACTTGACAAATCTGGGTGCTTTAGATATATATGAGAATAAATTGTCATTGTCTAGTGAAATTCCATGTAGTCTAGGCAGTTGGATTAGGTTGAAACAACTTACTCTTTTCCTTCAAGGGAAAATTCCTTCAATCATTGAGTTATTCGAGAGTAGATCTTCCTCTCGCAACAATTTGTCTGGCCAAATTCCAAGAAAATTTAAGTGCATTCTTTCCCTTTATGCAAAATTTAAGTTTATCTTTAAACCATTTTGAGGGTGAATTTAGATCTATCTTTTTGCAGAACTTAAAATTGAAGAGCTATTTAGAGGATCGAATTTATACTAGGGATATAAAAATATGTTGGATGAAAAAGATCTCCAATCTTGACGCAGCGGAAGTTTAGTGTTCAAAATATTCCATTGATTCAAGAGAATACCAGAATAAAAGAGTAAACTAAATTCACATTGATTCAAAAGAATACAGCGAATTTAAAGGTTAGGATTCATTGATTCTATGGAATACCAAGAATTAACTAAACTCAAATACTAACATAGAGATTTGAAACTGAGAATAATATTGAACTCAAAAATTTGAGTTCAAAGACTACAAGAGAGGGCTATTTATGTTAGTAGTAATTAACCTAAATCATGAAGTAAAAAAAAATATAATTCTAAATTAGAAAGGAAAATAAAAGTCCTAAACCTTAATTAAATAGGAAACCAAATTAAGTATAGTACAAATTAATTAAAATATTCATAAATATTATAAACTTCAACTTAATTAAGATTTCTTCAATTTCTTGCTCTGCAACATTCCTGCAAGGGTGGAAAATTTCGTCCTCAAATTTACTAGTTGTAGTCTCTAAAAATATCTTCACATGTATAAGGATTAATTTTCAAAATAGAGTTTCGATGTAGACAACGAACTTTAAACTTTTCCAACTTTGATAACAATTCTAACTATCATGTTAGTCAGGGCTTCATCTCTAGGAATATCATCTGGTTGTAGCATAAAAGGCATCACAAGCTTTTCTTGGCAATATTTTCTCAATTTTGGTTAGAAAAAAAAAATTGGGGGCTAAATTAAAAATTAAAAAAAATTTAGTCAAAACAGTAATTAAGTAAAAGTTTAGGATTAATGGGTATAATACTGGTGGTTTGTCTGAAAAGGTGGTGTTTTGACCAGAATTTAGAGTTAAATGCAATAGGTTTGTATTAGTTTTAATTTCTGACAATCGGTTCGTCAATCAACGGTGGGGAACAGTGAGTGAAGTTCGGTTGATGGAGAGGAGTTGATTGGTAGTGGTGGTCATGGCCAACGAGAGGAAAATCCGGCAAACAACAGCAACAGCTGACACAACAATTTTGGTATTTTTTTTGGCGTTCTGTGGCCGATCGGCGGTGGTCGGTGCTTGGAGTTTGATGGTCGGTGCCTTCTCATCTGAATAGTGGTGGTTGCGACCAGATCGGTGATGGAAAACTAATGACAATAGCTCTAAGACGATGGCCAACGTGGCTGACTTTTCTACCTCTATTTCGATTTTTTTTTTGTTTTCTAATCTAAATTTTTTCTTTTAATAACAAAAACAGTTTTAGGGGAAAAAATGATAGTTTTTGAGAACAATTAAGAACTAGGCTTTCACTCCAATACCAAGCTAATGCAAAGTTTAGTGTTCAAAATATTCCATTGATTATAAAGAATACCCAAATAAAAGAATAAACTAAATTTATGTCGATTCAAAAGAATACAGCGAATTTAGAGGTTAAGACTCGTTGATTCCATAGAATACCAAGAATTAACAAAACTCAAATACTCTCACAGAAATTTAAAACTAAGAATATTATTGAACTCAAAAATCCACCTTTAAAAGCTATAAAAGAGAGCTATTTATATTAGCAGTAATTATCCTAAATCATGAAATAAAAGAAAAAAAAAATCTAAATTAGAAAGAAAAGTAAAAGCGCTAAACCTTAATTAAAAAGGAAACCAAATTAAAATAGAATACAAATTAATTTAATTAATCTTCGGTTTCCATCTTCATTAACCTTTTATCTTTTATTTCAAAACATTACTGATTTATCCTATTTTGTGCAAAGTCAATTCTAGCACCTACAGTATCAGTGTCTATATTGCCTTCATATTATTTTCTATTTTCTAACATAATCTTTTTACCCCATGGGTCTGGTATTTTCATGAAATATAAATTATTATAACAATCTGGTATCTTCACCATACAAATCACATTTATAATACAATTCTTCAAAACTACAAGTGTATGCTTCTCAATATCATATATCACATATTTCAAGCCTAGTTAGCTTCATCATATTTTCCATTCTTTTTCTTTCCTATTTTTGCTGAAAATCACCTTCCCAATCATCTCCTAAGAATTCTTTTCTTATTTCATTTTCAAATCCATTTAAGATTTGTTCATGTGCTTCATTTCCATTAGGATTTTTCTCCATTTAATATCTTATTTTTATTATCTTGCTTTAATCCTATGTACCATTATGCTACTTCCTATAAACAAAGTTTTAAGGAAACTCTATACTATTATGTCTACCCAGATTATGAAATACAAGAACAATTTTCATAGATTTTATCTAAACGGGTATTATTTTATATTTATGCTCAGCATAATCTAGATCTAAACATACTCCATTATGGCTAATTGGTCTTTCTCTTTATTTTTTGAAGTTTTATATTTTCTTTTGTTCGCTAACCTAAAATATTGACTCTATAGTCTTTCGTATGTTTGTATCTCTTCTCTAACATAAGAAGCTCTATTGTTAGATTCCCTTTGTTCATAAATTATTGGCTTTGACTCATTCGTCTTTAAATGTTTTATCTTATTGTCGATATCTTCTATAGTAATTAAGACATCATCTTCTTTTTAATCTATTTCAAATTCATCATTTCTGTAAGATAGTTCCTTTAATCCATTGTTTATAAATGATCTATCTTATTCTCGATATGTTCTATACTAATGAAGACATCATCTTATTTTTTATTTATTTCAAATTCTTCATTTCTATCAAAAACTTCCTTTAATCCATTATTTATGTTTTCACTTAACATTCTTAGGCTATTTTTTTGTTTCCATCTATTTTTTGAAATATTGGTCTCAATTGAATTTCATTATTTTTCTTTTCATTAATGTAAATTATTGTATCTTGTAAGATTTTATTATGTTCTTGAATTAAAATAAGTAATTCTTCCAAGTTTTTATTTATCTTCTGTACTTCAATTTTCTTGAAGTTTTTCATGTGTATTTATGGCAATTTTTTTTAATTTTATTTAATTGAATTTCAATTTTTTTAATCTTATCTCTATTGAATTTATATTCATTTTATTTATGATTTCTTGTTTTAAAATATCTTGGTCTCCCGTTGTGAAATCTTGTATCAATTGTTTAACTTAATCAAATTCTTTACTCATTTTATCTTCCACTCTTTTGATTTGCTTTATATTTTCATCATTAAAAATTTTAATTTCCAATATTTTATTTTCACTTTCTAATTCTTTAATAAATATAGTGACATCTAATTTAATTGATTATTCCCTCCCCCCCCCCCCCCAATAATTGAATCAATGATTAGATTAAAGGGTTGAAAATCTTCTATAGATAAATCGTCTTTGCCTATGGCTGGAAGGTACTAACCTATTAGTTTTCATGTTTTTTGAAATTACTAATGGCTCAAGTAATTTATTCATTATACCATCTCATAGTATTTCATTACATTCTATTAAATATTTATGGCATATAATGTTTCTTATATCCTTAGGAATATTATTCTTCCCTAAACCTTTATGTATAAGCCGAAGTTTATGCAAGATTAATCCTTTATATCCTATAAGCATGTTACTATTTACTTCTAATTCATTTGTTATTCCAATTGTATTCTTCCTTTTGCTCGATAGATAAAAATCTATTGTAATCTATTATATGTTGATCAATATATTCATCAACATAATTAATATTCCATTGTTCCCATGAAAAATTATTTTTGGGAACTTCTTTTATAGTTCTACTTAGTAGAATAGGATCTATGTTTAAATTTTTATTTTTTATTATTATGAGTTCTCAAACTCTAAATTCATGAGCATGTGATAGATACAGTTTCACTAACTGTTTAATATCTAAATCAAATCTTTCTAATGAATAATACTGCATATGTGTAGTTAAATTATTTATTATGGTATCATAATCTAACATTAGATCATATCCTGTATCGAATAGCAATATACTTCTTGATCTATCTATTTTTATTTCTGACTTTGAAATAATTTAGTACGTGGCTTGTTATACCAACATTATAAACTTATATAATTTTCATTCGCTTTAACCATCAAAATATATGTTGCTGGTTTTCTGTCAATATACCATTTGTTATTTCAAATTTTAAACTAAAACTAGGCTCAGAAACCTATTTTCCAAAAATAATTTACGCAGGGTAAACATCACCCAAGATAAACAAAGAGGGTGTAAACGGTCAATCTTATATATTTTGAGTATTTTTGCAATTTTAATTTATTAAAATTCACCGTTTTGTGCCAAGTTTTGTATTTACTTTAGTGAGAATATGTTTTTTCCTTTTAGAAAAAAGTGTTGTGAAACGTTAATTCCGGTCGTGATTTAAACGTTTCCCAACTCATTTAGCAGTAATCTAAACACTCCATCCATCATGTTTAACTTTCTTATCCGACTTTTTTTCTTTTCTAATACTGTTGATTAAATTGTTTTATATTTATTGTAGATTAAGCACTAAAATACAAAACGACAAAATGCTGGTAGCTGATGGAGAGTCAAAAAGTGGGTCCTCGTTAAAGCCGTATTATATTATGCTTACAATAGTAATAAATATGATAACTAATATTATTAGAAAAATAAAAAGTATTAGTTTCACTGTCACGGTGCCCGCCGGTTCACATTTCAGCATCAAGTACAGAATCCATAAATCATTGAAAAAAATATATACAAGTAAAGTTTATCTTACCAACTTACATAAAAGTTTATCATTTTAATTTCCTCCAGCTGTTAAATCGATTTTGTAAACATGATGAGTTCAATCATTGTAAGCATTTGTTTCTTTATTTTCTGTTGCTTCAGCTTCAGCTTGCAATCAACCGATTCTGTGCTCAAAATCAATGAAACTGATCAACTTGCATTGCTTGAATTCAAGGCCAAGATTAGTCATGACCCTCTTTTACCTAGAGGTGGCAAAATGGATCATCGGGTCGTGTTCGTGTCATGTCAAATTTAGGTCGACCCAAATCCGACCCATTTAATAATTGTGTCAAAATATTGAGACCCAAATCCGACACGGAAAAATAATCAGGTTACCCAATAACCCACTTAATATCTATATATTAAATAAAATTTACATCAAATATTTACACACTGTCATACATACATACATACATACTTTATCGATATTATAAAATATACATATCTACCAAAATATTATACATTTACACTATTGAATTTTTAATTTTATAATATCAATATATATATATATATATATATATATATATATATATATATATATATATATATATATATATATATTTATATTTATTTATATATATATTGATATTATAAAATATACATGTCTATTAATATTTTACACATTTACACTATTGAACCAATAAATGTATATAAAATTTTGTAAATAAAATAATGTGTTTATATTCATCCTTTCAAAAAATAAAAATAAAAGAGAAAATCATTTCAATATTTGAGTTTTGATGACAAAAACTTACAAATAATTTTAAAATAGAAAATATAATCGTGTCATTGATCGGGTAAATGGGTCAAGAACTATAACCCTAACCCGACACGGAAAAAATCGTGTCGACCCGGGACCCGACCTATTTAATAATCGTGTTAAATTCGACGACCCATACCCATTTATTCGTGTCGTGTTCGTGTCGGATAATCGGGTCGTGTCAAATTTTGCCAGCTCTACTTTTGCCAATGGAAAGGTATCACTTGCAGTCCACGGCACCAAAGGGTGACTGCATTACTTCTTCCATCTTTACTCTTGCAGGGGTCTCTGTCACCTCACATCGGAAATTTAAGTTTTCTCAGAGTGTTAAATCTCAAAAACAATAGCTTCCGCAACGAAATCCCTCAATAGATTGGCTATCTGATCAGGGTAGGAATTTTAAGGCTGGAGAACAATACATTCGGAGGTCAAATTCCTGACAATATATCGCATTGCGTTAACCTTGAATCCCTTGCGTTAAGCTCCAATGAGCTTTTGGGGAAAGTTCCAGGGAAACTGGGCTCCTTGTGGGGAAAGTTTACAGGCAATCTAACCCTCGATAATTTTGTCAAGGAAGCTCTTCCTGAAAGACTCGCTCAGATTGTTGATCCAGTGCTTCTTGTAACAAGAGAAGGGGAGACAAGCAGGGCCGATGCTGGCAAACAATGGAACGGAAGTTTTAGTGTTAAAGAGTGCTTGGTTTCAGTACTGGGAATCGGAGTCACTTGCTCTTCAGAGTTGCCGAGAGAACGAATGAACATGGAAGAGGTTGCGGCTCAGCTGATTTCCTTCAGAAACAAACTTGTCAAAAATGTGCGAGGCCAACCAGTAACTTATGAATAACACTGCAGATCTATAATTATATTATTTATTATGGTATCATAATCTAACATTAGATCATAACGCGCAATGAATAGCAATATACTTCTTGTTCGATCCATCTGTATTTTTTACTTTGAAATAATTTAGCTTGTGGTTGTTATACAGACTTTGAAATAATTTAGTATGTGGTTTGTTATTTCAAATTTTGAATCAAAACTAGGCTTTGTTGCCCATTTTCCTGAAATAATTCACCCAAGATAAACAAAGAGGGTGTAAATGAGCAATCTTATAATTTTGAGTATTTTTGTAATTTCACTTTATTAAAATGCATCGCTTTGTGTGAAGTTTTGTTCGTACTTTTGTGAAAATATCTTTTTCCTTTTAGAAAAAAGTGTTGTGAAACGTTGATTCCAGTGGTGCTTTCAACCTTTCCCAAGTCATTTAACAGTAATCTAAACACTCCATCCACCATGTTTAACTTTCTTATCCATACTTTTTTTCTTTTCATAATTTTTTTCTTTTCATAATTATTTTCTTTTCTAACACTGTTGATTCAATTGATTTATATTTATTGTCGATTAAGCACTTGAATCCAAAAGGACAAAATGCTGGAAACTGATAGAACGTCAAAACTGAGTATGGCGGGTCTTCTTTAAAACTGTGTTACATTATTCTTACAATAATATTATTAGAAAAATAAAAAGTATTAGTTTCACTGTCACGTTGCCAGCCGATTCACATTTCAGCATCAAGTACAGAGTCCATAAATCATTTTTAAAAAATATATATACAAATATAGTTCATCTTGCCAACCACTATAAAAGTTTATCATTTTAGTTTCCTCCACCAGTTAAATGGATTTTGTAAAAACGACATGTTGTTTACAGTTTAAAACTGTTAACGGCACGACGACTCTTTGTCACACTAGCAAATTTTGAGGGAGACTAGGGATGTTTGCGGATAAGATTTTATGGATTGGGCATCAATCCATATCTGATTTATGATTTTGCGGATTATAAATTTTCAATCCAATCCAATCCAATCCATGAATCAGCAAAACTCAATTCAAATTCAATCCATATGTCTGTTGATCGGATATAGATTTGACACAATCCATATCCAATCCACTATTTTACGGATTAAAATTTTTTAACTATTTTCAATTTATGAACTAACTAAATAAAAAAATTAATATAAAAACAACTTTACTATTGATCAAATTCAAAGTTAAGTAAGGTTTAAATAAGTTAATTGTTTGAATAAAAATAGAAAATACATTCAAAGTTTTAAAGTACAACACACCAAAAAGAAAAAATTTCATTTGTTTAGATCAGTATGTGAAAATTAACTGTTTAGGAAGTTATATTTGTTTAATTATTTTTTTATTTTATATTATTATCGGATAAAATATAAATGGTGTTAATGTAACTATATTTTAACTTATTTATTTATTACTAAGTACTAATGTCATATTTAAAAGTTTAATTTTTTCATTAAATAATGTTTTTTTTGTGTAAATTCATGGATTTTTACAGATTTACAGAAGTAAATCTATATCACATCTATCGATTGCGGATTTTTAAATTTTCAATCCAATCCAATCAAATTCACCAATTTACAAATTAAATTTTTACTGATCAAACAGATTGAGTGGATCATATTAAATTCTGAACACCTCTAAGCGAGACTGTACTGAAAATTTTTGAAAAAGGTGTTGTGATACTTTAATTCCTGTAGTGCTTTGAACGTTTCCCAACTCATTTAACAGTAGTCTAACACTCCATCCACCAATGTATTTAACTTTCACTTTTCTACTGTTTTTTCTTTTTTGATGTTGTTAACCAAACTGTTCTATATTTACTGTGGATTAAGCACTAAAATAAAAAACGACAAAATCCGGGAAACTGATAGGGGCATAAAAGGGGGTATGGTGGGTCTTTCTTTGAAGCTGCAATATATTATTCTTACAATAGCAACAAATATGATAATTAATATTATTAGAAAAATAAAAAGTATTAGTTTCACTGTCGCGGTGCCAGCCGGTTCACATTTGACCATCAAGTACAGAGTCCATAAATCGTTGAAAAAAATATATACAAATAAAGTTTATCTTACCAACCTCTGTAAAAGTTTATCATTTTAATTTCCTGCAGCTGTTAAATCGATTTTGTAAACATAATGAGTTCAATCATTGTAAGCATTTGTTTCTTTATTTTCTGTTGCTTCAGCTTCAGCTTGCAATCAACCGATTCTGTGCTCAAAAGCAATGAAACTGATCAACTTGCATTGCTTGAATTCAAGGCCAAGATTACTCATGACCCTCTTGAGGTTTTGAGTTCATGGAATTATTCCAGGAACTTTTGTCAATGGAAAGGTGTCACTTGCAGTCCACGGCACCAAAGGGTGACTGCATTACTTCTTCCATCATTACTCTTGCAGGGGACTCTGTCGCCTCATGTTGGAAATTTAAGTTTTCTCAGAGTGTTAAATCTCGAAAACAATAGCTTCCGCAACGAAATCCCTCCAGAGATTGGATATCTGTTCAGGGTGCGAATTTTAAGGCTGGAGAACAATACATTCGGAGGTCAAATTCCTGACAACATATCGCATTGCGTTAACCTTGAATCGCTCGGGTTAGGCTACAATGAGCTTGTGGGGAAAGTTCCAGGGAACCTGGGCTCCTTATCAAAGCTCCGGCTTCTCACAATACACTTCAACAATTTGTCAGGAGAAATCCCATCTTCCTTTGGCAATTTGTCATTACTCGAGGCCATCTCAGCAGCTGAAAATCAATTTGCGGGACAAATTCCTGAAACCCTGAGCGAGCTTAAGAGGATGCGTTTTATATCATTTGGAGCAAATAAGCTATCAGGTGAAATCCCTTTCTCAATCTTCAACTTGTCTTCGCTTAGTGATTTTCATTTTCCTCTCAACCAACTTCAAGGAAGCCTTCCATCAGACTTAGGCTTCACTCTTCCTAATCTTGAAGAACTAAACGTTGGTGGTAATCAGTTTACCGGGCCTATTCCTGCTTCAATATCGAATGCCTCAAATCTAATGAGACTTACAATCCCAAAGAATGGATTTAGTGGAAAGGTGCCTAGTTTGGAAAATTTACACAAACTGCAACGGGTTGGTATTTTTGACAATCACTTGGGAAATGGGGAAAAAGATGACTTAGAATTTGTCAGTTCTTTGGTCAACGCTTCAAAACTAGAGCTACTGCAAATTAATTTTAACAATTTTGGAGGAATGTTACCTGAAGCTGTGGGGAACTTGTCAACCCAACTTAAAAAATTATCAGTTGCAAAGAATCAATTGTTTGGAAATATCCCAAGTGGATTAAGAAATCTTGTTAACTTGGAGCGTTTAGAACTTGGGAACAACCAATTCACAGGCCGAATTCCGGGAAGTATCGGAGATCTTCAAAAGCTGCAGAGGTTGGGGCTCAAGAGGAACAAGTTTTGGGGGGAAATTCCATCTTCTATAGGAAATTTGACATTGTTAAACATACTAGATTTTGAGGAAAACATGTTAGAGGGAAGCATTCCATCAAGTCTAGGGGAATGCCAAAACTTAATATTATTAGATCTCTCCACTAACAACCTCAGTGGTACCATACCCACTGAAGTGATTGGTCTCTCTTCCTTGTCAATCTATCTTGATCTATCTCAAAACCAATTGAATGGTCCTTTGCCCTCAAATTTTGGTATCTTGAAAAATCTGGGTGTTATAGATATATCTGAGAACAAATTGTCTGGTGAAATTCCAAGCAGTATAGGAAGTTGCATTATGTTGGAACAACTCATCATGAATGGTAATTTCTTTCAAGGGACTATCCCTTCATCATTGAGTTCTTTGAGAGGCATTGAGAATCTTGATCTTTCTCGGAATAATTTGTCTGGTCGGATTCCAAAATATTTGGAAAACTTTCCCTTTTTGCAGAATTTAAATCTGTCTTTTAATCACTTTGAGGGTGAAGTGCCAATAAAAGGAGTCTTCAGCAATTCAAGTGCCATATCTGTTGATGGAAATGATAACCTCTGTGGTGGCATATCCGAGTTGCATTTATCTACTTGTTCCATCAAAGACTCAAAGCAATCACGTTCCCGTTCCCCGAAACTGATTATTCCTATAGTTACAGGAATTTTGTTAGTGACAGGGATGTCGTGTTTGATAATTATTTCCTGGCGGAGCAAATCAAAAAGGGAGCCGGCCACTCTTCTATCAGCATTCCTGGCTTTGGTTTTACGAGTGTCCTATGAGAATCTGTTCAAAGCAACTGATGGATTCTCTTTGGAAAACTTTATTGGTGCCGGTAGCTTTGGTTCGGTCTATAAAGGAATCCTCAATCATGAAGATCATGAAACGCTGGTGGCGGTTAAGGTTCTTAATCTTCATCATCGAGGAGCTTCAAAGAGTTTCATTGCGGAGTGTCAAGCCTTGAGAAGTGCTAGGCATCGGAATCTTGTCAAAATAATAACTTGCTGTGCAAGTGTTGACTTCCAAGGGAATGATTTCGCGGCTTTAGTTTATGAGTTCATGGTTAAAGGGAGCCTGGAGGAATGGTTGCATCCAAACCCTGAGGCATCAAGCAATTTAAATCTCCTGCAAAGACTGAATATTGCCGTTGATGTTGCTTCCGCATTGGATTATCTTCATCATCATTGCGAAACTCCAATAGTCCATTGTGATCTCAAACCAAGCAATGTTCTTCTGGATGGTGAATTGACTGCCCGTGTAGGTGATTTTGGATTAGCAAAATTCCTTCCGGAAGCCACCAATAACTTGTCATCTAATCAATCAAGCTCTATTGGAGTAAAAGGAACCGTTGGTTATGCTGCTCCAGGTAAATATTATAATTTTAATTAACTTGTTTTTCAATCCACAGAGATTTTACAAGTTGAACCAGCAATTCTAAGTTTTTAATGGCAGAGTATGGAATGGGGAGCGAAGTCTCAACAAGTGGAGATGTGTACAGTTTTGGCATACTTTTGCTGGAATTGTTTACAGGAAAGAGGCCGACGAATGAGATGTTTACAGGCAATCTAACCCTTCATAATTTTGTCAAGGAAGCTCTTCCTGAAAGACTCGCTGAGATTGTTGATCCAGTGCTTCTTGTAGAAAAAGAAGAAGGGGTGACAAGCAAGGCCAATGCTGGCAAACAATGGACCGGAAGTTTTAGTGTTAAAGAGTGCTTGGTTTCGGTACTGGGAATCGGAGTCACTTGCTCTTCAGAGTTGCCGAGAGAACGAATGAACATGGAAGAGGTTGCGGCTCAGCTGCTTTCCTTCAGAAACAAACTTGTCAAAAATGTGTGAGGCCAACCAGTAACCTATGTGACTGCGTAAGTAATTGATTACTCTCAAACGACAATAAAGACAACAAGTCTTTGGTTACTATCAACCCCTTATTGGCAGAAGCAAAAATGAACAGTTGCAATTATGTTCGAGAATCACTTATTTGATGATCTCAAGTGTATTGGATATTAACAACATTTCAAATTAACTATGTTTAGAAAAAAAAAAAAAAAAACTAAAAGGGACAACTCGAATAACACCAGAATTGAAGCATTATAACAAGCAATTAGAAAAATTTACAATATATGCATTACAATAGATTTTTTTGAAAACATAGGAAGACCAACGGGTGCATAATTGGGATATTAAGCCAACGTGCACATACAAGTTATGTATTATCTCTTACATTGCTAAAAAAAAAACTAAAAGGGACAACTCGAATAACACCAGAATTGAAGCATTATAACAAGCAATTAGAAAAATTTACAATATATGCATTACAATAGATTTTTTTGAAAACATAGGAAGACCAACGGGTGCATAATTGGGATATTAAGCCAACGTGCATTTATGTATTATCTCTTACATTCTAACAAGTATTTTTTGTAAAAATTCCATAACAATGTACAAAATAATTCTTATTTCTAAAACCATCAAAATAATATCCAATAAGAAATATTCTAAACCTCTAAAAGAAAATAAGTAATGAATTAATATATCCTAAAAAAAAATATCATTCTAAAGGAAGCTAAAATATTCATAGATTATTAACATAACATTAATCTCCAAAAGAAACTAAGCTCTTATTCTTCCTCCTAAAATCATAAGCTCATATCATCTAACTCTATTTGCAAAAATATGATAATGAAGGGTAAGATGTCAACTCGATAAGTAAAATTCATACACAATAATAAAAATCATTAAGATATCGTTGATGGAATTTCTTAGATATGCATAATGATAACAATAATTATCTTTGTAAATCATCATTTATCAATATATACAAATTAAAACATCATAAAGCCAATTTAAGTCCATTAAACATAACAAAAGCATTTTAAACACAAAAAAAAAAAAAAGTTAGCCCCTGCTACATAATATCACATGTACACCCAGTGACTCAGTCATATATCATCACTTAGGGTACTATACTCTACAAGAATTATTAACATCATATATACACAAAATCCTGCTAGCCTTCCATAACATAACATTACTAAGAACAATGAGCAAAATCATTTAAAACTATCCTTGAACTTTTAATCATTTGTAAGTTTCCATAAATTACATTTAAGTAATTGATTATTATTTCAAAGTATTTGACTTAAAATAATTTAATAAAGATTTTCATTTTTAAAACAATTTATGATGTAAGTTTTTAATAAATAAATTTTTGTTATAAATAATTTTAAAGAATTGTTTTACTTAACAAAATATTATAATTGACTAAACAAATCAATTTTATATACTTTTCATTCAATTTAATACATATCTCGAATTAAAAATAATTTAATAGTGAAATACATGTAACGTGCGTAAACCTACTTACCGAAATTTTTACGAAAGTCTAATTAGTATGAAATTCTACTAGTGGATATTGAGAATCTTTAATTATGCAATTTAAATTAGTAGGAAACTGATGGAAATCACTAGATCAGATTTTGCCTAGGATACTGAAATTGCGTTTTTGCAAAAGTACAAGCTCTTGTATCAATTACATTAGGTTAAACTAGTGAGAAAGTCTTACGCAGTACCGTCATGGTAGAACTCTTTTGATAAAACTTTGACACGTGTACAGCTTTTACATGTGTTCCATGTTTTCTCTCTCATATTTGGTCAAATTTTGAAACGTTATGAGGAAGCACTCTTGCGTGCATAGGTGGCGAGATTTATGGATACACAGATGATAGGTGCACTTAATATTGTATAGTAAAGCCTTTATAAATCAATAATATGAGACCATACAAAATATATTAATTTATAGAGTATATATACTATTCAATGAACATATATTTAATTAACTAAAATTTATTTATTTTTCTAATTTAATCATAAGTTAAAAAATGAACTAATGCACTACCTATGCTCTAAATTAACCCAAAAAATAATCAATATTTTTGCAATTTGAGGATTAAACTACAAAACTTCTAGAAGCAATAAACAAAATTAGATATGAAATCTAACTATATTTAAATTTCAAGAAAAAAGAAATGAAAAATAGAATCATATTTTTAAAATAAAAGATTATAAGAATTATTGGTAATTTTAAAAATTATTAATTTATTACATAAGCAGACCATAGACTTATATAAGGGTTTTTAAAAAAATGTATTATTTTATTAATTAATGGAAATTATTAATTTAGCCTATTAGCAACTGTAAAAAATTATTATATCATACAAGATATTAATTTATGAAAGTACTTATTTATGGGCGAGTCTATTCAAACTCCTTCGAATTGCTCTCTACACCCAATTATTTGAAAAGAAAAAAAAAATTCTAACTCAAGTAGACCCTGATCTTAAGTCCCAATATCCTTTTTAATTTGTTTTAACGACTATTATTAAAAAAAATGGGAAAAAAATTACTAACCTTTGTAATTTCATCGAGAAAAGCAAATCTTATGCGCACAATTGACATTACAATTTAATTGTTAATAAAAAAATTAATTAATCATATATCATTGGAATAAGATTTATGTGTGGCGGTGATATATATAATTCGATTGTGGTGTCTGCACACATACGATCGATTTACTCTTATATTTACTGTGTTGGTTAATTTAATTTTATGTATTTACTCATGAATGTGCGTCTTCATCTAATTAACTAGGATCAAACATCAATTTCGTACTTAATTAAACACCAACTAAGCACGTGTACGTACGGGTAGGTGTATAAAAAGAATCATTAGGATTATATTTGATCGTTTGTAACTCCATCATCATTCTGACGTTATTGTTTAACTCAAAGAACGTGGGGAGACTAAAAATTTTGGACGCCGAGGAATGTCACTTCAAGTTCAAAAATCGAAGGAAGAGCTCATCAACCAGTGGCGATGGAGAGTGTGGGCTAAGCTAGCTTTTAGCTCAGCCAGATTTTGGGAAAAGTTTATTTTAATTTCATTTACCAAACTATCACTGCTTCAGTTTTATAAAATTGCCACTATTTTATATTACAAAATTGCGAGTGCTGTAATTGATTGAAGGATTTTACTAAGTTGCAATTAATGTAACTTATAACTCACTTATTATAGGTATAAATGATCGAGTAACGTGGCAATGAGATTAAGTGGGCTGTAAGTTACATTAATTTTAACTTGGCAAGACTTTTCATTATATCGCCATTGCATATTTACACAATTGCCAACTTCAGCTCCTGCATTCTTTTAATTTTCAAGTCACTTCTTCCTTTTTGGGAGATTTTTAAAATGACTATTTGTAGTCTTAGCCCCTATTTGTTATTGTGGTAGGACATTTGCTGCGACACTAGAATATTTAATAAACACTTACTGTTATAATTTTAAAATTAACTTCATTTTTTATTCTAAAATTATATTTATCACAGTCTATCAACTTTTATTTCATAATTACGAATTTCTTTCCATAGCAACTATAGCTTTTAGAGTCCATTTGGGATTGCTTTTAAGAGACCTAAAAGTGATTTTGATAATCTAAAAGTTAATTTAGTATTTGGTAAAAAAAAAAAAATCAAAATCACTTTTGTTAAAATCAACCTCCTACAGTTGACTTTGAAAAGTAGGGAAAGAATAACTTTTATATTCTGATTTTGAGAATTAATTTTATCCTTTAATATAATTCCATAAATATTCTTACAATTATTACATAAGCCTAAAATTATCCTTATTCAAATTAGTAACAAAATCAATAATTTAATAGTTTTTTAATTATAATTCATGCATTCCTTTTTACCATATTTCTTCTTTTATTATTTGTTTTCTTTTTGATTTTTTGTAACTCATTACATTTATTTTTATTTTTATTTATTGGAGTACCTCGTTATACTTTCATTGATGTTACTTTAATGAAAATTGTAATTGATTTTTTAATTATCAATTGTTTTAAGATAAAAAAATAAAAGCAATAAAATCAATTAGTATATATTTAATTTTTAGTTAAAATTATTATAATACATAGTTAAAAATATTGTATGTTTATATGTGTAAGTAAAATATATCCTGCATTATGTATATTTTCGTCATTTGTTTTCTCATAGCAGTTTAACAGTATGATTTTACCAAACACTCATAACTACTTTCAAAACTCATAGTACTTCCGAAAATAAAATTTTGGGCGTCGAAGGAATATCACTTCAAGTTCAAAAATCGAAGGAGAGTGTGGGCTAAGCTAGCTTTTAGCTCAGCCAGATTTTGGGAAAAGTTTATTTTAATTTCATTTACCAAACTATCACTGCTTCAGTTTTATAAAATTGCCACTATTTTATATTACAAAATTGCGAGTGCTGTAATTGATTGAAGGATTTTACTAAGTTGCAATTAATGTAACTTATAACTCACTTATTATATGTATAAATGATCGCGTAACGTGGCAATGAGATTAAGTGGGCTGTAAGTTACATTAATTTTAACTTGGCAAGATTTTTCATTATATTCCCATTGCATATTTACACAATTGCCAACTTTAGCTCCTGCATTCTTTTAATTTTCAAGTCACTTCTTCCTTTTTGAGAGATTTTTAACACAACAACTTGTAGTCTTAGCCCCTTATATTTTTATTGTGGTAGGACAGTTGCTACTACAATAGAACACTTGATAAATATTTACTGTTGTAGTTTTAAAATTAACTTTATTTTTTATTCTAAAATTATATTTATTACAATCTACCAACTCTTATTTCTTAATTACAAATTTATTTCCATATGAACTATAGCTTTTAGGGTCCATTTGGAATTGCTTTTAGGAGACTTAAAAGTAATTTTGAAAATCTAAAAGCTAATTATAGTATTTAATAAAAAAAAATCAAAATCACTTTTGTCAAAAGCAAGCCCTCCTACAATTGACTTTAAAAAGCAGGGAAAGAATAACTTTTTATTCTGATTTTGAGAATTAATTTTATCCTTTAATATAATTTCATAAATATTCATACAATTATTACATAAGCTCAAAATTATCCTTATTCAAATTGGAAACAAAACAAATAATTTAATAATTTTTTAATTATAATTCATGCATTCCTTTTCACCATACTTCTTTTATTATTTGTTTTCTTTTTTATATTTTGTAACTCATTACATTTATTTTTATGTTTATTTATTGGAGTATCTCATTATGCTTTGATTGATGTTACTTTCATGAAAATTGTAATTGATTTTTTAATTATCAATTGTATTAAGATAAAAAAAAAGTAAAAGAAATAAAACCAATATAGTATAAATTTTGCCCCCAAGGGCGTAGCCGAGTTGGTTGGCAGTGCAATCTGTCACCCTTCACTCATGGACTCGGGTTCAAGACTTAGGGGTGGTGAGGGGGATAAAAATTGATTTAGGCTTGCCCACCCTCCCTTTCCTTTTGAAAAAAAAAATATAATATAAATTTTATTTTTAGTTAAAATTATTATAATACAAAATTAAAAATATTATATGTTTATATATGTAAGTAAAATATATCCTGCATTATGGATATTTTAGTCATTTGTTTTCTCACAGTAGTTTAACAGTAAGATTTTACCGAACACTCATAACTACTTTCAAAACTTACAATACTACTGAAAATAAAATTTACCAAACACTTAATTAATTTTCTTCACAGTTGATTATTTCTAAAATATAGTTAATAGCAATTCTTTAAAAGGTACAGCATTCCTAAATTGGCCCTTAGGCAACAATGCCTTAATACCAAATAAAGGCTGGCTTAATGTATTCTAATTCAACAACCAAGAAATTAAAGCTTTTCCATAAAAACTACTAAAAGTTCCAAAGGATGTGTGAACATAGAAAAATTGTTTGCACAAAAAATTCTATTTTTACTCGCGTTGCATTTTCCAATAACAATTAACTTGATAACATAGAGAATTCAAAAGGCTTTGCCCATCAAACTATCAATGAAATGAATATCACTTCATTCTAGGAAGTTGGAGAAATATTTTTATGGATCTAGCACACTATTTCAGCATGTTATTTAAAAGGTTTGATGAGTTTTTTTATAGTGGGATCATATATATTTTGTTTTAGAATCACCACATGCATTAAAGAGGATAAGTCCCATTGCGAAATCCACAATAACTCCCTAAATAATAAGCTCTTAATGCTTAATTGGCGCTCCAAACCCACATAAATTTTTATCCTAAAATTGAATGAAGGTATCATCAACTCAAGTTTCAAGTTCAATAATTAGCTTAGGTGATGTTCTTAATCTTCATATTAAATCTATACATGATTAGCAAATGTTAATTAGCTCACTTATGGTTGCACTTAAAATTGTCAAAGCCTTTTTTTTTCTTAAGATTTTCAGTACATTAATTAGTCTTATAATTTTTATTATTATTATTTTATCCAATAGTAGCTAGATTTATTTCCCATCCACATGAGTGAGTTTCAAATGCTAGTTTTCTTATTTTCAACCCAAGAAATTTTACCAACGGAACTAGATACCACCCATAGCCTTACATTATTAAATACACTTTGATTTCATTTTTTACAAAAGAAAAAGTGCTTAAAGAATGCAAAACAAAAACAAGTATTCAATAATATATCAAGTATTTTTCATATTTTGACCTATTTGCAAAGTTTTTAAGTTTGATCACTGAAAATTTACAAGTTTTCCAAAACGTACCTGGCCTAATACAACCCAAATCCTAAATTTTTGGGAAAAGCTTTTATCTGTCTCAAAACAGATGCCTTCATATTTGGGTGACTTGACAAATCTGGGTGCTTTAGATATATATGAGAATAAATTGTTATTTTCTTGTGAAATTTCGTGTAGTCTAGGCAATTGGATTAGGTTGAAACAACTTACCATTTTCTTTCAAGGGAAAATTCCTTCTACCATTGAGTTCTTCAGGAGTTGATCTTCCTCTCACAACAATTTGTCTAGCCAAATTCCAAAAAAAATTGAGTGCTTTCCCTTTATGCAGAATTTAAGTCCATCTTTTAACCATTTTAAGGGTGAATTTAGATCTATCTTTTTACAGAACTTAAAATTGAAGAGCTATTCAGAGGATCAAATTTATATTAGGGATGTAAAAATATGTTGGACGAAAAAGATCTCCAATCTTGACGCAGCGGAAGTTTAGTGTTCAAAATATTCCATTGATTCTAGAGAATACCAGAATAAAAGAACAAACTAAATTCACGTTGATTTAAAATAATACTGCGAATTTAGAGGTTAAGACTCATTTATTCTGCAGAATACCGAGAATTAACTAAACTCAAATACTCGCACAGAGATTTGAAATTGAGAACAATATTGAACTCAAAAATTTGTGTTCAAAGGCTACAACAGAGGACTATTTATATTAGTACTAATTATCCTAAATCATGAATAAAAAAAAATAATTCTAAATTAGAAAGGAAAACAAAAGTTCTAAACCTTAATTAAATAGGAAACCAAATTAAACTATAATACAAATTAATTAAAATATTCCTAAATATTGTAAATTTCAACTTAATTAGGATTTCTTCAATTTCTTGCTCTGCAACATTCTCGCCAAGGTGAAAAAATTCGTGCTTAAATTTTTCTAGTTGTAGTCTCTAAAAATATCTTCACATGTATAAGGATTAATTTTCCAAATAGAGCTTTGATGTAGATAACGAACTTTAAATTTTTCCAACTTTGATAACAATTATGACAGTCATGTTAGTTAGGGCTTCATCTCTTGGAACATCATCATGGTTGTAAGTTGTAGCATGAGAAGCATCATGAGCTTTTCTTGGCGACATTTTCTCAATTTTGCTTGGAAAAAAAGAACGAGGGGCTAAATTGAAAATAAAAAAAAATTAGCCAAAATGGTAATTAAGTGAAAGTTTAGATTTCTAGTGATGGTGATTGGAAATCCAGCATGGATGGGTGGATTTGAAAGATTTAGGTTCGGTGGGTATGATGTTGGTGGTGATTTGTCCAAAAAGGTGGTGTTTTGACCGAAATTTGGAGTTAAAGGCAGCGGGTTTGTATTTATTTTAACTTTCGGCGATCGGTTCGTCAATCAACGGTGGGGAATGGTGAGAGAAGTTCAGTTGATGGAGAGGAGTTGATTGGTGGTGGTGGTGATGGCCAACACGAGCGAAATTCGGCAAATGACAGCGGTGGCTGACACAACGGTTTTGATAATTTTTTGGCAATCTATGGCCGATCGGTGATGGTTGATGCTTGGAGTTTGATGGCTGGTGCATTCTCATCCGAATGGTGGTGGTTGCAACCAGATCAGTGACGGAAAACTAACGCCAGTAGCTCTTAGATGGTGGCCAAAGCGGTTGACTTTTCTGCCTTTGTTTCAATTATTTTTTGTTTTCTGATTTGATTTTTTTTTTATAACAAAAACGGTTTTAGGTGAAAAAATGATAGGTGTTGAGGACAATTAAGAATTAGGCTTTCACTCCGATACCAAGCTAATGCGGTAGAAGTTTAGTGTTCAAAATATTCCATTGATTATAAAGAATACCAAAATAAAATAATAAACTAAATTCATGTTGATTCAAAAGAATACCACGAATTTAGAGGTTAAAACCCATTAATTCTATAGAATACCGAAAATTAACTAAACTCAAATACTTACATAGAGATTTGAAACTAAGAATAATATTGAACTCAAAATCTGCATTTAAAGGCCACAATAGAGAGCTATTTACATTAGTAGTATTTATCCTAAATCATGAAGTAAAAGGAAAACAAAATTCTAAATTAGAAAGGAAAATAAAAGTCTTAAACCTAAATTAAATAGGAAACCAAATTAAAATAGAATACAAATTGTAACATATGACCCAAAAAAAAAAATCAGTTTCTATAAAAGGAAAGAGTAGAGAGAGAAGCATTTTTTTCTTTCCTAAAATAGAAAGAGAGAGAGAGAGAGAAAGAGGAGGAGAGAGAGAGACTCGTTGACCCAAATCCGCGACCCGACCCACGACATTGACCAGGCTGAATCTCCCGATTCCGGCCACCCCTCCAGTCGATCTTGGTACCGATTTGAAGTTTGTGAGCCGCCGGTTGTATCCCTGCCGTCCTCGTCACTGGAAACCGACCAGAACGCCGACAAACAAGCCCGAAAACCCACAGCTTAACCAATTTTGCTCGCCATTGATTTTGCCGGTTTTAGGCTGATCCACCACTTGGATCTTGTTCCTCAGCTTCCTCTCATCATTTTTCGACCAACCCCGTCACCTGAAACGGCCGGATTGCCACCGATCGACCGCCGAAAAGCTCACGATTTTTCGGGAGCTAGATTCGCCGTTATCGCTGCGCGTGTGAGGTCACCGCCAGCACCATTGGACTCACCGAGGTCAGATCTAGCAGACTTGAGCTTTGTGTCACTGTTGAATGAGTTCCAGTCACCTTTGACCGTTAGGGGCAATTCGGTAATTTTATAAAATTTAGAGGTAATTCTGTAATTTTAAAATTGATGGATATTTTGGTAATTTTAGATCAGGGCAGTTGGGTAATTTGAGATTTTAGGGGTAATTCAGTAATTTACGTTGTTAGGGGTATTTTGGTAATTTTATATTTTTTTGGGGGTAATTTTATAAATTTAAAACTTGTGGATATCTTTGTAATCGGAATTGAGAATAGTTTGATAATATGTGATTCTGAGGATAATTTGATGAATTTTGATGGCAAGGGTATTTTGGTGATTTTATGAATTTGAGAATATTTTATTGCGGATAAATATCGTTTCGAGCATATTAGTTATAATTCGTGATTATAGTTAGTAATTATGTTATTTCCTCAAATTAGGAGGATCCACGAACGAGAATCAACCCGTGGATGTTGTCGATACCGAGTTCGGACACTGTAACTGTGAGTGGAATATACAAAACCTATTTTTCATTGTAGTTTATTATAATTTTAAAATATGGTAAAGCTTGTTTACGAGATTGGTTTTAAAGGCTTCGATTTAATGATTTTATAGAAATAGATTTTATCTGTGTTTTGGCATCTATTATGAGAAATGTGTTTGATTAATGATTTTGGTTACCGAGTTTGAATATGCATGATAATATTTTTACAGAAAAAGAAAATAGATTTAAGATATGTTAATGAAAAAGGAAATGAGATTTCGGATGAGATTTTCGGATAAGATTATATGTTTATATATGTGTATAAAGGTTGTTTACAAAAATCATTAGACAGTACCATTCCCCTTCAGATACACTGATACAGATGAGATGACATATGCATGCAGTATGATGAATACCGAGATATTTATATTGAGATACGAATGATACAGATGAGATGATATTTTTCTATATATCCGTGTAGCTCTGGGGCTTGACGGTACTCAGATAGTACGTCATTGCCCATCCGTTGAGGTCCGGATATGATGAGATATGAGATGGTACTTCCCTATCTATCCGTGTAGCTCTGGGGCGTGATTGTACCCAGATAATACGTCATTGCCCGTCCGTCAAGGTCCGGATATGATGAGATTATTTCCCCTGGGTATTTGTTTGGTGATAGTTTTTGGTATTTCAGTATGGATGTTATAAGTATTATGAATTTTCATTGATTTATACCGTATATTTGCAATATCGTTATTTGAGTACATGATTTGGATTTAATAAATTATTTAAATTGTTGTGATATTTTAATGAGATGGTGTTTTGATCTGGTTAATTATTTTAGAATAAAATTATGTTGAAAAACTATTATCCACTCACTGAGCTCACTGGGCTTTATATTCATCCCGTTTTATTATATTCCCCCCCCCCCAACAGGAGATTCGCAGGAACAACAGTCGACCCAGCAACAATAGTTATTTTCGGAATTATGGCAATGTTATGATGTTAGGAGTTATCGATTGATTTATTAAGATAATTTGGGATTGTATAATTTGTTACTTTTCGGAGATTGCGGATAACATATGTATTTTATTGATATTGGATATTAAATAATTTGGTATTTTGTTGAGGAGATTGGTTGTTCAGAGATAATTATATTTGAAATTCTTTTGGGAGTGCTTGATTTATAATTTTTCAGATTACATCAGAAAAGTTATATAGAATTAGGCAAACTTGCCCTATGGATTCAGGGCGGATCGTGTCAAGTTGGTATTAGAGCATGGTTTTAGATTCTATAAACTTTACTGTCGTAATTAGAATAAGTTTTACAGTTATGAAGTGGAAATTATTATTTTGTAGGCATCATCATGATTCGTCATAGCAATAGACGTGGTCGAGGCCTTGGCCGTGGTCGTACTAAGATGGTAGCTGGGTTGACTTTAGGCGTTGTACCTGCAGGGGAAAATAAACCCGTGAACAAGGCCATAGTTGAGTCCTCAACTCATGAGGTGGCACAACAAGTACCAGAGAATGTGCCGAACATTGAGCAGTCATTTGATAGGCTGGCACAGATTATGACTGCAGTGGTACAGAATCAAACTCATGAGCATACCGGTCATGCTAATACTATAGAGCGCGTGAGAAGTTTGGGGGCCAAAAGTTTTAATGGTTCTGGAGATCCACCAAAGGTAGAGTCGTGGTTTGTTAAGTTAGAATGTATTTTTGATGTAATGAAATGCTCGGAAGAGGATAGACTTTTCTTTGCCACTTTTCTACTTGAGGATAGAGCCTACCATTGGTGGCAAATAGTGGAACGTCAGTATCAAGGGCATGATGCGATTACTTGGGTTATATTTCGTAAGAAAGTTTACGATCATTATTTTCGAGTCGTATACTAAGATATTAAATGCAGTGAATTCCTCTGGTTGGTTCAGGCATCCATGTCTGTCAAGGAGTACGAGAAGAAATTTATAGACCTCTCTAGATTTACTACATCTGCAGTGGGTGATGAGAGGGAGAGATGCAGGCGATTTGAAAGGGGTCTCCGATTTGAGATCTGCACGACTGTGACTGCAAAGAGAGTAGAACATAGTATCTCAGAGGGACGCAAAATTCAAGCCTTGAAACAAAAACGTAGTCAAAGTTTGACAAAATATGGCTCTAGTAGTAGGCTGCCTAAGAGAGGAGGGACTCATGCGAGCTACTCTGACAATATTCACAGGAGTCAGGGTACGGGTTTCAAGGTAGATTCGAGACAGATCATCGATCCACGATTCGGTCTGTGATCCGTAAGGAGTAATATGAGGACTCGGGGGACATGACGAGTGCTTAGCAGAGGACACCGTGGTGATCGTTCGAGGAATATACAACAAATTTCTTGCCCTTCGTGTGGCAAGAATCATCAAGGCCAGTGTCGTGTTAGGGACAAAGTATGTTATCTTTGTGGGCAGCCTGGTCATATTAAGATATTCTGCCCTAATTTGTCTCATGGTGATAGTTCTGCTCGAGGAACAACTCCACAATATCATTCTCACTCCGGACCAACCCTAGGTCAGAGAAGTGTGCAGATTGGGGGTTCTACATCTACATTTCGAAGCCAGACAGCTGTCCCGAGTCAGAGAGATCAACCTGGTCGACCTCATACTGAGAGTCGAGTTTTTGCATTGACACAGCAGGAGGCTCATGCTACCCTAGAAATTATTATAGGTACGTTATCTATTTTTGGCCGCGAGGCCTATATTCTTATTGATCCTGGATTCACATATTCTTTTGTTTCCCGTATGTTTACCATACATGTAGAGCGAGAGCCTGAACCACTGGATTGTGGATTAGTTGTTAGTACACCAACTAATGGTTCACTATTTGCTGAGAGTGTGTATCGAGATTGTATGATTAGTTTGGGTGAGCATGTCTTTGAGGTAAATTTGATTATTTTAGACATTCGAGATTTCGATGCTATTTTGGGTATGGATTGGCTTGCATCTTATCATGTTACTGTAGATTATTTCCAAAAGGAAGTTATGTTTAAAAAGCCAGGAAAAACCAAGGTGAAATTCTGTGGAGAGCATAAATTATTACCCTCATGTGTCATATCGGCTATTAGTGCAAGACGATTGTTACAAAAAGGATGCTCAACTTATCTTGCACATATGGTAGACACAGAAGCTAAAGAGTTGAGATTAGAGGATATTCCAGTAGTCCAGGAGTTTCCAGATGTATTTCCAGATGACCGTCCAGGAATGCCACCTGACAGAGAAATTGAGTTTTCTATCGATTTAGTCCCTAGGACAGCTCCTATATCTATAGCACCATACAGGATGGCTCCAGCTGAATTAAAGGAACTTAAAACTTAAAGCTCAACTACAAGAATTGGTGGATCAAGAATTTATTAGACCTAGTGTATCTCCATGGGGAGCTCCAGTTTTGTTTGTTAAGAAAAAGGATGGTACTCTTAGACTCTGCATTAATTATAGGCAATTGAACAAAGTTATAGTACGTAATAAGTACCCCCTCCGCATATTGATGACTTGTTTGATCAACTTCAGGGAGCGAAAGTGTTTTCTAAGATTAACTTGCGCTTGGGATACCATCAGCTTAGAATCAAAACGTCTGACGTTCCTAAAACAGCATTCAGAACTCGTTATAGACACTATGAATTTCTAGTAATGCCATTCGGGTTAACTAATGCTCTAGTAGCTTTTATGGATCTCATGAATAGAGTATTTCACCCTTATCTAGATCGGTTGATGATTGTGTTCATTGATGATATTTTGGTGTATTCTCGGAGTCAGGAGGAACATGCGGAGCATTTGCGGACTGTTTTGCAGACTTTAAGACAAAAGCAGCTTTATGCAAAGTTCAACAAATGTGAGTTCTGGTTGGACAAAGTAATATTTTTTAGCCATGTGATATCAACTGAAGGCATTTATGTTGATCTTCAAAAGATCGAAGCAGTTGTAAAATGGGAACAGCCTACAAATGTCTCGAAGGTTAGGAGTTTTCTTAGATTAGCTGGGTATTATCATAGATTTGTAGAAGGATTCTCCAAGATTACCATTCTTTTGATAAGGCTAACTAGGAAGAATGCTAAGTTCCATTGGGATGATGATTGTGAAAAAAGTTTTCAAGAACTTAAGATACGTCTCACCTCGGCACCCGTTCTTACGCTTCCATCTGGGAATAAAGGATTTGTGGTATACAATGATGCCTCTAGGCAGGGATTGGGTTGTGTGTTCATGCAGCATGAAAAAGTGGTGGCTTATGCATCTAGACAACTTAAGAAGTATGAGCAAAACTACCCAACACATGATTAAAAGTTAGCCGTAATAGTGTTTGCACTCGAAACTTGGAGACATTACTTATATGGGGTAACATGTCAGATTTTCACTAATCATAAGAGTTTAAAGTATTTTTTTAATCAGAAACGGCTAAATTTGAGACAAAGGAGGTGGATTGAGCTAATTAAGGATTACGACTGCACTATTGATTATCATCCGGGCAAAACGAATGTGGTAGCAGATGCAATAAGTAGGAAACCCTCTAGCTCTATATCTCACTTACGAGTGTCATATATGCCTTTGTTGATTGAGTTGAGATCTTTGGGAGCCGAGTTGGAAGCTGATAATTTCGGAGCTTTGATAGCTAATTTTCGAGTTAAGCCAACTTTGATTGACAAAGTCCACCAGAGATGCAAAATCAGGACCCGCAGTTAATGAAGTTGAGAGAGGATGTGTAAAAATGTCTACGAACCGACTTTACAGTGAGAAATGATGGAGTCTTAGTCATGGGTGATAGACTTTGTGTACCTGATATTAAGGAGTTGAAAAATGAGATCATGGAAGAAGCTCATTGTTCAGCTTATGCGATGCATCCGGGTAGTACGAAGATATATCGTACTTTAAGAGATCATTATTAGTGGCAGGGCATGAAAAGAGAGATAACAGAATTTGTTTCTCGATGTTTAGTTTGCCAGCAAATTAAACACTGAGCATTAGAGACCTGTAGGATGTTCTCAGCCGCTTCCTATTCCTGAATGGAAATGAGAGCATATCACTAAGGACTTTGTAACAGGACTTCCACGTACCCAAAGTGGACATGATAGTGTTTGGGTGGTTGTTGATCGACTTACAAAATCTGCTCACTTTTTTATCATTTAAGGCCACCTATTCTATAGACAAATTGGCAAGTATTTATGTGGCTGAGATAGTTTGACTTCATGGAGTACCGATGTCTATTATTTCAGATAGAGATTCTCGATTTACTTCTAAATTCTAGACCAGCTTACAAAAGGCTTTAGGCACTAAGTTGAACTTCAGTACAACTTTTCATCCACAGACTGATGGCCAGTCGAAGCGTACTATTCAAACCCTAGAGGACATGTTGCAAGCTTGTGTCTTGGAGTTTAAGGGTAGTTGGGATATTTATTTGCCTCTAATGGAATTTGCTTACAATAATAGTTTCCAAGCTAGTATCGAGATGGCACTATATGAGGCTTTATATGGTAGAAAATGCAGAACTCCAGTATGTTAGGATGAGGTCGATGAGCGGAGGTTATTTGGTCTCGAATTAGTTCAGGATATTAATGAGAAGGTACAGCTTATTTGGGATAGATTAAAAGTGGCCCAAAATAGACAGAAGAGCTATACGGATAAGCGTAGGCAAGAACTTGAGTTTGAAGTTGGTGACAGAGTTTTCATACGGATTTCTCCTTAGAAAGGAGTACTTCGATTTGGGAAGCGCTGGAAGCTAAGCCCACGCTACATTGGACCGTATGAGATTGTAGAACGCATTGGTCCGTTGGCTTATCGATTAGTTCTACCACCTGAGTTATCAAAAATTCATGACGTGTTTCATATCTCGATACTTCAAAAGTACATGTATGATTTGAGTTATATGTTGAAAGAAGATTTGACTAATGAGGAAGAAACGGTGCAGATATTGGAAAGGAAACACCAAGTCTTACGTTCTAGAACTATTCCTTTAGTTAAAGTGCTATGGAGGAATCACGCAAAGGAAAAGGCTACGTGGGAACACGAGGACTTAATGAGAGTTCAGTATCCTCACCTATTCTCATCAGATGTATAAATTTCGAGGACGAAATTTTTATAAGGAGGGAGGATTGTAACATATGACCCAAAAAAAAAATTCAGTTTCTATAAAAGGAAAGAGTAGAGAGAGAAGCATTTTTTTTTTCTTTCCTAAAATAGAAAGAGGAGAGAGAGAGAGAGAGAGAAAATGAGGAGAGAGACCCGTTCACTCTATAGAATACCGAAAATTAACTAAACTCAAATGCTCACATAGAGATTTGAAACTAAGAATAATATTGAACTCAAAATCCGCCTTTGAAGGCTACAAGAGAGAGCTATTTATATTAGTAGTATTTATCCTAAATCATGAAGTAAAAGGAAAACAAAATTCTAAATTAGAAAGGAAAATAAAAGTCTTAAACCTTAATTAAATGGGAAACCAAATTAAAATAGAATACAAATCAATTAAATTAATCCTCGATTTGCATCTTCATTAACCTTTTATCTCTTATTTCAGAACACCACTGATTTATCCTATTTCGTGCAAAGCTAATTCTATTACCTATAGTATCAGTGTCTATACTATCTCCATATTCTTTCTATTTTCTAACATAATCTTTTTACCTCATGGGTCTAGTATTTTCATGAAATATAAATTATTATAATGATTTTTTGTTTGCTCTTCACCATCAAACTCACATTTATAATACAATTCTTCCAAACTACAAGTGTATGCTTCTAAATAGCATATATCACATATTTCAAACCTAGCTAGCTTCATCATATTTTCCATTCTTTTTCTTTCCTATTCTTGCTGAAAATCAGCTTCCCAATCATCTCCTAAGAATTCTTTTCTTATTTCATTTTCAAATCCGTTTAAAATTTGTTCTTGGGCTTCATTTCCATTAGGAGTGTTCTCCATTTAATATCTTATTTTTATTATCTTGCTTTAATCCTATGTACCATTATGCTACTTTCTATAAACAAAGTTTTAAGAAAACTCTATACTATTATGTCTACCCAAATTATGAAATGCAAGAACAATTTTCATAGATTTTACCTAAACAGCTATTATTTTATCTTTATGCTCAACATAATCTAGATCTAAACATACTCCATTATGGCTAATTGGTCTTTCTCTTTATTTTCTGGAGTTTTATATTCTTTTTTTATGTTTGCCAACCGAAAATATTGACTCTATAGTCTTTCGTATGTTTGTATCTCTTCTCTAACATAAGAAGCTGTATTGTTAGATTCCCTTTGTTCATAAATTCTTGGTTTTGACTCATTCATCTTTAAATGTTTTATCTTATTCTCGATATCTTCTATATTAATGAAGACATCATCTTCTTTTTTATCTATTTCAAATTCTTCATTTGTATCAGATAATTCCTTTAATCCATTGTTTATGTTTTCACTAAAAATTCTTAGGCTTATTATTTTTTGGTTTCCATCTATTTTGTGAAATATTGGTCTCAATTGAATTTCATTATTTTTCTTTTCATTAAAGTAAATTATTGTGTCTTGTAAGATTTTATTAAGTTCTTGAATTACAATAAGTAATTCTTCCAAGTTATTATTTATCTTCTATACTTCAATTTTCTTGAAGTTTTCCATGTATATTTATGGCAAATTTTTTTGAATTTTATTTAATTGAATTTCAATTTTGTTTAATATTATATCTATTGAATTTCTATTCATTATATTTATGATTTCTTGTTTTAATATATCTTGGTCTTCCGTTGTGAAATCTTGTATCAATTGTTTAACTTGATCAAATTCTTAACTCATTTTATCTCCCACTCTTTTGATTTGCTTTATATTTTCATCATTAAAATTTTTAATTTCCAATATTTTATTTTCACTTTCTAATTTCTTAATAAATATAGTGAAATCCAATTTAATTGATTATTCCCCCCCCCCCCCAATAATTGAATCAATGATCAGATCAAAGGGTTAAAAACCTTCTATAGGTAAATCCTCTTTGCCTATAGATAGAAGGTACTGACCTATTAGTTTCTATGTTTTGTGAAATTACTAATGGCTCAAGTAATTTATTCGTTATATCATTTGCATAGTATTTCATTACATTCTATTAAATATTTATGGCATATAATGTTTCTTATATCCTTAGGAATATTATTCTTCTCTAAAACTTTATGTATAAGCCGAAGTTTATGCAAGATTAATCCTTTATATCCTATAAGCATATTACTATTTACTTCTAATTCATTAGTTATTCCAATTGTATTCTTCCTTTTGCTTGGCAGATAAAAATCTATTGTATTCTATTATATGTTGATCAATATATTCATCAACAGAATTAATATTCCATTGTTTCCATGAAAAATTATTTCTGGGAACCTATTTTATGATTCTACTTAGTAGAATAGGATCTATGTTTAAATTTTTATTTTTTATTATTATGAGTTCTCAAACTCTAATTTCATTAACAGTTTAATATCTAAATCAAATCTTTCTAATGAATAATACTGCATATGTGTAGTTAAATTATTTATTATGGTATCAAAAATCTAACGTTAGATCATATCCTGCATCAAATAGAAATATACTTCTTGATCTATCTATTTTTATTCTGACCTTGAAATAATTTAGTGCGTGCCTTGTTATACTGACACTATAAACTAATATAATTTTCATTTGCATTAACTATCAAAATATATGTCGCTAGTTTTCCATCAATATAACATTTGTTATTTCAAATTTTAAACTAAAACTAGGCTCAGATACCTATTTTCCAAAAATAATTTATGCAAGGTAAACATCACCCAAGATAAACAAAGAGGGTGTAAATGGTCAATCTGATAAACAATGAGGGTGTAAATGGTCAATCTGACATATTTTGAGTATTTTTGAAATTTTACTTTATTAAAATTCACCGTTTCGTGCCAAGTTTTTTATTTACTTTTGTGAGAATATGTTTTTCCTTTTAGAAAGAAGTTTTGTGAAACGTTAATTCCTGTCGTGCTTTAAACATTTCCCAACTCATTTAACAGTAATCTAAACACTCCATCCATCATGTTTAACTTCCTTATCCTACTTTTTTTCTTTTCTAATACTGTTGATTAAATAGCTTTATATTTTTTCTAGATTAAGCACTAAAATACAAAACGACAAAATGCTGGAAGCTGATGGAGAGTCAAAAAGTGGGTCTTCTTTAAAGCTGTATTAAATTATGCTTGCAATAGAAATAAATATGATAACTAATATTATTAGAAAAATAATAAGTATTAGTTTCACTGTCACGGTGCCAGCCGGTTCACACTTGACCATCAAGCACAGAGTCCATAAATCATTGAAAAAAATATATACAAATAAAGTTTATCTTACCAACCTCTATAAAAGTTTATCATTTTAATTTCCTCCAGCAGTTAAATCGATTTTGTAAACATGATGAGTTCAATAATTGTAAGCATTTGTTTCTTTATTTTCTGTTGCTTCAGCTTCAGCTTCCAATCAACCGATTCTGTGCTCAAAAGCAATGAAACTGATCAACTTGCATTGCTTGAATTCAAGGCCAAGATTACTCATGACCCTCTTGAGGTTTTGAGTTCATGGAACTATTCCAGGCACTTTTGTCAATGGAAAGGTATCACTTGCAGTCCACGGCACCAAAGGGTGACTGCATTACTTCTTCCATCTTTACTCTTGCAGGGGTCTCTGTCGCCTCACATTGGAAATTTAAGTTTTCTCAGAGTGTTAAATCTCAAAAACAATAGCTTCCGCAACGAAATCCCTCCAGAGATTGGATATCTGTTCAGGCTACGAATTTTAAGGCTGGAGAACAATACATTCGGAGGCCCAATTCCTGACAATATATCGCATTGCGTTAACCTTGAATCCCTCAGATTAGGCTCCAATGAGCTTGTGGGGAAAGTTCCAGGGAAACTGGGCTCCTTATCAAAGCTCCGGCTTCTCATAATACACGCCAACTATTTCTCAGGAGAAATCCCATCTTCCTTTGGCAATTTGTCATCACTCGAGGCCATCTCAGCAACTGAAAATCAATTTTTGGGACAAATTCCTGAAACCCTGAGCGAGCTTAGGAGGATGCGTTTTATATCATTTGGAGCAAATAAGCTATCAGGTGAAATCCCTTTCTCAATCTACAACTTGTCTTCGCTTAGTGATTTTTATTTTCCTCTCAACCAACTTCAAGGAAGCCTTCCATCAGACTTAGGCTTCACTCTTCCTAATCTTGAAGTACTAAACGTTGGTGGTAATCAGTTTACTGGGCCTATTCCTGCTTCAATATCCAATACCTCAAATCTAATGAGACTTTCAATCCCAAAGAATGGATTTAGTGGAAAGGTGCCTAGTTTGGAAAATTTACATAAACTGCAATGGGTTGGTATTTCTCAGAATCACTTAGGAAGTGGGGAAAAAGATGACTTGGAATTTGTCGGTTCTTTGGTCAACGCTTCAAGATTAGAGCTACTGAATATTAATATTAACAATTTTGGAGGAATGTTACCTGAAGCTGTGGGGAACTTGTCAACCCAACTTAAAAAATTATCAGTTGGAAAGAATCAATTGTTTGGAAATATCCCAAGTGGATTAAGAAATCTTGTTAACTTGGAGCTTTTACATCTTGGGGACAACCAATTCACAGGCCGAATTCCGGGAAGTATAGGAGATCTTCAAAAGCTTCAGAGGTTGGGGCTCAAGGGGAACAAGTTTTTGGGGGAAATTCCATCTTCCATAGGAAATTTGACATCGTTAACTACACTAAATTTTGAGGAGAACATGATAGAGGGAAGCATTCCATCAAGTCTAGGGAAATGCCAAAACTTAATATCATTAAATCTCTCTAATAACAACCTCAGTGGTACCATACCCACTGAAGTGATTGGTCTCTCTTCCTTGTCAATCTATCTTGATCTATCTCAAAACCAATTGAATGGTCCTTTGCCCTCAAATTTTGGTATCTTGAAAAATCTGGGTGTTATAGATATATCTGAGAACAAATTGTCTGGTGAAATTCCAAGCAGTATAGGAAGTTGCATTATGTTGGAACAACTCATCATGAATGGTAATTTCTTTCAAGGGACTATCCCTTCGTCATTGAGTTCTTTGAGAGGCATTGAGAATCTTGATCTTTCTCGGAATAATTTGTCTGGCCGGATTCCAAAATATTTGGAAAACTTTCCCTTTTTGCAGAATTTAAATCTGTCTTTTAATCACTTTGAGGGTGAAGTACCAATAAAAGGAGTCTTCAGCAATTCAAGTGCCATATCTCTTGATGGAAATGATAACCTCTGTGGTGGCACATCTGAGTTGCATTTATCTACTTGTTCCATTGAAGAATCAAAGCAATCGCGTTCCCGTTCCCTGAAACTTATTACTCCTACAGTTATAGGAATTTTGTTAGTGACCGGGATGTCGTGTTTGATAATTACTTCCTGGCGGAGCAAATCAAGAAGGGAGGCGGCCACTCCTCCATCAGCATTCTTGGCTTCGGTTTTACGAGTGTCCTATGAGAATCTGTTCAAAGCAACTGATGGGTTCTCTTTGGAAAACTTGATTGGTGCCGGTAGCTTTGGTTCGGTCTATAAAGGAATACTTAATCATGATGATCATGAGACGCTGGTGGCAGTTAAGGTGCTTAATCTTCAACATCGAGGAGCTTCAAAGAGTTTCATGGCGGAGTGTCAAGCCTTGAGAAGTATTAGGCACAGGAATCTTGTAAAAATAATAACTTCCTGTGCACGTCTTGACTTCCAAGGAAATAATTTCGAGGCTTTAGTTTATGAGTTCATGGTTAACGGGAGCCTGGAGGAATGGTTGCATCCAAACCCTGAGGCATCAAGCAATTTAAATCTCCTGCAAAGACTGAATATTGCCGTTGATGTTGCTTCCGCATTGGATTATCTTCATCATCATTGCGAAACTCCAATAGTCCACTGTGATCTCAAGCCAAGCAATGTTCTTCTGGATGGTGAATTGACTGCCCATGTAGGTGACTTTGGACTAGCAAAATTCCTTCCGCAAGCCACCAATAACTTTTCATCTAATCAATCAAGCTCTATTGGAGTAAAAGGAACCGTTGGTTATGCTGCTCCAGGTAAATAGTATAATTTTAATTAACTTGTTTTTCAATCCACAGAGATTTTACTAGTTGAACCAACAATTCTAAGTTTTGAATGGCAGAGTATGGAATGGGGAGCAAAGTCTCAACAAGTGGGGATGTGTACAGTTTTGGCATACTTTTGCTGGAATTGTTTACAGGAAAGAGGCCGACGAATGAGATGTTTACAGGCAATCTAACCCTCCATAATTTTGTCAAGGAAGCTCTTCCTGAAAGACTCGCTCAGATTGTTGATCCAGTGCTTCTTGTAGAAAGAGAAGAAGGGGTGACAAGCAAGGCCAATGCTGGCAAACAATGGACCGGAAGTTTTAGTGTTAAAGAATGCTTGGTTTCAGTACTGGGAATCGGAGTCACTTGCTCTTCAGAGTTGCCGAGAGAACGAATGAACATGGAAGAGGTTGCGGCTCAGCTGCTTTCCTTCAGAAACAAACTTGTCAAAAATGTGTGAGGCCAACCAGTAACCTATGTGACTGCGTAAGTAATTGATTACTCTCAAACGACAATAAAGACAACAAGTCTTTGGTTACTATTAACCCCTTATTGGCAGAAGCAAAAATGAATAGTTGCAATTATGTTCGAGAATTACTTATTTGATGATCTCAAGTGTATTGGATAAGACCATTTCAAATTGACTATGTTTGGAAAAAAACAAACTAAAAGGGACAACTCGAATAACACCAGAATTGAAGCATTATAACAAGCGCTTAGATAAATTTACAATATATCCATTACAATAGATTTTTTTGAAAACATAGGAAGACCATCGGGTGCATAATTGGGATATTAAGCCAACGTGCACATACAAGTTATGTATTATCTCTTAAATTGCTAACAAGTGGGTTTTTGTAATACTTCAATTCCACTAACAATGTACTAAGGTAAAACTGAAGCGAAACTGCATTTCATCATTCTCATTTCTAAAACCATCAAAATAATATCCAATAAAAAATATTCTAAACCTCTAAAAGAAAATAAGTAATGAATTAATATATCCTCAAAAAAAATATCATTCCAAAGGAAGCTAAAATATTCATACATTATTAACATAACATTAATCTCCAAAAGAAACCAAGCTCTTATTCTTCCTCCTAAAACCATAAGCTCATATCATTTAACTCTATTTGCAAAAATATGATAATGAAGGGTAAGCTGTCAACTCGATAAGTAAAATTCATACACAATAATAAAAATCATTAAGATATCGTTGATGGAATTTCTTAGATATGCATAATGATAATGATAATTATCTTTGTAAATCATCATTTATCAATAAATACAAATTAAAACATCATAAAGCCATTTTAAGTCCATTAAACATAACAAAAGCATTTTAAACAAAAAATTAAACATAACAAAAGCATTTTAAACAAAAAAAAAAAAGTTAGCCCCTGCCACATAATATCACATGTACACCCAGTGACCCAATCATATATCATCACTCAGGGTATTATACTCTACAAGAATCATTAACATTAACATCATATATGCACAAAATCCTGCTATCCTTCCATAACATAACATAACATTACTAAGAACAATCAACCAAATCATTTAAAACCATCCTTGAATTTTTTATCATTTGTAAGCTTCCATAAATTACATTTAAATAATTGATTATTATTTCAAAGTATTTGACTTAAAATAATTTAATAAAGGTTTTCATTTTTAAAACAATTTATGATGTAAGTTTTTAATAAATAAATTTTTGTTATAAATAATTTTAAAGAATTATTTTACTTAACAAAATATTATAATTGACTAAACAAATCAATTTTATATACTTTTCATTCAATTTAATACATATCTCGAATTAAAAATAATTTAATAGTGAAATACATGTAACGTGCGTAAACCTACTTACCGAAATTTGTACGAAAGTCTAATTAGTATGAAATTCTACTAGTGGATATTGAGCATCTTTAATTATGTAATTTAAATTAGTAGGAAACTGATGGAAATCACTAGATCAGATTTTGCCTAGGATACTGAAATTGCGTTTTTGCAAAAGTACAAGCACTTGTACCAATTACATTAGGTTAAACTAGTGAGAAAGTCTTACGTAGTACTGTCATGGTAGAACTCTTTTGTTAAAACTTTGACACGTGTACAGCTTTTACATGTGTTCCATGTTTTCTCTCTCATATTAGGTCAAATTTTGAAATGTTATGAGGAAGCACTCTTGCGTGCATAGGTGGCAAGATTTTATTTTATGGATACACAGATGATAGGTGCACTTAATATTGCATAGTAAAACCTTTATAAATCAATAATATGAGATCATACAAAATATATTAATTTATAGAGTATATATACTATTCAATGAACATATATTTAATTAAATAAAATTTATTTATTTTTCTAATTTAATCATAAGTTAAAAAAATGAACTAATGCACTACCTATGCTCTAAATTAACCCAAAAAATAATCAATATTTTTGCAATTTGAGGATTCAACTACAAAACTTCTAGAAGCAATAAACAAAATTAGATAGGAAATCTAACTATATTTAAATTTCAAGAAAAAAGAAATGAAAAATAGAATCATATTTTTAAAATAAAAGATTATAAGAATTATTGGTAATTTTAAAAATTATTAATTTATTACATAAGCAGACCATAGACTTGTATAAGGGTTTTTAAAAAAATGTATTGTTTTATTAATTAATGGAAATGATTAATTTAGCCTATTAGCAACTGTAAAAAATTATTATATCATACAAGATATTAATTAATCAGAGTACTTATTTATAGGCGAGTCTATTCAAACTCCTTCGAATTGCTCTCTACACCCAATTATTTGAAAAGAAAAAAAAAATTCTAACCAAGTAGACCCTGATCTTAAGTCCCAATATCCTTTTTAACTTGTTTTAACGACTATTATTAAAAAAAATGGGAAAAAAATTACTAACCTTCGTAATTTCATCGAGAAAAGCAAATCTTATGCGCACAATTGACATTACAATTTAATTGTAAATAAAAAAATTAATTAATCATATATCATTGGAATAAGATTTATGTGTGGCGGTGATATATATAATTCGATTGTGGTGTCTGCACACATACGATCGATTTACTCTTATATTTACTGTGTTGGTTAATTTAATTTTATGTATTTACTCATGAATGTGCGTCTTCATCTAATTAACTAGGATCAAACATCAATTTCGTGCTTAATTAAACATCAACTAAGCACGTGTACGCATTGGTAGGTGTATAAAAAGAATCATTAGGATTATATTTGATCGTTTGTAACTCCATCATCATTCTGACTTTATTGTTTAACTCATAGAACGTGGGGAGACTAAAAATTTTGGACGCCGAAGGAATGTCACTTCAAGTTCAAAAATCGAAGGAAGAGCTCATCAACCAGTGGCGATGGAGAGTGTGGGCTAAGCTAGCTTTTAGCTCAGCCAGATTTTGGGAAAAGTTTATTTTAATTTCATTTACCAAACTATCACTGCTTCAGTTTTATAAAATTGCCACTATTTTATATTACAAAATTGCGAGTGCTGTAATTGATTGAAGGATTTTACTAAGTTGCAATTAATGTAACTTATAACTCACTTATTATATGTATAAATGATCGAGTAACGTGGCAATGAGATTAAGTGGGCTGTAAGTTACATTAATTTTAACTTGGCAAGACTTTTCATTATATCGCCATTGCATATTTACACAATTGCCAACTTCAGCTCCTGCATTCTTTTAATTTTCAAGTCACTTCTTCCTTTTTGGGAGATTTTTAAAATGACTATTTGTAGTCTTAGCCCCTATTTGTTATTGTGGTAGGACATTTGCTGCAACACTAGAATATTTAATAAACACTTACTGTTATAATTTTAAAATTAACTTCATTTTTTATTCTAAAATTATATTTATCATAGTCTATCAACTTTTATTTCATAATTACAAATTTCTTTCCATACCAGCTATAGCTTTTAGAGTCCATTTGGGATTGTTTTTAAGAGACTTAAAAATGATTTTGATAATCTAAAAGTTAGTATTTGGTAAAAAAAAAATCAAAATCACTTTTGTTAAAATCAACCTCCTACAGTTGACTTTGAAAAGTAGGGAAAGAATAACTTTTATATTCTAATTTTGAGAATTAATTTTATCATTTAATATAATTCCATAAATATTCTTACAATTATTACATAAGCCCAAAATTATCCTTATTCAAATCAGTAACAAAATCAATAATTTAATAATTTTTTAATTATAATTCATGCATTCCTTCTTACCATATTTCTTCTTTTATTATTTGTTTTCTTTTTGATTTTTTGTAACTCATTACATTTGTTTTTATGTTTATTTATTAGAGCACCTCGTTATACTTTCATTGATGTTACTTTAACGAAATTTGTAATTGATTTTTTAATTATCAATTGTTTTAAGATAAAAAAAAAGAAATAAAATCAATTTAGTATAAATTTTATTTTTAGTTAAAATTATTATAATAAATAGTGAAAAATATTGTATGTTTATATGTGTAAGTAAAATATATCCTACATTATGTATATTTTCGTCATTTGTTTTCTACCAGTAGTTTAACAGTATGATTTTACCAAACACCCATAACTACTTTCAAAACTCATAGTACTTCCGAAAATAAAATTTACCAAACACTTAACTGATTCTCTTCACAGTTGATTATTTCTACAGTATAGCTAATAGTAATTATTTTAAAAGGCACAACATTCCTAAATTGGCCCTTAGGCAACAACGCCTTAATACCAAATAAAGGCTTAATGTATTCGAACTCAACAACCAAGAAATTAAAGCTTCTCTATAAAACCTACAAAAAGTTTCAAAGGATGTGTGAACATAGAAAAATTGTTTGCACAAAAAATTCCATTCATACTTGCGTTGCATTTCCCAATAAAAATTAACTTGATAACATGGAGAATTCGAAAGGCTTTGCTCGTCAAACTATCAATGAAATGAATATCACTTCAAGCTAGGAAGTTTGGAGAAATATTTTTATGGATCTAGTACACTATTTCAGCATGTTATTTAAGAAGGTTTGATGAGTTTTTTTATAGTGGGATCATATATATTTTGTTTTAGAATCACCACATGCATTAAAGAGGATAAGCACCATAACTCCCTAAATAATAAGCTCCTAATGCTAAATTGGTGCTCCAAACCCATGTAAATTTTTATCCTAAAATTGAATGAAGGTATCATCAACTCAAGTTTTGAGTTCAATAATTAGCTTAGGTGATGTCCTTAATCTTCATATTAAATCTATACATTATTAGCAAATGTTAATTAGCTCACTCATCATTGCACTCAAAATCATCGAAGCCTTATAATTTTTTTTTCTTAAGATTTTGAATACATTAATTAGTCTTATAATTTTTTTATTATTTAATCCAATAGTTGCTAGATTCCTTTCCCATCCACATGAGTGAGTTTCAAATGCTAGTTTTCTTGTTTTCAAACCAAGAAATTTTTCCGATGGAAGTAGATGGCACCCATAGCCTTACATTATTAATTACACTTTGATTTCATTTTAAAAAGAAAAAAGAAAGTGCTTACAATGCAAAACAAAAATGAATATTCAATAATATATCAATTATTTTTCATATTTTGACCTATTTGCAAAGTTTTTAAGTTTGACCACTGAAAATTTACAAATTTTCCAAAATGTAGCTGGGCTAATTTGACCCAAATCTGTCATTTTTTGGAAAAAGTTTTGATCTGTCTAAAAACAGATGCCTTCAAATTTGGGTGACTTGACAAATCTAGGTGCTTTTTAGATATATGTGAGAATAAATTGTCATTGTTTGGTGAAATTCCATGTAGTCTAGGCAGTTGGATTAAGTTGAAACAACTTATCATTTTCTTTCAAGGGAAAATTCCTTCTATCATTGAGTTCTTTGAGAGTTGATCTTCCTCTTGCAACAATTTGTCTGGCCAAAGTCCAAAAAAATTTAAGTGCTTTCCCTTTATGCAAAATTTAAGTATATCTTTTAACCACTTGAAGGGTGAATTTAGATCTATCTTTTTGTAGAACTTAAAATTGAAAAGCTATTTAGAGGATTGAATTTATACTAGGGATATAAAAATATGTTGGACGAAAAAGATCTCTGATCGTGATGCGACAGAAGTTTAGTGTTCAAAATATTCCATTGATTCTAGAGAATACGAGAATAAAAGAACAAACTAAATTCACGTTGATTCAAAATAATACTGCCAATTTAGAGGTTAAGACTCGTTGATTGCACAGAATACCGAGAATTAAATAAACTCAAATACACACATAGAGATTTGAAATGGAGAATAATAATGTTGAACTCCAAAATCTTCGTTCAAAGGCGACAAGAGGGGGCTATTTATATTAATAGTAATTATCCTAAATCGTGAAGTAAAAGGAAAACATAATTAAAATTAGAAATGAAAATAAAAGTCCTAAACCTTATTTAAATAGGAAACCAAATTAAACTAGAATATAAATTAATTAAAATATTCCTAAATATTATAAATTTCAACTTAATTAGGATTTCTTCAATTTTTTGCTTTGCATCATTTTCGCGAAGGTGGAAAAAATTCATTCTCAAATTTTGCTGGTTGTAGTCTCTAAAAATATCTTCATATGTATAAGGATTAATTTTCAAAATAGAGCTTCGATGTAGGCAACAAACTTTAAGTTTTCCAACTTTGATAATAATGTCCATCCAGTTACTCCAATAGCGTAAAATAAATTCTTCTATCAACAATTTCTCTAACATTACTTTCTCGTATTCTTTATGCCGAATTTCAACATAGTTTAGGAAAAACGATTTCTTCTCACAATCTGCTAACTGTTGAAACATATCACAACCTTCTTTATCTTCTTTTACAACATCTATAAATTGCTTCTTACTTAACAAATAATTACCCAAGTCTTGTTTGAGAGTGAGCTCCTTTTTAAGCAGGAGAAAGATCTTAGTGTTGTTAAACATAAAATTTTATGTGTTTTTTTTCTCATCATGCACTACGTTTCGATCATACTACCAAGGTCTGCCTAGTAATAGATGGCAAGCATCCATAGCTACAACATCACACCAAATTTAATCTTTATAAATTGATCTAATAGATCAGGAAACTAAGCAATGTTTTGATACTGTTACTTTATTTCGTTTCTTCAGCTATGTGAGCTTGTACGGAGTTTGATGAGGTTCTATCTTTAAATTTAGCTTCGTTACAGCTTCTTTCGAAATCACATTCTCACAACTGCCCAAGTCTATCACCATACAACATACTTTTCCCCCAATTATACAAGTAGTCTAAAAAATACTTTGTCATAACCACTTGTCTTTGTCTTCTCCTTTAGAAGTGAAGAATGCACGATTTACGCTCAACATTGGGCCGCTATCACCATATTTTTCAATGGATTGTGCATTACCACTACTATCAAAAGTTGGCTCTTCAATGAACTCTTCAATTTCTTCCTCTTGGTAGTCTTTATTGTCCTCAGTGCCTGCGAATAAGCCTTTTCCATACTTTCCTCCATTCTTACACTTTGTCATTTGATGCCCATTTTCTCTGCAATTAAAACAGCATAATCCCAAACTTAAAGATTGGGTTTTGTTGCTGTGATCAATTTCACTAGATTTACTAATTTTCCTTGGAGGATTTAGCGGAGTAAAATTGCAAAATTGGGAAGTCAAGTTGGAATTATCACAAACACCTCGAGAATCCCAAAAGTTTGAGTCACTAGTATGCCAACTAAATTATTTTCCCAACTGCAAAGCATATTGGTGTGCTTCTGAGACAGAATATAGATAAAGTAAATTCAATTGATCTTGAAATTGTGATCGTAGGCCTCCAATATATCGGGAAACTTGTTGTTCTTGTACCTCTGTTAAGTCGTTGTGCACTATTAGTCAATGAAATTATGTGGTGTAATCATCTACTGATCGATTACCTAGCCTCAAATTCTGTAACTGTTGGTATAATAGTTTAGCCTAATTATGAGGTAAGAATGCTCCATAAAAGTGCTTCTTCAACTTTTCGCAAGAATCAATCTTCTTTTTTACCTTGCCTTATCCTTGTGAGCTTTGTTTGTTACCATCAAGTTACGGCAAGTGAAACTAGTTTATTATCAAGAACATTCTTGTATTAAAAAACTTCAGCAATAACATTAATCAAATCCAATAATTATTCTAGTTGACCATGCCTCGAGAAAGGGTTATCAAAGCTTTCACTTAATTTTTCTTCACGTTCTAGAGTACAATGGCATTCGGCAAGTAACTCTACCATTTGCGCCACTTGTGCAGCTAACATATAAATTCTGACAGTCATGTTAGTCAGGGCTTCATCTCTAGGAACATTATCCTAGTTGTAAGTTGGAGCATGAGAGGCATCACATGCTTTTCTTGGCGAGATTTTCTCAAGTTGGCTTAGAAAAAAAAACTAGGTGAAATTCTAACTAAGCAACCCCAGGGGAGGGTGAATTGGGTTTTAAAACTTAAACCAATAAGACCACATAACAATTTAAACTAATTCCTTAATAAAATCAAAAGCAATAAATTTAACAATGCTCAAAATTAAAAGAATAAGAGAAGAGAGATCAAACATATGAGTTTTTACGTGGTTCAGCAAAACTGGCCTACATCCATGCGTCTAAGCACTCCAAGCTTGAGGATCTCACTATCCAAGCCTCCAAGACTTTAAGTTCTTATAATTGACTTCCAAGGTGTCAATAAACCTTTACAAATAGTGTTTCACTCATTCACACCTTTCCCCAAGTGTTTCACTCATTCACACATTTCCCCAAGTGTTTCTCATACCTATACATACACAAGTTTAATAATGAATTTAAAGATTACAACAAATACTCTCTATTAGAGTAGATATACAAATGGTAGCTCAATGATAACTTAATGTAAGAAGATTTACAAAATGTAAACTCAAGAGATGTTGTATGAACTAATTTCAACTTAAAAAACTTGTTATATTTGATTTTGATTTGAGTTTATATAGATTTGATAAGTAAACTAGTTGTTATTGATCTTTAGAGAATAGTCGAATTGCAGCTTGATTTGGCGATTAGCCGCTAAGCTTATGTGGCAAGTTATTCTTATAAATTTGGCTCTAAAATTTAAAAAATTTACCCCAGGCGGCTAGTCACTAATTCTCATCCGGCTAACCACTTACTTTATGTCTTCTAGGCATATTTTTAATATTTGCATTTGGCCTAAAACTTTTAGAAAATAAAATATGGTCTAATACTTTTAAAAATTATATTATGGCCTAAAACATTTCATATTTTTACAAATATGTCCAAATTCAGAATTCAAAACAATACTTGTTAAAATCAAAGATTGCAAAACTTTTTTATTTTAATCCATATCATGAAAAATGACTAATTTCATAAAATACTTAGCTTATGATTATAAAACTTTTGATTTATGAAAAAAATGATTTATTAAATAAAAATCTTGAGTTATTCCAAATGCAAAATCGTACATATATTAAATCATACTGGCTTTATAAGATTTGTAACAATGACGTTCTTGATTGTGCTGTTGTCCGTTGAGTGTCTTGAGCTCGATTTTACTTTATTCACATGAATAAATTTTACCCTTCAAAAACTAGTAAAATAGTGAAATTGTTAAAGTGCATTTCTTGCACTAGTTTTGCGTTGTTTACTCCTTTTAATATCAATGTTTTGTACTTAATAATTGTGATTTACTTGTGCTTTATTTTTGTAGGTTCAATTCTATTGATTGGTGCTAAATTGAGCTACAAGATGATGTTTGAGGATGAATTGATTTCCTAGAGAAATTCTCAGTTTCAAAAGAAGTTTGTTGATAAGGTGTGGGCACGTGCTGCCAACGGTGGACTTGAAATTTTTATTTTAACGTGTTTTATCTTTTTGTTACTTTTGTAATTTTGAATTTAAATTTTAGATAATATTTTAGATATTATTATTTTTATCCTTTTGAAGAAAACTATAAAAAAGAGAGAAAATGAAGGAATAGGAGAATTTTGGATAATTAATTTTATTTGTTTTAGGGTTTTCTCTCTTCTCCATGAGGAACTAAACTCATTTTTCTAGTTGAAGGTTAATGAAGCTTTAATTCACCATTACTGTGAGATCTTTCTTGTACTTTTAATTGTTTTATTATTTTTTGGGTATTTATTTATTCTTTGAATTATTGTCATGATTATGTTTGTTAATTAGATAATTGAACACTATTTAATTATCAACTTAATTGACTGCCAATTGAAAGATTCATCGTATGAAGATTTTGATGTTTGTGGCAAATAACATAATAATGCGTTGTGTTATGAGAATAAACAATCTAATTTAAAAAAACCATTGCGTTGTGTTATGAGAATAAACAATCTAATTTAAATAAACCATTGTATGCGTTTGTTAATTAGAATTTGGGTCTCTCTAATTTTCAGGCTGTCAATTGAATAAATCCTATGATTATATCTAGGGTTGTCTATTGATTAGGGAAATAACCAACGGTCGTACCTTGGTTATCGACTAATTAAGGAAAGATTGGCTATTAGAGTGTCTCAATAGCTATAACCGGTCTAATCATAAACGGTAATTATTTATAATTATATCAATGATCAGTAGTCGAATCAAAGCTAAATTAATTCCTTCAACCAGAGTTTTTTCATTTTAAATTACACTTTTAATTTGCATTATTATTATTTTAATTTGATTTTGATTATGGTCAACAATCCCCCAATTTAACATTTTCATTTTAAAAAGGATTTAATAATTACCAGTCTCTGTGGACACGACCCTGCTTAATTATTATACATAATCTTGCTTAAAGTAGGTTTTTATATTTGCTAGCTTCGACACCTATCAAATTTTGGCGCCGTTGCCGAGGACTGGTGTTCTTTATTTAATCCTTTTTACATTTTACTTGGTTTATGGTTCGTTCTTCTCGTACAGGTACACTTTCGTTTGATCCTGAAATTAAGAAGACAGCTCACCGGTTGAGACAACAAGCCAAGCGAGTCAAGCAACAATTCTCGTTGCCTTTGCTTTCTGAAACAAATACGGTTCTTGATTTGGTTGAATCATCTTGCGATTTAGAAGAACAAGTGATAGATAGAGCTGCGTCTGCAGAAAGAACTCTTAGAGAGTTAGCTGAACCATATTTGAATCAGCAACCACTCAGCATTCAATATGCAAACTTGGAGGTAAATTTTGAATTAAAGTCTGGTCTTATTCATTTATTACCCTAGTTTCATGGTTTTGCAGGTGAAGATCCTTATAAACATCTCAAGGAGTTTCATGTTGTGTGTTCAAGCATGAGGCCTCAAGGTGTGACTGAAGAGCAGATCAAGTTGCATGCTTTTCCTTTCTCTTTATATGGGCTAGCTAAAGATTAGTTGTATTACTTGTCTCTTAGATAGATTACAACGTGGAACGGTTTAAAGAAGCAGTTCCTCGAGAAGTATTTTCCTGCTTCAAAAGCTGCCAGCATCCGAAAAGATATTTGTGGGATCATACAACTTCCGAGGGAGACTTTGTATGAGTATTGGGAGCGATTCAAACAATTGTGTGGCAATTGTCCTCAGCATCAAATTTCTAATCAACTTCTAATTCAATATTTTTACGAAGGACTGTTATTGATGGATAGGAGTATGATAGATACTGCTAGTGGAGGTGTGTTAGTGAACAAGACCCATATTCAAGCAAGGGAGTTGATCTCAAACATGGTTGCCAATGCACAATAATTTGGCAATAGACAAGATCTCACTTCAAGGAAAGTGAATGAGGTAAGTACTTCTTTTATTGATCAATGTTTAGATAAACTTACCTTTATTGTGGAAAAATTTGTTATAGTTAATGTGCAACAAGTGAAGACATGTGGCATTTGTTCCAATATAGGTCATTCAACTGATATGTGTCTTACACTTCAAGAAGAACTCTTCTAACAAGCCAATGCAGTTGGAGGATTTTCAGGCATGCCTCAGAGGAGATATGATCCTTATGCACAAACGTATAACCTAGGATGGAATGATCACCCCAACTTCAGATATGAAGTTAGGCCGTCGGGATTCCCACAACAATACCCACCAAGACAACAATTTTAATTGATTCCTCTACAGTCAAACTCTAAGTCAGGTATGTCCCTTAAAGAAATTGTTAAATCACTTACCACTAACACTCAACAATTTCAGCATGCAACTACAACAAGTATTCAGAATTTGGAGAACCAAGTAAGCCAACTGGCAACTACAGTGAGCTGCTTAGAGTCTTAAGTATCAAGGAGATTACCTTCACAACCTGAGGTGAATCCAAAGCAAAACGTGAAATACTATCTAGGCTACCCAAGAGGGGGGGTGAATTGGGTTTTTAAAAATTAAGCCAATAAAATTGCACAATATTAAAACTAATGTCTTAATCAAAATTGAAAGCAATAAATTCAACAATACTCAAAATTAAAAAGGATAAGGGAAGAGAAATCAAACACGTGATTTTTACGTGGTTCGGCCAACCGTGCCTACGTCCACGCCTCCAAGCTCACCAGGCTTGAGAATTCCACTAAGCAAGCCTCCAAGGCTTCAATACCACTTACACTTGACTTCAAGGTGTCAATGGACCTTTACAATCAAGAGATTATTCCCAATCTCTTAACCCAAGTGTATCCCAACACTTACAATCACTTAAAAACAAATATTACAATCAACTAATCTCTCACACAATGTATATGATTACAATTGAAATCTCAATGTGTGAATCAATGAAATAAAACAAGTTTAAAGCCCAATGATGTACGTTTTCTCAGTAGTAAGCTCAATGAAAACTCTTTGATCTCTTGTGATTTGAATTTGGCTGAGCTATTTTATAGTTGGAGCTGAAAACTAGTCATTGTTGACTTTCTGAGAATAATCGGATCGCCGTTTGCTGCTATCGGTTAACCATTTTGACCTGTCCAAATAAACGTTGTGCTTAGAATTTAAATAAACGGTTTACCGTTTTATGTTATCGGATTGCCGTTTATTTCCAGAAACTTGCAAAACAAACTTAGGTCTCCGTTTTTGCTAAACGGCTCAAGATTAGAAAGTTTTCTCCTTTCTGTAAATTATCGATTCGCCGTTAGTAATAAACGGTTCACCGTTAATTTCCAGAATGCTCTGAAACTTTTCTGTAAATAAACGATTCGCCTTTTATAATAAACGGTTCACCATTAGTAATAAACGGTTCGCCTTTTATAATAAACGGTTCAAGGGTAATTCCCAGAATCTATATTTTGCTAACTTTTTGTAGAAAAATAATTTTCCAACTCAAGTTAACGGCCATTAAGATTCTTTAAACATGTTTATGGCTTTAAGAAATTTATTTTAAGAACTTAAACATTTTAATTAAGAACATATAAGCTTTGTTATCATCAAAATCAATATTATAAGATTAACAAAACGCTAGTGTTGTCATCCTTCGAAGTGGGAAGGAGTTGCAAGAGCCTAGCAAGAAAGTGACAAAGCTTTTGGAAAATGTGCTTGAGAAGGAAGAATTGATGCCTCAATCTCAAGATGCGCAACCCATCAAAGGGAAACCCCTATCTGTGGTGATACCTCTTCATTTTCCAAGTCGGTTTGCGAAATCAAAAAGGAAGAACAAAAGAGAGACATCCTTGAGACGTTTCGCAAGGTTGAGGTAAATATTCTTTTATTAGATGCTATAAAACAAATACCTCGCTATGCTAAATTCTTTAAAGAACTTTGCACCTCTAAGAGGAAGTTAAGAGGAGATGAAAGAGTTCACATGGGGGAGAATGTTTCCGCTGTTCTCCAAAAGAAACTACCTCCTAAGTGCAAAGGTCCAGGTATATTTATTATCCATTACAAAATTGGTAGTGTTAGAGTTGAGAAGGCTATATTAGATCTAGGAGCCATTTATTAATATCATGCCTCGTTCCATTTATTCATCTTTGAATGTTGGTCCATTGAAAGAAACTGGTGTGATAATTCAACTAGCTGATAGGTCTAATGCATATCCTGATGGGTGTTATGCAAATTTTATTGAACTCGCAAGCGCATGAATCTATTGTAGAACATATCAACGGTGACGAGTGTCGATCCCACGAGGAGGTGGATTTTAATTGTTTGTAGAATTAATTTTGTAAGTAGGTGATTGGATTTATAATGAAAATAACATAGGCTATCTATTAATTTAAATTAAAGCGGCAGAAATAAACTATTAAAATGAAGTGCTTGAATCTCCGGATTTATACTCAATATGCATTAACATTCATTACTAATACCAATTAAATCATGAAAGGGGATTTTCCACTCCTCATGAACCTCACTCTAATAGATATGGTGCTAAGTGCTTCCCATACCAAATAGTAATAACCTTGCGCAGGGAGACAATTATACCAGCCAATATTTAAACAAGATTATTACTATCTGTCCACGAAAAGTCAAAACATCCACATAAATTAGAGGGAAAAAAAAAATAAATTTACCAAATTAAGCACATGAAGCATGTTGAGACTTCACCTTCAACATAAGCTTAAAAGAAAATTAGCTAATCATAATGAACTAGGGGTAAAATAAAAATTTTAATAAAAATACGTAGAAAATACAAGATAGAGATGGAATTACAGAAAATGGAGCTCAAAAATGGATTCAAGGGTATCAAATGAGGAGGGGGGGAGCCCTCTTTTTATAGATACAATGAGTAAATTATGGTCATCGGATTAAAATAATTTGAACGCTCAGGATTGCGCCACGTGGCAAGTTCTTATTGGATAGAACATATCATCAGGGATGTCATTCCGTGTATATGCATGTACCGTACGCACGTTTTTTCGGTCCACTAACATACTGCCACGCCACTGGTCAATGCCACATAAGCATTTTAGTCCAATAAGATCGTGACACGTCATCAGTCAACACCACATCAGTAGTCAATACCATATAAGCGGTCAATGCCACATCATTCGTCCAATCGAATGCTACCACGTCATCGTACAGTATATATGAACAGTGCTTTGAATAGTATAGTGTATAATACCGTATATGTGAACAGTACCATTTATCTTTTTAGGCTCCTCCTAAGGTTTTCAACTGTCCTGAATTTAAAATTTCTATCTGTTTTACTATCTGATCTCTTGTTCATTGTGAAATGACCATGATGTCCCTTAGAATACATAAAATATTAATTAAAATAAAACATACATAATTAAATCAAAAGGGACTTAAACACATAAAAGTAGGGATATCAGTGAGACTTAAAGTGTAAAATAACAATTTTCTCCATTATAAATACACACTTTCTAGCATTCAACACACCCCCCACCAACTTATTGCTAGTTCTTAGCAAATTAAGCGAAAACAAAATTCAAATCAAAATGATGATTTTTTTTTAAAACAGTCATATTTATTCAATCAAACGAATGTTAACAATAAAATAAAAGTATAAACATTATCTCCAGTCTAAAGAAATATCATCCCCACATCAACTCTCCACATGAATCAGGCCATAAAACTTTGTCACAGCTACAGTCATCGAGTCACTTTCAAGAATGACATGTCAAACCCCAAAATCTTACCAATAATAGTGATACTCTCACAAAGAAATTAAACCCAAAAATAATTACTTCAGTTAATGGTAAATTGAGAGTAAATAGTAAAGAAGTAATATCAAACACTCTCACCAAGATGACAGAAATATGCCCTCAGCTTAGAAATAATACGATCTTAATTCAAACAAAATGCTAATCAAACAAATATATTCATCATTCATTTTTTTTTCTCTCTCTCTTTTGTTTTTTAATATGCATTTCCACATCTTTTCAGCCCATATAACTAGTTTCTATTTCAGACTATAGTTCCCTAAAATCAAGAAGGACTTTTATTAGGACGTAACGTAGGCTAAGGACATGGCAAACAAAGAAGGGATAATAGGAAAAACAAAACATTTGTTTGAAAAATAGAGGACTTTGGAGATCGTTAGGTGCTTTTCACTTGAATTCTCTTTTCTTTTTATTTTATTTTATTTATATATATATACATATATTGTTGTTTTGTTTGTTTTTTTTTTTTATATAGCACCTTTTTCATCAATGCAAAATTATCTCTATTTTCAAACATAAATGGGTGGTGGGAAATACAAAATACAAGGTGATACTCCACATTGGAGTGGGACAAGATAATAGGTTACAAAGAAAAAAAGTCTTTTTTTTTAAGGCTTAAAGGGGTTGACTATGGATACATATTAATAGGGTTGGCTGGAAAGGCTCAAACGGACCAAAAATGGCCTTTATGTCATCTTTTAGGGTTCTAAATAATCTTCCATATCTACTAGTTAGATGGACCTTCAGATATAGCAACGCATGCTTTTTTTTTTTAACTAAAAAATGTTAACTCCAAGGAAATATAGAGATAATATATAAAACAATAAACTACTAAACTGAATAAAGAATGAGCATAAAGGGTTACTCTTTAAGAAAAATTACAGACTCAAAAACTCACTTGGAATTTATTGTGACATGTGCATTCTTTCAAGCAACTTATATTTTTCATAAACATCAACATGTAGAGTAACAAACATGGTGTAACATAACATAAGACCAAAGATAATACAAATACTAAAATTTGAAAGTTATCATGTCATCTAATGTGAAAAGATCACACAAAATATTTTTTTATTTTAAATCTACTCCCAAACCTATTCTAATCATGAAAATTATGCATGCAGAACGGTAAAAATGACATAGAAAAACTAATTGGTAAAAAAAGTTAGAAAGATCACACTTAAAATGATTGTCAAAGCTTAAAAGAAATGTCTGAAATTTTTTTTTTTAATAAGAAGATGCGTTTCTAGAGTCACCACACTCCATATTCAGTCACCTTCGACTCAAAAATTTAGCCATAGTTAGTTTCTATAACAAAAATTAGTAAAAACTACACCAAGATTGAGATATTCCACAATTTTTAACTATTTCCTATCTCCAACCAAAACGAAACATTGTCCTTAATGTTTGAAAGAAAATGGGGTTTAGAAGATATCACCTGAGTGCTGCATCACAGAAGAAAATATTTACAAGCGGAGAGTTAAATATAATTTGCACTTATTACTATTGCTACTGTTACCATCATTAGTTGGCCATTCCAACACAAGGGTCCTCGGATCTAGCTCTGGTCTATAAGGTTATAACAAATCAAGTAACTCATTAGTAGTATGAGTACAAATAAATATTTTTTTCAATATGAAAGGGATGAAATGGTTTTTTATTGCATGGTTAAGAAATGCGATAAATCAATTATAAAAGTTATTGACATTTAACAAACTGATGGGTTTCCAATGAATGTTTAGATGGGCCCAAGATTCTAATATGATTAATGCTTCTAGAGTTGCAAGATCTCCTGGTAAGAAAATAAAAGCATCAGTATGATTTAACATTTCAGTTATTCTCTCTTGCATACCTAAGACAACTATTTCTTCTCCAGTTGGTGAGTCAGACGAATAGCCCAAAGGTTTTAGACTTCTTGGGATGATGTCTAACACTTGACTCCCTTTGATAGAAGCAGCTTCTGAGACCATTTTTGATAATCCTCGGTCACCTCCTTTATATACCAAATGTAGATTTCTTTTTGCTATGCTTCTACCAAGATCTATGGTTGCCTTAACGAACTCTTTATGTTTGTCATAGTTAAACCCAGAGAGCACACAAATGTTCTTGAATTGTTTATTGGAAGTAGCTGACATTGAAATGCTTTTCAAAAATAATTTATGAGTGCTAAAAGAAATCATATTTAAAGATCTTGGTGACAATGGATCACAGCTGTATATGAAGTAACATGTATGTGTCAATTAACGCGTAAAGCATATGGCTTAAAAAAGAAAATAGTAAAAAGAAAAAGCAAACAATTATTAAAAACAAGAATGCAATTGATAAAACAACAGTGAAATAAAACAACAATAAAATAAAACAATAGTAAAAAAATATTTATAGGTAGTTGTGATTGTGGCCCACATCTTCCTCTGAGTTTACATCCAGAAATGGCTTGAACGCCCTCTATGGGTCGAGGATAGACTTCCCATCCAGTTTTCTTATAAACTGGCAAACATAGTCGTTTATAGTCAGATTCCCGAGATTATATCGTACACGCTCTTTCTGAAATAATGATTATAACTGGAGAATTGCTCTTTGTACGTATCCACTGGGATGAGTTTCAAGAGACAAAAGGACATCATCTAATGACTCTTTATTCAAGCCATCCCTACTGAATTGAATCTTATCTTCCATGTTATCAGACATTATTTCTAAAGAACAAGGATTTTTATCGCATTTTATCCTTACACACTTATAACGATCAATATGAAGTTTTTTAACTCTACTTTTTCTTGAGTAATTTCCTTTACCACAACCAGGCATGTATGCAATAAATTTAGGAAGTTGCGCTTGAAAATCAGGAGAAGACTACTTTCAAATGCCCTTTTGGAACCTTTGTGTACCGACGTATACCATTTGGTCTTTGTAACGCCCCCGCCACTTTTCAAAGGTGTATGGTCAGTATTTTTTTCAGACTGTATAGAGAATATCATAGAGGTATTTATGGACGATTTTACAGTCTACGCTGATTCTTTTGATGATTGTCTATATAATCTGAAGAAAGTACTTGAAAGATGCATTGAAACAAATCTTGTCATAAATTATGAAAAATGTCATTTTATGGTAGATCAACGTATTATTTTGGATCATGTAGTCTCTGTTAAAGGAATTGAGGCAGATAAAGCTAAGATAGATGTTATTAAATCTTTACCTTATCCCACATGTGTCCGAGAAGTTCCTTTTTTCCTTGGTCACGCAGGTTTTTATCGACGCTTTATCAAGGATTTTTCGAAGATAGCACAGCCTTTATGCAAGCTACTTTAGAAAGATGTGGCGTTTGATTTTGATGAGGCATGCAAGGTAGCATTTGATAAGCTCGAGGAGTTATTGACTTCAACTCCAATTATACAGCCACCTGACTGGAACCTCCCCTTTAAGATAATGTGCGACGCCAGTAACTACACTATTGGTGTTGTTCTTGGACAAAGGGTTGAAAAAGCTACCCATGTGATATATTACGTTTCAAGGACACTTGATAGTGCTCAGTGTAATTACTCGATAACGGAAAAAAAACTTTAGCTATTGTTTTTGCTTTAGAAAAGTTTCGTTCATATTTATTGGGTACTAAAGTGATTGTTTATTCTGATCATGCGGCTCTTAAATATTTGCTCGCCAAGAAGAAAGTGAAATCGAGACTCATCCTTTGGATCTTATTACTTCAGGAGTTCGACTTGGAGATTCGTGACAAGAAATGAGCAAAGAACTTGGTTGCAGACCACCTTAGTAGATTGACCTCGAGTGAAGAAACAGCATCTTTGAAAGATGATTTCCAAGATGAGCATCTTTTTGTAACTCAAGGTATAGTTCCTTGGTACGCTGACATTGTCAATTATTTAGTTACAAGAATACTACCTAGTGATCTGACGAGGGCACAAAAAGATAAGATTAAGAGCGATAGTAAGTACTATGTTTGGGATGACCCATACTTGTGGAAATATTGCTCTGATAAAGTCATAAGAAGGTGCGTATCTGAGTCTGAAATTCTTTATATCTTCAATTTTGTCACTTATATGCAAGTGGAGGTCATTTTGGTCCTAAAAGGACAGCATCTAAGATGTTAAAGTGTCGTCTACTTTGGCCTACTTTGTTTTGTGATTCATACATATTTTGCAAGTCGTGTGAGAATTGTCAAAAGACGGGCAATTTAAGTCATAGGAATCAAATGCCACTTACCCTTATTCTTGTATGTGAAATATTTGATGTGTGGGGCATAGATTTTATGGGACTCTTTCCCTCATCTTTTGGCAATGTTTACATTCTTTTAGCAATGGATTACGTTTCTAAGTGGGTAGAGGCTAAGGCCACTCGGGCTAACAATGCTAAAGTTGTTATAGATTTTGTCAAGTCACATATTTTTGTCAAGTTTGGTGTACCGAGAGTGGTGATAAGTGATAGAGGCACTCATTTTTGTAACAAGATGGTGGAGGTTTTATTTAAGAAATATCATGTTACCTACCAAGTGTCTACTGCCTGCCTATCATCCATAGACAAGCGAACAAACTGAGATATCAAACAGAGAAATCAAGTCTATCCTTGAAAAGACGGTTAATCCAAATAAAAAAGATTGGAACTTGTGACTTGATAATGCATTGTGGGCGTATCACACTGCATATAAAACCCCTATAGGTATATCTCCTTACCGTTTAGTATTTAGTAAGCATTGTCATTTACCTGTAGAGCTTAAGCACTGAGCGTACTGGGCAGTTAAACAATGTAATATGCGGATGGATGAAGCGGGAAAGCAGAGGAAGTTGTAGCTGCAAGAGTTGGAGAAGATTCAAAATGAATCCTACGAGAGTTCGCGACTTTACAAGGAAAGGATGAAGATATTTTATGACAAAATGATTTTGAGAAAAGAGTTTTCGGTTGGTCAAGAAGTTCTTCTTTTTCATTATAAACTTAATTTTTTTCCTGGTAAATTACGCTCTCTATGGGTTGGACCTTTTATTGTTACTAATGTTTTTCCTTATGGTGCAGTCGAGATTCAGAGTCCGACCTCTTAAAAAATTTTTAAGGTTAATGGTAATCATTTAAAACCTTTTTATGAAGATTTTTCGGTAAATATTGTAGAGGAAGTGACTCTTAAGAACCCTGTTTATGCAAATTGAGGCATAAATGTGTCTATCCAAAGACATAAAACAAATGTACTTTTTGGAAGGCAACCCAAAGGATTTGATGTTTATTTTTAATTTTTGGTGTATTTTTTATTTTTGGTTTTGATTTAGATTGTTTAAATAATATCTATGCTTATTTTGACTAGTAGAAAAATTTTGGTTAATGCGTACTCACGTTTTAACTAATAAATACTTTTATCTTTAATTTATTACAATATGTTATAAAACCTGCTCATGCGCTTAATAAAAAAGTTTTTCTATGATTTTTGGTGACTCAAGTGTCTATTTCCACTTTTAATTTATAGTTTTTATTTTTTATTTTATTATTTTATTTAATTTCTTTGAAAAAAAAATTATTTTTGAAAAATTAATTTGGTGTTTCAATTCACAGCAACCGGTCCCGTCAATGTCCAGCTTCAGCCGCTCCAATCGAGTTCCAGCCACTCTCAACGATTCAGTCACCCACAACCATGATTCACGCTTGACCCGATCTGCCCCACCCATCAAATCACCAGCCTCTCCAGTATCTACAGCGCCGCTTTCATCGATTTCCGGCCACCGCGACTATGATCTTCTTCCACCATAACCCGCGCGCGTCGCTCCCATCAAACTCCAGATCCATTCCAAGCGCAACCACAATCCGTTCCACCCGTGACATTACCGCGTGCGCCAGCGATCCAGATCCGTTCCAGCACCCGTGTGTGCCACTCTGCACGATTCGCTCCACCCACAACATCACCAGCATCCTCACGACCCATTTCCACGCCAACCCGCGCGCGCCACTCTCCACTATCCAGACCAACCGTGACAACGATCCAGCTGCTCTCAACGATCCAGCCACCCCCAATCACGATTTGATTCAGTCCAGCCACGACCACAAGCAGCGCCACTCTCAACAATTTTAAGTTCCAGCCGCCTTTCTTTCATTTTTTTCCCACACCATCGTGCGCGACAGCAAAACCCGTGAGTTCTCTTAAGGCATTCGTCTTTTTACTGTAACAATGCCGAAGTGAAAAGCAGCAAATTCCAAGTCATCAACATCTAAAAAGAAATTTGTCACAAAGAAACCCAAGACTACCACTCCCACCACGGTGTCATGCAGTTTCTAATTCGCAACAAGTAGTGAGAAAAAGATCAAAACATGAAAAGGGTAAGTGTGTTCTGCCGCTTGCTAAATCCAATCTCGAATGGTGTCTTATATTCACAACCCAACTGGAGAAACAGAGGTACAAACATATTTCCAAGCAAAAAATACTTTCAACTAAGTATATTCATTACCCGACTCTTAAAAAGTTGAATGTTAAAAAAAATTTTGATTCTTTAATAAATAAGATTGGTTTCCGCAATTTTATTGATATTAATTTTTTAGGTTATGTTAAGTTTATTAGGGAATTTTATTTTACTTTTTAATTTAATATACGGGATGATTTTACTTTATATACTCCGAATGTTATAAAATTTAGGTTAATGGGATGAATTTTTTCACAATCTATCACAGATTTTAACCTAGCTTTAGGATTCATTGATGATTATTATTCTTGTAGTGATGAATATTTAGGGACTACTTGTGACTTTAGCGAAAAATTTGAGCTTTATCGTCTTTAGCATGATTTATCTTTGGATCACAAGGCCTATGACCCGAGCAAATCAAAAAGTTCGTTCTTGCGTGATCCTGTTTTGAATTGTGTGCATCGGTTCTTAGCATATAATTTTTTAGGAAAGAAAGATAACTCAGGGGTTTTTTTTAAAACTGAGTTTAATTTTATCTTGTGCATTTTAAATAATGTGAGGCCTAATTTAGATTTTTTGTTAGCAGATCAATTTCAGAATATGCTTAAAAGATATAAGACTTTATTTCTTGGTCCATACATTATTCTGTTAGCTATAAACTTATATGTGCTTGATCTTGACAATCATAATTTGCATCTTGCTTGTAAAAAGGAATTTTTGGATATACCTTTGTTTGAAAAAACAGGTGTGGTCGAATTCAAAGCTGGGAGATTTTAGTTTACTGAACTAGGACCCAATCAACTTCCAAAGAAGTTTTATGCTATGAGTGGTGCTACCTCTGATGATGAGTTTGATAACAATAATGCTGCCCCACCAACTATTCCTTCTACTTCTATACTATCTTTGAGCACTCAGTTAAAGAAAATAGAGCACAAGCTAAACAAAATAGAGCAGAATTTGGGGGCATTCTTCGAGAGTGTTGGATTTATCCCATCATTTCCGCCAAGCCCATAGACATTATGTGGACAATTCAGGGACGTTTTCTTTACCTTTAATGTTTTTGTCCTTATGCTTTATTTCTTTATGTAAACTTTGATTATCATTCATTTGGGACAATGTATGTTCTTGGTGCAAGGGAGTGATTTTTGCAATATTAATGTCTGTAAGTGTTATTTTGTTGCTTTTGAGATGATTTTGAATAACATTCTTGGTTGTGTCATTTTTTTTTTCCTTTTGTGAAGTTATTTTGTTTCACTCTGCTTATTCTTAAATGATTTTGGAGTTAGTATATTTTTTTTGAATGTGAGTTGAAATGCATGAAGAGATTCGAGTTTTGATTAGCTTGGTCTTAGTTGCTTAAATGAATAACTCACCACTATTGATAGTTGATTCATTTGATGAGTGCACATGATTTGATGGCAAATTCACCAACTTTGAGAGGATTTGAGCCTATGAGCAACCACTTTACTCTAATTGTTTTTGTTGAGTGAATATCAATCTTAGTTTATCTATTCTAGAACTTGCTTTGTTATGCATGTTAAGCTGCATTACAAGATTTTATGCATTAAAATGATAAGGGCAAACCACTTTCCATTTTTCTATTTTCACATTTCTCTTCTTTTTCTCCACTCGAAGATCTTTATTTGTTATCTTTGTTTAATCTTTAACCATCTACTTACCCGTTTTTCTTCCTTTTAAGCCTTAATTTGAGGAGATTTTTGGACTCATTGTTTAGAATATATTTTGTTGCTTTTGCTACCTTGAATAAAAATTTCTCAAATAGATCAAGTTGCATTATACTTGAATAAAATTGTGCATGAAAAAAAAATTCTTGACGACTTAAGTAGCAATAAACATTTTGATGTCATAAGGTTTATTCAATGGGTTCATTCTTCTCATTTTGATCTCTTTTTCTTTCGTAGACCTTTCTTTTTCATTCAATTTATTTAGCCCCGTTACAACCTTATTAAGACCTTTAGATTTTTGCATTTAATTCATGTTTTGTGGTTGAGATGTGATATATGAGCAAGCTTATAGTAATAGCATTATTTGATTTGATTTGAGTACATAAATGATACCCTAAACACTTTGAGTGCATCGAGTGAAATCAATGAGAGGGCTATTAAATTTTGTTGCACTTGGATTTTGAAAAGGTTGTCTTGGTGGTTGAGTGACTTTATGCTAGCTTTTGAGATTCTATGCTTTGAAATCCTTGTCTCTTGAATGTTGATTGACTTAAATCCTTGAGGTGTACTTGCTTAATATCATTTTGGATGAGTTGATATGAGAATGGAGTGAAGATTTTAGATTATTCTTGAGTTATATGCTTGAGGACAAGCATTATCTTGATGTGGAGGAATTTGTTATAGTGCATTTCATGCACTAGTTTTGCATTGTTTACTCCCTTTAATATCAATGTTTTACACTTAATAATTGTGATTTACTTGTGCTTTATTTTTGTATGTGCAATTCTATTGATTGGTGCTAATTTGAGCTACAAGATGATGTTTGAAGATGAATTGACTTCTTGGAGAAATTCTCAGTTTCAGAATAAGTTTGTTGATAGGGCGTGGGCTCATGCTGTCAACTGTGGACTTGAAGTTTTTCTTTTAACGTGTTTTATCTTTTTGTTACTCTTGTAATTTTGAATTTAAATTTTAGATAATATGTTAGATATTAGTATTTTTATCCTTTTGAAGAAAACTATAAAAAAAAGAGAAAAGAAAGGAATAGGAGAATTTTGGATGATTAATTTTACTTTTTTTAGGATTTTCTCTCTTCTCCATGAGGAACTAAAATCATTTTTCTGGTTGAAGGTTAATGAAGTTTTGATTCACCATTACTGTGAGATCTTTCTTGTACTTTTAATTGTTTTATTGCTTTTTGTGTATTTGTTTATTCTTTGAATTATGATCATGACTATGTTTGTTAATTCGATAATTGGCCACTATTTAATTATCAACTTAATTTACTGCCAATTGAAAAATTCATCGTATGAACATTTTGATGTTTGTGGCAAATAACATAGCAGTACGTTGTGTTATGAGAATAAACAATCTAATTTAAATAAACCATTGTATTCGTTTGTTAATTAAGATTTGGGTCTCTCTAATTTTTAAACTGTCAATTAATTAAATCCTATAATTGTATCAAGGTTGTCTATTGATTAGAGAAATAACCAACGGTCGTACCTTGGTTATCGACTAATTAAGGAGAGATTAGCTATTAGAGTGTCTCAGTAGCTATAACCGGTCTATTTATAAATGGTAATGATTTACAATTATATCAATAATCAATAGTCGAATCAAAACTAAGTTAATTCCTTCAACCAGAGTTTTCGCATTTTGAATTATACTTTTAATTTGCATTATTATTATTTTAATTTGATTTTGATTATCGTCAACAATCCCCCAATTTTACATTTTCATTTTAAAAATGATTTAATAATTATCAGTCTCTGTGGACACGGCCTTGCCCAATAACTATACATAATCTTATTTAGTGTATGTTTTTATATTTGCTTGCTTCGACACCCATCAGAAATATAATAACACATGTTTGTTATCATCAAAATTACAATTTGTATAGCCCTCTAGGCTAACAATCTCCCTTTTTTTTATGATGATAAATATCACATGTATTTTGACATTTCTACTCCCTCTTAATATATGACACATATGATTCAATACATAAAACAAATATCAGCTCCCCCTGAATATATGATCTATGATATTTATAAACTTCCCTGAACATATCAAAAATACTTTTAAAAATGCAAGTTACCTCTTCTCCCAAATTCAAATTCAAATTCAAAATGCATGTTATCTATCTTCTCCCCCTTCAGTATCAAAATTACTCTAATCATGCTTAGAACAACAACTCCACAATTTTTAAGCAAGAAAAGAGAATAAAGATGAAATATTCAAGGCATTTAAGAATCCAAGCAAAACATCTAAATATTAAACAAGAATCCTCAAGATATAGTTTAAACTAAAATAACAAATGCATATGAAAATGTAGGTTCATAATAGTACAAGAATCCAAAAATAAAATCTATAAGGAGAGCACACTATAGAGGTGAAGGATAGGATGAGGAGGATGGTGAAGGAAACCTAAGAGCAGTAAAAAGTTATCGTTGGCCATCAAGGATTTGCTGATGTTGATCAAAGAGGCACTGCTGCTTATCAAAGAGACTGAAGTTAACTCTACTACTCAGAAATAGAGTGTATTTTACTCAAAATTTATTGCATTAGATCCTCAGGGACTGCTGGAGTAGAATGAGAAGGACCCTCTGAAGTGTAATGTTGAGATTGTAAGCGTTGTAGAACACTAAGGTTGGGAAGCTAGTCTGGAGGAAGGATGTCGTTGAAGAGTCAATAATCGAAAGGACAAAGTTCTGTAAATTTGTTCTTAAGCCTTCGATCTTTAACCCACTGATCTTCCACCCATACAAGCCTAAAACTAATTACAACGTCATTACCTAATTCCTTAGGACTCAAAAAGGTAGGTTTAGTGATAGGGTACCCATAAATGTTTAAGGATATGGGTGATAATGCTACCAAATGGAAGAGATCGATTAGCTATCCCTTGAGTGCTAAGCATGTGCTAAACAATAATATAACCAATAGTTAACACCCTGTCGGCTAAAATACTATCCAATAACACAACATACTATCCAATAACGCAACATCTAAACGGGTAACTAGTCCCCATGTCCAGATTGAGGACTAATGACATGTTGAAGAACACAATGCAAAATTCTAAACTAAAAAGGTAAGGCTTAGGATTTCAAGGTTGAGTTACAAAACTCAGAAGATAAATCGGAACGCCTACAAATATTCCGAACGGCATCCTCAACAAAATACCATGGAAAAGCTATTTTACCTCTAGCGGTCTAGAGTTCTAACCCTTCATTTGGAGTTCTAAGAATGTTATTTAAATCCTCAATATCGAACTTAATATGAGTTCCCCTAACACTCGTAACAATCCTATTTGTAGTTTGCGAAAAAATAAGCATATTTGAATAAAACATTTTAACTAACTTTGGATAATATCATTCTTTAAAAACTAAAGCATTTGCCCAACCCATGTCAATAAGTAAATCACTAAGAGATTTATCATAAATAGCTAAATTCTCCAAACTATGAAGATTGACGAAATAGGGAGTGAGAACTGACCTCGACATAAATCTATTATGAAACCATTTCCGAAGCGGTGGATATGGAAAATGGGTTAATACGAACTCTGGATTGTTTCCATGTTATTCTTTGTGCTTCTTGGCAACTTGTTTTCCCTTGGATTTTTCACCTCCATCCATGGTTGAGAACAAAAAAATACCCAAACACATAAATTTGGATGCTGAAACTATTGAGTGAAATGGATATGTTTGAACCAGTTAAAATAATCCTAGAGATGATTTAAGATAATGTATGGTGTTAATTTGACAAAACAAACGAGCTAAAAAGAGCTTAAATTTGAAGAGAGAGAAATTGGTAAACTTGCAGATTTGATTTTGGGATTTTGAGTGATAAGTGATGAAATGGCGTTTTGAGGATGAATATTGAAGGTTTAATGGTTGGGTAATGATTTGAGTGGTTAATTTGGCAAGAAAAGAAATGAGAAATGAGAGATTTTTGAGAAAAAAATGAGGTGAAAGAGACGGTTTAAAGAGAGAGATGATGACAGTTGAAGAACAAGAGAAGAAGAAGAAGATAAAGAGGCAAACCCATGACCGACGACTAGCCAACTAGAGCAGGCGGCTAGCCACTTGCTCTCAAGTTGCCCAAGTGACTAGCCGCATGATATTGGTGACTAGCCGGCTCCTCTCTAGTTTTATGCACAATTTTACTATTCGATTGAGTTTCGATCAATTCTGAGACTATTTTGTGATCTTGAAAAATTTCAGAATCCATTTTTAATGCATGAGACATGATGAAAACCATTCAGAAATTATGAATTCAAACATATAACACATTTATCATGCATATGCATCACAATTATTAAACATGATATAAAATTCACGTATATAACCTATTTATCATGCTTATACACATATAATCATCAAGAATAAAAATTCAATCAATTTCTAATAGTCTCAATATCATAAGTAGAGATATTAATGTGAAAATCTCATCATCCTAAGTTCATGCTGAATTTTTGAAAATTGTTCTTCACAAAGAGGTTTTATAAAAATATTAGTAAGTTTTTTTTCCGTAGAAACAAATTATAATGCAATATTTCGCTTTTGAACATGATCCCTTAAGAAATGATGTATAATCCCTATATGCTTGGTCCGAGAACGTTAAATGGGATTTTTTAAGAGGTTATATCACTAATGCTATCAGACATGATAGGAATTTGATCAAGGTTAATGCCATTATCTCTAAAGGTTTGTTTCATCCAAAGAGCTTGTGTACAACAACTACCTGCAGCAATATATTTCACTTCGATGGTTGAAAGTGCAACCGAGTTTTGCTTCCTACTAAACCAAGAGACGAGTGAATAACCTAGAAAATAACAAGTTCCACTAGTAATCTTCCTATCAACCTTGTAACCAACAAAATCGACATCTAAATAACAAATTAAATCTATATGAGTTCCTCTAGGATACTAAAAGCCAAGATCTATGGTTCCACTTAAATAACGAAAAATTCTTTTAACAGTAAGCAAATGAGATTTTTGGGACATGATTGAAATCTTGCACACAAACATACACTAAACATGATATTAGGTTTATTAGTAGTTAAGTAAAGTAAAGATCCGATCATACCTCGACATGTTTTGACATCAATATCTTAACATTTTTCATCTTTTTCAAGCTTAATTTTTAAGCTTATTGGAGTACTTTTGACCTTCCCATCTTCAAGTTCGAATCTTTTGAGTAAATCTCTCAAATATTTGGCTTGATTGTTCCCATGAAAAATTATTTTTGGGAACTTCTTTTATAGTTCTACTTAGTAGAATAGGATCTATGTTTAAATTTTTATTTTTTATTATTATGAGTTCTCAAACTCTAAATTCATGAGCATGTGATAGATACAGTTTCACTAACTGTTTAATATCTAAGTCAAATCTTGCTAATGAATAATACTGCATATGTGTATTTAAATTATTTATTATGGTATCATAATCTAACATTAGATCATATCCTGCATCCAATAGCAATATACTTCTTGATCTATCTATTTTTATTTCTAACTTTGAAATAATTTAGTACATGGCTTATTATACCGACAATATAAACTTATATAATTTTCATTCGCTTTAACCATCAAAATATATGTGCTTTAACCATCAAAATATATGTCACTGGTTTTCTGTCAATATACCATTTGTTATTTAAAATTTTATACTAAAACTAGGCTCAGAAACCTATTTTTCAAAAATAATTTACGCAGGGTAAACATCACCCAAGATAAACAAAGAGGGTGTAAATGGTCAATCTTATATATTTTGAGTATTTTTGCAATTTTACTTTATTAAAATTCACCGTTTTGTGCCAAGTTTTGTATTTACTTTAGTGAGAATATGTTTTTCCTTTTAGAAAAAAGTGTTGTGAAACGCTAAATCCAGTCGTGATTTAAACGTTTCCCAACTCATTTAGCAGTAATCTAAACACTCCATCCATCATGTTTAACTTTCTTATCCTACTTTTTTTCTTTTCTAATACTGTTCATTAAATTGATTTATATTTATTGTAGATTAAGCACTAAAATACAAAACGACAAAATGCTGGAAGCTGATAGAGAGTCAAAAAGTGCGTCTTCTTTAAGGCTGTATTATATTATGCTTCCAATAGTAATAAATATGATAACTAATATTATTAGAAAAATAAAAAGTATTAGTTTCACTGTCACGGTGCCAGCCGGTTCACATTTCAGCATCAAGTACGGAGTCCATAAATCATTGAAAAAAATATATACAAGTACAGTTTATCTTACCAACCTACATAAAAGTTTATCATTTTAATTTCCTCCAGCAGTTAAATCGATTTTGTAAGCATAATGAGTTCAATCATTGTAAGCATTTGTTTCTTTATTTTCTGTTGCTTCAGCTTCAGCTTGCAATCAACTGATTCTGTGCTCAAAAGCAATGAAACTGATCAACTTGCATTGCTTGAATTCAAGGCCAAGATTACTCATGACCCTCTTGAGGTTTTGAGTTCATGGAATTATTCCAGGAACTTTTGTCAATGGAAAGGTGTCACTTGCAGTCCACGGCACCAAAGGGTGACTGCATTACTTCTTCCATCTTTACTCTTGCAGGGGTCTCTGTCGCCTCACATTGGAAATTTAAGTTTTCTCAGAGTGTTAAATCTCAAAAACAATAGCTTCCGCAACGAAATCCCTCCAGAGATTGGATATCTGTTCAGGGTACGAATTTTAAGGCTGGAGAACAATACATTCGGAGGTCAAATTCCTGACAATATATCGCATTGCGTTAACCTTGAATCCCTCAGGTTAGGCTTCAATGAGCTTGTGGGGAAAGTTCCAGGGAACTTGGGCTCCTTATCAAAGCTCCGGCTTCTCACAATACACTTCAACAATTTGTCAGGAGAAATCCCATCTTCCTTTGGCAATTTGTCATTACTCGAGGCCATCTCAGCAGCTGAAAATCAATTTGTGGGACAAATTCCTGAAACCCTGAGCGAGCTTACGACGATGCGTTTTATATCATTTGGAGCAAATAAGCTATCAGGTGAAATCCCTTTCTCAATCTACAACTTGTCTTCGCTTAATTGTTTTGATTTTTCTGGTAACCAACTTCAAGGAAGCCTTCCATCAGACTTAGGCTTCACTCTTCCTAATCTTGAAGTACTAGACGTTGGTGGTAATCAGTTTACCGGGCCTATTCCTGCTTCAATATCCAATGCCTCAAATCTAAGGAGCCTTGCAATCCCAGAGAATGGATTTCGTGGCAAGGTGCCTAGTTTGGAAAATTTACATAAACTCCAATGGGTTACTGTTTCTCAGAATCACTTAGGAAATGGGGAAAAAGATGACTTGGAATTTGTTAGTTCTTTGGTCAACGCTTCTAGACTAGCGCTAATTCAAATTAATGTTAACAATTTTGGAGGAATGTTACCTGAAGCTGTGCGCAACTTGTCAACCCAACTTAAAATATTATCAGTTGCCATGAATCAATTGTTAGGAAATATCCCAAGTGGATTAAGAAATCTTGTTAACTTGGAGTTATTAAATCTTGGGGTCAACCAATTCACAGGCCGAATTCCGGGAAGTATAGGAGATCTTCAAAAGCTGCAGAGATTGAGGCTGAAGGGGAACAAATTTTTCGGGGAAATTCCATCTTCTATAGGAAATTTGACATCGTTAACGACACTAAATTTTGAGAAGAACATGTTAGAGGGAAGCATTCCATCAAGTCTAGGGAAATGCCAAAACTTAATATCATTAAATCTCTCTAATAACAACCTCAGTGGTACCATACCCACTGAAGTGATTGGTCTCTCTTCCTTGTCAATATATCTTGATCTATCTCAAAACCAATTGAACGGCCCTTTGCCCTCAAATTTTGGTATCTTGAAAAATCTGGGTATTATAGATATATCTGAGAACAAATTGTCTGGTGAAATTCCGAACAGTATAGGAAGTTGCATTGTATCGGAACAACTCACCATGAATGGTAATTTCTTTCAAGGGACTATCCCTTCATCATTGAGTTCTTTGAGAGGCATTGAGAATCTTGATCTTTCGCGGAACAATTTGTCTGGCCGGATTCCAAAATATTTGGAAAACTTTCCCTTTTTGCAGAATTTAAATCTGTCTTTTAATCACTTTGAGGGTGAAGTACCAATAAAAGGAGTCTTCAGCAATTCAAGTGCCATATCTCTTGATGGAAATGATAACCTCTGTGGTGGCATATCAGAGTTGCATTTATCTACTTGTTCCATCAACGAATCAAAGCAATCACGTTCCCGTTCCCCGAAACTGATTATTCCTATAGTTACAGGAATTTTGTTAGCGACAGGGATGTCGTGTTTGATAATTATTTCCTTGTGGAGCAAATCAACAAGGGAGCCGGCCACTCTTCTATCAGCATTCCTGGCTTTGGTTTTACGATTGTCCTATGAGAATCTGTTCAAAGCAACTGATGGATTCTCTTTGGAAAACTTGATTGGTGCCGGTAGCTTTGGTTCGGTCTATAAAGGAATCCTCAATCATGAAGATCATGAAACGCTGGTGGCGGTTAAGGTTCTTAATCTTCAACATCGAGGAGCTTCAAAGAGTTTCATTGCGGAGTGTCAAGCCTTGAGAAGTGTTAGGCATCGGAATCTTGTCAAAATAATAACATCCTGTGCAAGTGTTGACTTCCAAGGGAATGATTTCGCGGCTTTAGTTTATGAGTTCATGGTTAAAGGGAGCCTGGAGGAATGGTTGCATCCAAACCCTGAGGCATCAAGCATTTTAAATCTCCTGCAAAGACTGAATATTGCCGTTGATGTTGCTACCGCATTGGATTATCTTCATCATCATTGCGAAACTCCAATAGTCCATTGTGATCTCAAACCAAGCAATGTTCTTCTGGATGGTGAATTGACTGCCCATGTAGGTGATTTTGGATTAGCAAAATTCCTTCCGGAAGCCACCAATAACTTGTCATCTAATCAATCAAGCGCTATTGCAGTAAAAGGAACCGTTGGTTATGCTGCTCCAGTTAAATACTATAATTTTAATTAACCTTTTTTTCAATCCCCAGAGATTTTACTAGTTGAACCAACAATTCTAAGTTTTGAATGGCAGAGTATGGAATGGGGAGCGAAGTCTCAACAAGTGGAGATGTGTACAGTTTTGGCATACTTTTGCTGGAATTGTTTACAGGAAAGAGGCCGACGAATGAGATGTTTACAGGCAATCTAACCCTCCATAATTTTGTCAAGGAAGCTCTTCCTGAAAGACTCGCTGAGATTGTTGATCCAGTGCTTCTTGTAAAAAGAGAAGAAGGGGAGACAAGCAGGGCCAATGCTGGCAAACAAAGGACCGGAAGTTTTAGTGTTAAAGAGTGCTTGGTTTCAGTACTGGGAATCGGAGTCACTTGCTCTTTAGAGTTGCCAAGCGAACGAATGAACATGGAAGAGGTTGCGGCCCAGATAATTTCCTTTAGAAACAAACTTGTCAAAAATGTGCGAGGCCAACCAGTAACTTACGTCACTGCATAAGTAATTGGTTCCTCTGAAATGGCAATAAAGACAGAAGGTCTTTGGTTACTAACATCCCTTTTTAGGCAAAAGCAAAAATGAACAGTTGCAATTATGTTCGAGAATCACTTATTTGATGATCTCAAGTGTATTGGATATTAAACAACATTTCAAATTAACTATGTTTAGAAAAAAAAAAAAAACTAAAAGGGACAACTCTAATAACACCAGAATTGAAGCATTATAACAAGCAATTAGAAAAATTTACAATATATGCATTAAATAGATTTTTTTGAAAACATAGGAAGACCAACGGGTGCATAATTGGGATATTAAGCCAACGTACACATACAAGTTATGTATTATCTCTTACATTGCTAAAAAGTGGGTTTTTGTAATACTTCAATTCCACTAACAATGTACTAAGTTAAAACTGAAGCGAAACTGCATTTTATCATTCTCATTTCTAAAACCATCAAAATAATATCGAATAAGAAATATTCTAAACCTCTAAAAGAAAATAAGTAATGAATTAATATATCTTAAAAAAAAAATATCATTCCAAAGGAAGCTAAAATATTCATAGATTATTAACATAATATTAATCTCCAAAAGAAACCAAGCTCTTATTCTTCCTCCTAAAACCATAAGCTCATATCATCTAACTCTATTTGCAAAAATATAATAATGAGGAGTAAGTTGTCAACTCAATAAGTAAAATTCATGAACAATAATAAAAATCATTAAGATATCGTTGATGGAATTTCTTAGATATGCATAATGATAACCGTAATTATCTTTGTAAATAATCATTTATCAATATATATAAATTAAAACATCATAAAGCCATTTTAATTCTATTAAACATAACAAAAGCATTTTAAACACACAAAAAAAAAGTTAGCCCCTACCACATAGTATCACCTGTACACCCGATGGCCCAGTCATATATCATCACTCATGGTACTATACTCTACAAGAATCATTAACATTAACATCATATATGCACAAAATCCTACTAGACTTCTATAACATAACATAACATTACTAAGAACAATGAGCCAAATCATTTAAACCAATCTTTGAACTTTTAATCATTTGTAAGCTTCCATAAATTACATTTAAATAATTGATTATTATTTCAAAGTATTTGACTTAAAATAATTTAATAAAGGTTTTCATTTTTAAAATAATTTATGATGTAAGTTTTTAATAAATAAATTTTTGTTATAAATAAGTTGAAAGAATTGTTCTACTTAACAAAATATTATAATTGACTAAACAAATCAGTTTTATATATTTTTCATTCAACTTAATACATATCTCGAATTAAAAATAATTTAATAATGAAATACATGTAATTTGCATAAACCTACTAACCGAAATTTTCACGGAAGTCTAATTAGTATGAAATTCTACTAGTGGATATTGAGAATCTTTAATTATGCAATTTAAATTAGTAGGAAACTGATGGAAATCACTAGATCAGATTTTGCCTAGGATACTGAAATTGCGTTTTTGCAAAAGTACAAGCTCTTGTATCAATTACATTAGGTTAAACTAGTGAGAAAGTCTTACGTAGTACTGTCATGGTAGAACTCTTTTGATAAAACTTTGACACGTGCACAGCTTTTACATGTGTTCCATGTTTTCTCTCTCATATTTGGTCAAATTTTGAAACGTTATGGGGAAGCACTCTTGCGTGCATAGGTGGCAAGATTTTATTTTATGGATACACAAATGATAGGTGCACTTAATATTGTATAGTAAAACCTTTATAAATTAAAAATATGAGACCATACAAAATATATTAATTTATAGAGTATATATACTATTCTATGAACATATATTTAATTAACTAAAATTTATTTATTTTTCTAATTTAATCATAAGTTAAAAAATGAACTAATGCACTACCTATGCTCTAAATTAACCCAAAAAATAATCAATATTTTTGCAATTTGAGGATTCAACTACAAAACTTCTAGAAGCAATAAACAAAATTAGATATGAAATCTAACTATATTTAAATTTCAAGAAAAAAGAAATGAAAAATAGAATCATATTTTTTAAATAAAAGATTATAAGAATTATTGGTAATTTTAAAAATTATTAATTTTTTACATAAGCAGACCATAGACTTATATAAGAGTTTTTAAAAAAATGTATTGTTTTATTAATTAATGGAAATTATTAATTTAGCCTCTTAGCAACTGTAAAAAATTAGTATATCATACAAGATATTAATTAATCATAGTACTTATTTATAGGCGAGTCTATTCAAACTCCTTCGAATTGCTCTCTACACCCAATTATTTGAAAAGAAAAAAAAAATTCTTACTCAAGTAGACCCTGATCTTAAGTCCAAATATCCTTTTTAATTTGTTTTAACGACTATTATTAAAAAAAAAGGGAAAAAAATTACTAACCTTCGTAATTTCATCGAGAAAAGCAAATCTTATGCGCACAATTGACATTACAATTTAATTGTTAATAAAAAAATTAATTAATCATATATCATTGGGATAAGATTTATGTGTGGCGGTGATATATATAATTCGATTGTGGTGTCTGCACACATACGATCGATTTACTCTTATATTTACTGTTTTGGTTAATTTAATTTTATGTATTTACTCATGAATGTGCGTCTTCATCTAATTAACTAGGATCAAACATCAATTTCGTGCTTAATTAAACATCAACTAAGCACGTGTACGTACGGGTAGGTGTATAAAAAGAATCATTAGGATTATATTTGATCGTTTGTAACTCCATCATCATTCTGACTTTATTGTTTAACTCATAGAACGTGGGGAGACTATAAAAATTTTGGACGCCGAAGGAATGTCACTTCAAGTTCAAAAATCGAAGGAAGAGCTCATCAACCAGTGGCGATGGAGAGTGTGGGCTAAGCTAGCTTTTAGCTCAGCCAGATTTTGGGAAAAGTTTATTTTAATTTCATTTACCAAACTATCACTGCTTCAGTTTTATAAAATTGCCACTATTTTATATTACAAAATTGCGAGTGCTGTAATTGATTGAAGGATTTTACTAAGTTGCAATTAATGTAACTTATAACTCACTTATTATATGTATAAATGATCGAGTAACGTGGCAATGAGATTAAGTGGGCTGTAAGTTACATTAATTTTAACTTAGCAAGACTTTTCATTATATCCCCATTGCATATTTACACAATTGCCAACTTCAGCTCCTGCATTCTTTTAATTTTCAAGCCACTTCTTCTTTTTGGGAGATTTTTAACATTACAACTTGTAGTCTTAGCCCCTTATTTGTTATTGTGGTAGGACAGTTGCTACTACAATAGAACACTTGATAAATATTTACTGTTGTAGTTTTAAAATTAACTTTATTTTTTATTCTAAAATTATATTTATTACAATCTACCAACTCTTATTTCATAATTACAAATTTATTTCCATACGAACTATAGCTTTTAGGATCCATTTGAAATTGCTTTTCGGAGACTTAAAAGTAATTTTGAAAATCTAAAAGTTAATTATAGCATTTGATAAAAAAAAATCAAAATCACTTTTGTCAAAATCAAGCCTCCTACAGTTGACTTTGAAAAGCAAGGAAATAATAGCTTTTATTCTGATTTTGAGAATTAATTTTATCCTTTAATATAATTCCATAAATATTCATACAATTATTCCATAAGCCCAAAGTTATCCTTATTCAAATTGGAAACAAAATCAGTAATTTAATAATTTTTTAATTATAATTCATGCATTCCTTTTCACCGTACTTCTTCTTTTATTATTTGTTTTCTTTTTTATTTTTTGTAACTTATTACATTTATTTTTATGTTTATTTATTGGAGTGCCTCGTTATGCTTTGATTGATGTTACTTTCATGAAAATTGTAATTGATTTTTTAATTATCAATCGTTTTAAGATAAAAAAAAATAAAAGAAATAAAACCAATAAAGTATAAATTTTGCCCCCAAGGTCGTAGCCGAGTTGGTTGGCAATGCAATCTGTCACCCCTCACTTGTGTGGACTCAGGTTCGAGCCTTAGGGGTGGTGAGGGGCGTAAAAATTGATTTCGGCTTGCCCACCCCTCCTTTCCTTTTGAAAAAAAAATATGTAGTATAAATTTTATTTTTAGTTAAAATTATTATATTACACAATTAAAAATATTATATGTTTATATTTGTAAGTAAAATATATCTTGTATTATGTATATTTTAGTCATTTGTTTTCTCACAGTAGTTTAACAATAAGACTTTACCAAACACCCATAATTACTTTCAAAATTTACAATACTTCTGAAAATAAAATTTATTAAACACTTAATTGATTTTCTTCACAGTTGATTATTTCTACAATATAATTAATAGCAATTCTTTAAAAGGTACAGCATTCCTAAACTGGCCCCTGGACAGCAATGCCTTAATACCAAATAAAGGCTTAATGTATTCGAATTCAACAACCAAAAAATTAAAGCTTTTCCATAAAAACGACTAAAAGTTCCAAAGGATGCGTGAACATAGAAAAATTGTTTGCACAAAAAATTCTATTTTTACTCGCGTTGCATTTTCCAATAACAATTAACTTGATAACAGAGAGAATTCATAAGGCTTTGCCCATCAAACTATCAATGAAATGAATATCAGTTCATGCTAGGAAGTTGGAGAAATATTTTTATGGATCTAGCACACTATTTCAGCATGTTATTTAAAAGGTTTGATGAGTTTTTTTATAGTGGGATCATATATATTTTGTTTTAGAATCACCACATGCATTAAAGAGGATAAGTCCCATTGCGAAATCCACCATAACTCCTTAAATAATAAGCTCCTAATGCTAAATTGGCGCTCCAAACCCACGTAAATTTTTATCCTAAAATTGAATGAAGGTATCATCAACTCAAGTTTCAAGTTCCATAATTAGCTTAGGTGATGTTCCTAATCTTCATATTAAATCTATACATGATTAGCAAATGTTAATTAGCTCACTTATGGTTGCACTTAAAATTGTCAAAGCCTTTTTTTTTCTTACGATTTTCAGTACATTAATTAGTCTTATAATTTTTATTTTTATTATTTAATCCAATAGTAGCTAGATTTCTTTCCCATCCACATGAGTGAGTTTCAAATGCTAGTTTTCTTATTTTCAACCCAAGAAATTTTACCAACGGAACTAGATACCACCCATAGCCTTACATTATTAAATACACTTTGATTTCATTTTTTACAAAAGAAAAAGTCCTTAAAGAATGCAAAACAAAAACAAGTATTCAATAATATATCAAGTATTTTTCATATTTTGACCTATTTGCAAAGTTTTTAAGTTTGATCACTGAAAATTTACAAGTTTTCCAAAACGTACCTGGCCTAATACAACCCAAATCCTAAATTTTTGGAAAAATCTTTTATCTGTCTCAAAACAGATGCCTTCATATTTGGGTGACTTGACAAATCTGGGTGCTTTAGATATATATGAGAATAAATTGTTATTTTCTTGTGAAATTCTGTGTAGTCTAGGCAGTTGGATTAGGTTGAAACAACTTACCATTTTCTTTCAAGGGAAAATTCCTTCTACCATTGAGTTCTTCAGGAGTTGATCTTCCTCTCACAACAATTTGCCTAGCCAAATTCCAAAAAAAATTGAGTGCTTTCCCTTTATGCAGAATTTAAGTCCATCTTTTAACCATTTTAAGGGCGAATTTAGATCTATCTTTTTACAGAACTTAAAATTGAAGAGCTATTAAGAGGATCAAATTTATATTAGGGATGTAAAAACATGTTGGACAAAAAAGATCTCCAATCTTGACGCAGCGGAAGTTTAGTGTTCAAAATATTTCATTGATTCTAGAGAATACCAGAATAAAAGAACAAACTAAATTCACGTTGATTTAAAATAATATTGCGAGTTTAGAGGTTAAGACTCATTTATTCCACAGAATACCGAGAATTAACTAAACTCAAATACTCGCACAGAGATTTGAAATTGAGAACAATATTGAACAAAAAAAATTTGTGTTCAAAGGCTACAACGAAGGGTTATTTATATTGGTAGTAATTATCCTAAATCATGAATAAAAAAAACATAATACTAAATTAGAAAGGAAAACAAAAGTTCTAAACCTTAATTAAATAGGAAACCAAATTAAACTATAATACAAATTAATTAAAATATTCCTAAATATTGTAAATTTCAACTTAATTAGGGTTTGTTCAATTTCTTGCTCTGCAACATTCTCGCCAAGTTGAAAAAATTCGTGCTCAATTTTTTTTGGTTGTAGTCTCTAAAAATATCTTCCCATGTATAAGGATTAATTTTCAAAATAGAGCTTTGATGTAGATAACGAACTTTAAATTTTTTCAACTTTGATAACAATTCTGACAGTCATGTTAGTTAAGGCTTCATCTCTAGGAACATCATCATGGTTGTAAGTTGTAGCATGAGAAGCATCACGAGCTTTTCTTGGCGACATTTTCTCAATTTGGTTTAGAAAAAAAGAATTGGGGGCTAAACTGAAAATTAAAAAAAATTTAGCCAAAACAGTAATTAAGTGAAAATTTAGATTTCTAGTGATGGTGATTGGAAATCCAGCATGGATGGGTTGATTTGAAAGATTTAGGGTCGGTGGGTATGATGTTGGTGGTGGTTTGTCCGAGAAGGTGGTGTTTTAACCGGAATTTGGAGTTAAAGGCTGCGGGTTTGTATTTATTTTGACTTTCGGTGATCGGTTCGTCAATCAACGGTGGGGAATGGTGAGAGAAGTTCAGTTGATGGAGAGGAGTTGATTGGCGGTGGTGGTGGTGGTGGCCAACGCGAGCGAAATTCAGCAAATGATAGCGGTGGCTGACACAGCGTATTTGATAATTTTTTGGCAATCTGTGGCCGATCGGCAATGGTCGATGCTTGGAGTTTGATGGCTGGTACCTTCTCATCCGAATGGTGGTGGTTGCAACCAGATCAGTGACGGAAAACTAATGCTAGTAGCTCTTAGACGGTGGCCAAAGCGGCTGACTTTTTTGCCTCTGTTTCGATTATTTTTTGTTTTCTGATCTGATTTTTTTTTTATAACAAAAACGGTTTTAGGTGAAAAAATGATAGGTGTTGAGGACAATTAAGAATTATGCTTTCACTCTGATACCAAGCTAATGCGGTAGAAGTTTAGTGTTCAAAATATTCCATTGATTATAAAGAATACCAAAATAAAATAATAAATTAAATTCATGTTGATTTAAAAGAATAACACAAATTTAGAGACTAAAACCCATTAATTCTATAGAATACCGAAAATTAACTAAACTCAAATACTCACATAGAGATTTGAAACTAAGAATAATATTGAACTCAAAATCCACCTTTAAAGGCTACAAGAGAGAGCTATTTATATTAGTAGTATTTATCCTAAATCATGAAGTAAAAGAAAAACAAAATTATAAATTAGAAAGGAAAATAAAAGTCGTAGACCTAAATCATGAAGTAAATAGGAAACCAAATGAAAATAGAATACAAATCAATTAAATTAATCTTCGATTTGCATTTTCATTAACCTTTTATCTCTTATTTCAGAACACCACTGATTTATCCTATTTCGTGCAAAGCTAATTCTATTATCTATAGTATCAGTGTCTATACTATCTCCATATTCTTTCTATTTTCTAACATAATCTTTTTACCTCATGGATCTGGTATTTTCATGAAATATAAATTATTATAATGATTTTTTGTTTGCTCTTCACCATCAAACTCACATTTATAATACAATTCTTCTAAACTACAAGTGTATGCTTCTAAATAGCATATATCACATATTTCAAGCCTAGCTAGCGTCATCATATTTTCCATTCTTTTTCTTTCCTATTCTTGTTGAAAGTCAGCTTCCCAATCATCTCCTAAGAATTCTTTTCTTATTTCATTTTCAAATCCGTTTAAGATTTGTTCTTGGGCTTCATTTCCATTAGGATTGTTCTCCATTTAATATCTTATTTTTATTCTCTTGCTTTAATCCTATGTACCATTATGCTACTTTCTATAAACAAAGTTTTGAGGAAACTCTATACTATTATTTCTACCCAAATTATGAAATGCAAGAACAATTTCATAGATTTTACCTAAACAGCTATTATTTTATCTTTATGCTCAACATAATCTAGATCTAAACATACTCCATTATGGCTAATTGGTCTTTCTCTTTATTTTCTAGAGTTTTATATTCTTTTTTATGTTCACTAACCTAAAATATTGACTCTATAGTCTTTCGTATGTTTGTATCTCTTCTCTAACATAAGAAGCTCTATTGTTAGATTCCCTTTGTTCATAAATTCTTGGCTTTGACTCATTCATCTTAAATGTTTTATCTTATTCTCGATATCTTCTATATTAATGAAGATATCATCTTCTTTTTTACCTATTTCAAATTCTTCATTTCTATCAGACAATTCCTTTAATCCATTGTTTATGTTTTCACTAAACATTCTTAGGCTTATTATTTTTTTGTATCCATCTATTTTGTGAAATATTGGTCTCAATTGAATTTCATTATTTTTCTTTTCATTAAAGTAAATTATTGTATCTTGTAAGATTTTATTAAGTTCTTGAATTACAATAAGTAATTCTTCCAAGTTATTATTTATCTTCTACACTTCAATTCTTGAAGTTTTCCATGTATATTTATGGAAAATTTTTTTGAATTTTATTTAATTGAATTTCAATTTTGTTTACTATTATATCTATTGAATTTCTATTCATTATATTTATGATTTCTTGTTTTAATATATCTTGGTCTTCTATTGTGAAATCTTGTATCAATTGTTTAACTTGATCAAATTCTCAACTCATTTTATCTCCCACTCTTTTGATTTGCTTTATATTTTCATCATTAAAATTTTTAATTTCCAATATTTTATTTTCACTTTCTAATTTCCTTAATAAATATAGTGAAATCCAATTTAATTGATTACACCCCCCCCCCCAATAATTGAATCAATGATCAGATCAAAGGGTTGAAAACCTTCTATAGGTAAATCCTCTTTGCCTATGGATAGAAGGTACTGACCTATTAGTTTCTATGTTTTGTGAAATTACTAATGGCTCAAGTAATTTATTTGTTATGTCATTTGCATAGTATTTTATTACATTCTATTAAATATTTATGGCATATAATGTTTCTTCTATCCTTAGGAATATTATTCTTCTCTAAAACTTTATGTCTAAGCCGAAGTTTATGCAAGATTAATCCTTTATATCCTATAAGCATATTACTATTTACTTCTAATTCATTTGTTATTCCAATTGTATTCTTCCTTTTGCTTGACAGATAAAAATCTATTGTAATCTATTATATGTTGATCAATATATTCATCAACATAATTAATATTCCATTGTTTCCATGAAAAATTATTTGTGGGAACTTTTTTTATGATTCTACTTAGTAGAATAGGATCTATGTTTAAATTTTTATTTTTTATTATTATGAGTTCTCAAACTCTAATTTCATTAACAGTTAATATCTAAATCAAATCTTTCTAATGAATAATACTGCATATGCGTAGTTAAATTATTTATTATGGTATCAAAATCTAACGTTAGATCATATCCTGCATCAAATAGAAATATATTTCTTGATCTATCTATTTTTATATCTGACCTTGAAATAATTTAGTGCGTGACTTGTTATACCGACACTATAAACTAATATAATATTCATTCGCATTAACCAGCAAAATATATGTCGCCAGTTTTCCATCAATATACCATTTGTTATTTCAAATTTTAAACTAAAACTAGGCTCAGATACCTATTTTCCAAAAATAATTTACGCAAGGTACCTATTTTCCAAAAATAATTTACGCAAGGTAAACATCACCCAAGATAAACAAAGAGGGTGTAAATGTTCAATCTGATAAACAATGAGGGTGTAAATGGTCAATCTGACATATGTTGAGTATTTTTGCAATTTTACTTTATTAAAATTCACCGTTTTGTGCCAAGGTTTTTATTTACTTTTATGAGAATATGGTTTTTCTTTTAGGAAGAAGTGTTGTGAAACGTTAATTCCTGTCGAACATTTCCCAACTCATTTAACAGTAATCTAAACACTCCATCCATCATGTTTAACTTTCTTATCCTACTTTTTTTCTTTTCTAATACTGTTGATTAAATAGCTTTATATTTTTTCTCGATTAAGCACTAAAATACAAAACGACAAAATGCTGGAAGCTGATGGAGCGTCAAAAAGTGGGTCTTCTTTAAAGCTGTATTAAATTACGCTTGCAATAGAAATAAATATGATAACTAATATTATTAGAAAAATAAAAAGTATTAGTTTCACTGTCACGGTGCCAGCCGGTTCACACATGACCATCAAGTACAGAGTCCATAAATCATTGAAAAAAATATATACAAATAAAGTTTATCTTACCAACCTCTATAAAAGTTTATCATTTTAATTTCCTCCAGCAGTTAAATCGATTTCGTAAACATGATGAGTTCAATCATTGTAAGCATTTGTTTCTTTATTTTCTGTTGCTTCAGCTTCAGCTTGCAATCAACCGATTCTGTGCTCAAAAGCAATGAAACTGATCAACTTGCGTTGCTTGAATTCAAGGCCAAGATTACTCATGACCCTCTTGAGGTTTTGAGTTCATGGAACTATTCCAGGCACTTTTGTCAATGGAAAGGTATCACTTGCAGTCCACGGCACCAAAGGGTGACTGCATTACTTCTTCCATCTTTACTCTTGCAGGGGTCTCTGTCGCCTCACATTGGAAATTTAAGTTTTCTCAGAGTGTTAAATCTCAAAAACAATAGCTTCCGCAACGAAATCCCTCCAGAGATTGGATATCTGTTCAGGGTACGAATTTTAAGGCTGGAGAACAATACATTCGGAGGCCAAATTCCTGACAATATATCGCATTGCGTTAACCTTGAATCCCTCAGATTAGGCTCCAATGAGCTTGTGGGGAAAGTTCCAGGGAAACTGGGCTCCTTATCAAAGCTCCGGCTTCTCATAATACACGCCAACTATTTCTCAGGAGAAATCCCATCTTCCTTTGGCAATTTGTCATCACTCGAGGTCCTTTCAGCAGCTGAAAATCAATTTTTGGGACAAATTCCTGAAACCCTGAGCGAGCTTAGGAGGATGCGTTTTATATCATTTGGAGCAAATAAGCTATCAGGTGAAATCCCTTTCTCAATCTACAACTTGTCTTCGCTTAGTGATTTTTATTTTCCTTTTAACCAACTTCAAGGAAGCCTTCCATCAGACTTAGGCTTCACTCTTCCTAATCTTGAAGTACTAAACGTTGGTGGTAATCAGTTTACTGGGCCTATCCCTGCTTCAATATCCAATACCTCAAATCTAATGAGACTTTTAATCCCAAAGAATGGATTTAGTGGAAAGGTGCCTAGTTTGGAAAATTTACATAAACTGCAATGGGTTGGTATTTCTCAGAATCACTTAGGAAGTGGGGAAAAAGATGACTTGGAATTTGTCGGTTCGTTGGTCAACGCTTCAAGATTAGAGCTACTGCAAATTAATATTAACAATTTTGGAGGAATGTTACCTGAAGCTGTGGGCAACTTGTCAACCCAACTTAAAATATTATCAGTTGGAAAGAATCAATTGTTTGGAAATATCCCAAGTGGATTAAGAAATCTTGTTAACTTGGAGCTTTTACATCTTGGGGACAACCAATTCACAGGCCGAATTCCGGGAAGTATAGGAGATCTTCAAAAGCTTCAGAGGTTGGGGCTCAAGGGGAACAAGTTTTTGGGGGAAATTCCATCTTCCATAGGAAATTTGACATCGTTAACTACACTAAATTTTGAGGAGAACATGTTAGAGGGAAGCATTCCATCAAGTCTAGGGAAATGCCGAAACTTAATATCATTAAGTCTCTCTAATAACAACCTCAGTGGTACCATACCCACTGAAGTGATTGGTCTCTCTTCCTTGTCAATCTATCTTGATCTATCTCAAAACCAATTGAATGGTCCTTTGCCCTCAAATTTTGGTATCTTGAAAAATCTGGGTGTTATAGTTATATCTGAGAACAAATTGTCTGGTGAAATTCCGAGCAGTATAGGAAGTTGCATTATGTTGGAACAACTCATCATGAATGGTAATTTCTTTCAAGGGACTATCCCTTCGTCATTGAGTTCGTTGAGAGGCATTGAGAATCTTGATCTTTCTCGGAATAATTTGTCTGGCCGGATTCCAAAATATTTGGAAAACTTTCCCTTTTTGCAGAATTTAAATCTGTCTTTTAATCACTTTGAGGGTGAAGTACCAATAAAAGGAGTCTTCAGCAATTCAAGTGCCATATCTCTTGATGGAAATGATAACCTCTGTGGTGGCACATCTGAGTTGCATTTATCTACTTGTTCCATTGAAGAATCAAAGCAATCGCGTTCCCGTTCCCTGAAACTTATTATTCCTACAGTTATAGGAATTTTGTTAGTGACAGGGATGTCGTGTTTGATAATTACTTCCTGGCGGAGCAAATCAAGAAGGGAGGCGGCCACTCCTCCATCAGCATTCTTGGCTTCGGTTTTACGAGTGTCCTATGAGAATCTGTTCAAAGCAACTGATGGGTTCTCTTTGGAAAACTTGATTGGTGCCGGTAGCTTTGGTTCGGTCTATAAAGGAATACTTAATCATGATGATCATGAGACGCTGGTGGCAGTTAAGGTGCTTAATCTTCAACATCGAGGAGCTTCAAAGAGTTTCATTGCGGAGTGTCAAGCCTTGAGAAGTATTAGGCACCGGAATCTTGTCAAAATAATAACATCCTGTGCAAGTGTTGACTTCCAAGGGAATGATTTCAAGGCTTTAGTTTATGAGTTCATGGTTAACGGGAGCCTGGAGGAATGGTTGCATCCAAACCCTGAGGCATCAAGCAATTTAAATCTCCTGCAAAGACTGAATATTGCCGTTGATGCTGCTGCCGCATTGGATTATCTTCATCATCACTGCGAAACCCCAATTGTCCACTGTGATCTCAAGCCAAGCAATGTTCTTCTGGATGGTGAATTGACTGCCCATGTAGGTGATTTTGGATTAGCAAAATTCCTTCCGGAAGCCACCAATAACTTGTCATCTAATCAATCAAGATCTATTGGAGTAAAAGGAACCGTTGGTTATGCTTCTCCAGGTAAATACTATAATTTTAATTAACCTATTTTTCAATCCCCAGAGATTTTACTAGTTGAACCAACAATTCTAAGTTTCGAATTGCAGAGTATGGAATGGGGAGCGAAGTCTCAACAAGTGGAGATGTGTACAGTTTTGGCATACTTTTGCTGGAATTGTTTACAGGAAAGAGGCCGACGAATGAGATGTTTACAGGCAATCTAACCCTCCATAATTTTGTCAAGGAAGCTCTTCCTGAAAGACTCGCTGAGATTGTTGATCCAGTGCTTCTTGTAGAAAGAGAAGAAGGGGTGACAAGCAAGGCCAATGCTGGCAAACAATGGACCGCAAGTTTTACTGTTAAAGAGTGCTTGGTTTCAGTACTGGGAATCGGAGTCACTTGCTCTTCAGAGTTGCCGAGAGAACGAATGAACATGGAAGAGGTTGCGGCTCAGCTGCTTTCCTTCAGAAACAAACTGGTCAAAAATGTGTGAGGCCAACCGGTAACCTATGTGACTGCGTAAGTAATTGATTACTCTCAAACGACAATAAAGACAACAAGTCTTTGGTTACTATCAACCCCTTATTGGCAGAAGCAAAAATGAATAGTTGCAATTATGTTCGAGAATTACTTATTTGATGATCTCAAGTGTATTGGATAAGACCATTTCAAATTAACAATGTTTAAAAAAAAAAAACTGAAAATGACAACTCGAATAACACTGCAATAGAAGCGTTATAACAAGCAATTAGATAAATTTACAATATATCCATTACAATAGATTTCTTTAAAACATAGGAAGACACGAGTGCATAATTCGGAGTGCACATACAAGTAATGTATTATCTCCTACATTGTTAACAAGTGGGTTTCATTGGTTGTCCTAATTAAGAAGACGCAGGGTTGTGTGTCCACACTGGACAATATAGATATAATTGTAATACTCTAGGCTCAACAACTGAATAAATATTGTGTTTGGATTTACAATCCAAAATCTATCTTCTTAATTAAGAAAGTTTGTGAAACTCACTCACTAGTGATACGTGATATTACATGTTTGAGCTTTGCTAAGGATACTCTTAGCTTTTTAACTCTGCTAAATTAATTATGATAATCTAAAGAAAATTGTTTCAAGTTTGATGTCAAAGTTGAACCGACTAGTGCCAGAATTGGGCATAATGAGCTTATTTTGAGAAATATTAGGCAAAATCCCAAACACTTTTTACATTACTTATTTTCATTGGACAACACTAACTGATTAGTGTTAATGCTTGCTTACGATTCGACTTGTCCTCAGTAAACTCTGCAGTGGTGGCTTTAGTACTAAGCGAACCAGGCAGTTACCTAGGGCCTTGTATTTAAGAAGGCCCCAATTTTTGAGTATCTATTGATTAATTAATATAATTAATATTTTTTTGAGATTCAAAAAAATTAAGTTAAGTATATATTTTTTTCTATAGTAAAAAAGCTTAATTTTTAGGCTTTACCCTCTTATTACTCTCATTCATAATTATCTCTCTTATTTGATAATCTTTACCTTAAATATAAGATATATTTTTCTAGTATAATAATTATTTTGGATGATATTTCTTTATGTCTTTTACTATTTCCCAAAAAAAATCAATGCTTTCTCATTCTAAAAATAACTCTTATTCAATTTAGTAACGTTAAATTTTTAAAGCTAACTTTTAATATTCTATTAAAATATATTTAAAAACTCATTAACTATAAACCGATACTCATTGAATCAAAGATACTTACAGCAAAAAGCTTTTGTGCTCTCTTCTCTTTCTCTACAAAATACATTGTCATCATCATCTTCATCTCAACTAGTCAATTGACTTAATTCCAGGTGCTATCATTTTATTTCTTCTATTTGTTATTATTATTGTTCTTATCCTTTTTAAATTTAATTTATTTTTGATTCTTTGTATTAATTTTGGCTTGAATAATCTAGACAAACTATCTAATATTCTTGTAAAAGTTAATATTTTAACATCAGAATTCATAAGGTTTAAAATAAAATTTTAGCTAAAGCCCTCAATTGGTAAAAGCCGGCCTTGAAGCTCTGTATACACAAGACAAACTTGTTCTTGTGCATGTTGAAAGCCAAGTAAAATATTTAGCTTCAAAAACCAAGAAATGATAAGAACAAGGCTACATCCTCTATGGAAGTGCCAACAAACAAGCCTTGATTGCGACACAAACTTTGGGAATTTCATCTTTTCTCCTATATAAATACCAACTTTGATACTCAAGGTTTAATTACTATCACCAAACTAAAAGAAACAAGAACAAAGAAGTGAGCATGTCAAAAGGAGAGGTGGTTCTTTTGGATTGTTGGTCTAGCCCATTTTGCTTGAGAGCAAAGATTGCATTGGCTGAGAAAGGAGTTGATTACGAAGCTAGAGCTGAGAATTTGTTTGGGGGCAAGAGTGACCTGTTGCTCAAATCAAACCCCATTCACAAGAAAGTCCCAGTTTTGCTACACGATGGGAAACCATTGTGTGAATCCACTATTATCGTTAACTACATTGACGAGATTTGGCCTTCGCCACCACTTCTCCCATCCTGTGCTTATGAGAGAGCTAAGGCAAGGTTCTGGGCAGATTTTATTGACAAGAAGGTCAGTTTATAATTCTCAAGTGCGAATGTTTGTATTTTTGTAAATGCGGACTTCAAAGATGACACTACTTGTTTGGCAGGTATTTGATGCAGTATGCAGCATATGGAAAAGCAAGGGCGAGGTGCCGGAGACAACAAAGAATGAATTTATAGAGATTTTGAAGCAACTAGAGGGAGCTTTAGGGGAGAAGGATTTCTTTGGCGGGGATAGCTTTGGATTCGTTGATGTCATTGCCATTCCACTGACGTGTTGGTTTTATGCGGTTGAGAAATTTGGGGGATTTAAGGTTGTGAATGAATGCCCCAAATTCTCAGCATGGATGAACAAGTGCCTGCAAAGAGAAACTGTTGCCAGGATCCTTCCAGACCCAGAAAAGGTCTACGAATTTGTTATCATGCTGAGGAATATGTTGGGAATTGAATAGGGAAAGGCTTATCCTGCTGAAAAGCTTTCATTCCCCTATGAAGATAAATTTCAGTTGCTTCTTTGTTTTACTGCTGTCAATGTAATAATAGAAACCAGCAATGTTCGGTTGCTTTGTTCAAATGCTTCCTGAAATATATATATCTATATATAGAAAAGCAGGAAAAAAAAAGATACAAAATTGTTCTTAAATTTAGGTTAATGAAATCACGGCATGTAAGCAATGAATATTAAGAAAAGAGGTTGAAAACAACACTTGATGTTACATTTAAAGAACTTGAGGCCATATATTTACATTGTCTGAAAAATAAGATTAGTTACAGCACCAAAAATACAAAAATAATAAAACTAGACTGTTTTGTTACAGATAAGGTGATACAACAATACAAGACATTCAGTCATGCTTAAGGTCTCGACTTCGGTATGAACTAAAATAATTTTTAGTTGCGGATTTAACCTTGTTACTAAATTTCAAAAATAGCACATTCCTGAAACTTAGGTAGTCGCCGGACCAGATTGGAGTTTCGTCTTCACTTCATCAAGGCAAGCTTGAAGATCCCTGAACTCTTCCATGTCAGAAAATCCTTCAGCCTGAGATTCCAAAAAGTGCATTTTCTTCTAAGAAACTATATAATAACAGAAATGCACTCTTAACACAGTGAGAAAAAGTTTTACCCTGAACCAGTCAAAAACAGAAACGGAAAATGCAATTCTTTAAACCAACTGTAAGTGTCTTAAATATCAAATTATAAGGCGTTTTACCTGTTTAAGTATGTTCTTCAGGTGCATCTCAGCAGCAAAGAGTTCTCGACGGCTACCAGAAAAGGAAGAAATTTCCATGTAAACCTTACAAAGTTCCAAGGATGCAAATGAAAACCTTTTGAACCGATCTCTATCTTTCCACAAATCAGATCCCTGACACAGAGAGAGAGAGAGAGAGAGAGAGAGAGGCTGAGTTGTCAACTTGTCATTCCTTTAGATAACAAATTTAGAAAACAAAAATGAAATCACAAAGCTTTTTCTTTGCCTTCTTAAAAAGAGAGAGAGAGATTAACAAAATTTGATTAGCACTAACAAATTCCATCAACATCAAAGTAACACATAATGCAAACTTATCATAAGATGATGAGATTTATGGAGAAACCTGATATGATCTGACTTGCTTTAAGAGGGCTTCACAGCACATTGTAAGATCTCCTTTAATTTTAAGCCACCTTGCATATAATCCCCACGTATCTGCACTACTCTCACTTCTAACTACCTATGCCATACAGAGAAGCATGTAACATAAGCTAAAAAAAGAAAGGATATCTTTCCTCATGTGGCTTGAATTAATTTGCATATAACTTTGATTATTTTCACACAATTTGAGACCAAAATTTAAGCACACCAATTCCTGCAAACACTAAAATAGTAAACTGCTGCATAGATATGTCCAAATGAATTGCAAAAATGCCCAATTTTGTCCAGAAATTCAGATACGATGGATTATTAATGACCCGGAGACCATAGGATGCCCAGCAAATATGAATCACACACCCAAATACAATTACCATGCAAACTAAGACAGATCAGAAATAATAATATATATGCATAGAAATATCAGAAATATGTACATGTGTTGTGGATATGGGTGTGAAAGAGAGAGAATGTCCCTTAGCTCAGTATAAAAAGACGGAAAAAAGATGATCGTGGAAACATGTGCAACCTGCTGAAGAATTTTCCCAAGCAACTCCATCAAGTGCTCATTTTCTCGTGATCTTCCCATGACTGACTCCTCAGGTGATGATACATGGACAGATTCTACAGGTAAATCCTTTGCACAAGTGTTATTACTACTTTCGAGATTATGGGTGGCCCTGCAAGACTCAGATTCTATAATTGAAGTCCTTCCTTCCAGATCTAGCAATAATCTTTCTAATAATTCAGTATCAATTCTTTTATTTTTAGTCATGTTCAACACCATCTGTACAGCCTCTAGAGCCTGCAAAAATAAAATATAACAAAAATAAAGAAACTACTAAAAGTATAATGAATAAAACAGTAATAATTGGGGAGAGAGATCATGTTGAGGACGCTGATGTCTAATATCATAATTAAATATTATTTACACTGCAGGAAAAGACTCCCAACAAGCAAAAATGACAATCAACAAGCTGGCAAAATGATGGGAAGTAAAAAGAAGGCCATCCAAGAAGAACAACTCAATTTTAATGAATAGCAAAGAAAGGAACATTATTGCATTCATTAGAAATTGAAGCCCAAAGCGACAGCAGGCTTTATCCACCAAAAAAAATTTGGTGTCTTTCCTCCCTGGCTTCTCAAAAAATCCTCCCATTTCTTTCCAACCAAAAAAAATTCCTAGCACATAGTAATCATACAATCCCCACTTGTCAAAATATTTATCCGACCATGGTGAGGGCATGGAGTTAATGATTAGAAAGCCATGCATCAAGTTGCATATATCAAAGGACAATGACCCTGTAAAAAATAATTATAAATTTGAGAATCTGTAAACCACGAACCATGACTTTTCAAGGACCTTGATGAGCGTAAAATATTCAAGCGAAGAAATTGTTTACCAGATATTTCTTTATAAAGAATTGCTTGTATTAAAGGATGAAGCTGAGGTACAAAAAGGTCAAAAGAGCAATAACATACATATGCAAAAATGACAATTGCTATAAACTATCAAATTCTTTTAAATGAAAAGCTGACAAAATCTCTGCAGCTTTCATTAGATTTAACATGAAGCGAATCATAACCATCAGAGGTTGGCTAAGAAAATGCCAACTTCATCTCAAAAGATTTCAGTGATAAATGTTTGACATTAAGTGAACAACTGAGGTTACCTGACCAATATTGCCCACATCCAAAGCAACATGGCTGTAGTTTTCCCACAATTGCCAACTGTTCCGTCTGTTACAAAATCATGTTATAGGTTATTACATTAGATATCACCTTTTGCCTAGCAGCAACAAACTATGTATGACAGTGTTCTTGTGATCAGATAGTGACCAACTGCATTGTGCATGATGAAAATAAAAATGTAGTGATCAAGGGGGAAAAAGACAGAACTTGAACTTTAGGGCCTCCTTGAATGCTATAAAAGCCTCTTTGCTCTTCTTCTTGATCATATGCCTGCAAGATTACATAAATCTCAAGATTTCCATGGTTATAATTGATGAGAATTTACTATCCCAGATAATTTTTTGTCATGAATTTTTTAAATATACTAGAAGAGAGAATAAGTAGCTCTTCGCATCTTGTCACAAGTGGTATTAACTAATTAATGTCTCACTAACTAATAATTATGCTGCTAAATAAAGTTCTACAATTGAGAAAAACACAGTAACTCACATACAAGATGAAATTGAAACTGCACAAACTCTAGTACAGTATAAAATAAGAAGAAAAGATGCATTAAAAGACAAATAATAAACACAAGAAAAAATTAAACAGAGAAAAGAGACTGTAGAGAGATGTGAGGGAAGCAATTTGTGCTTTTTTCTTATAAATAAGACAAAAGGGAGAACTTTAATTGCTTTGAAAACCACGTAGGTACATGCTATGGATAATCCTCAAAAGAGCTGGCTAATATCTGCCCTATTCCTAATTATAAGAGTACTATCTAGCTCTTAGCATTTGCAGCAACTAAAATCACTCATCAAGGGAATATGGAACCATATCAAATTTATATAGAACAACGGCAACAAGAAAGCCAAAACAAAGTAAACCAAATATGGGAAGCTCCAGTTAACAAATACTAAGAAATCAAAGTTTACTCCACCTGGAGATGGAAGATCAAAGTGATTGACACCATATTAAAGAATACAAAGCAAGAGGATGGTATGATGTGATGACAAAGAAAAGAGCATACAAGCAAGCAATATTGTTCCAAGCTTCCCCATTGTCTGGATCAAGTTGAACAGCCCGAGTAAACCCATCCAGAGCCTTTTCAACATCCTGAGCCTGTATTTATATTTCAGCCAAGAGTTTCAAAAACTTGGGGCAAAAGGATAAGAAATATCTCCACGCTGCACGCATACTAGTACAGAAATATGATACCTTCAATGCAGCAGCACCAAGAGCAAACCAGCCATCTGGATACAAAGAATTCAAGGCCATGGCAGCCTCCCTGAGACAAAACCAAGGGTAAATTGTCGTTCAGCCATATCAGTTGTCAATGCTGCAAATTACTGTGCGGCAGAAAGACAAGCAAAGCATTAAAGCAACAAACCAAAGGATTTTAGATGTCTCATACTCCCCTCTATTGTATGCACTACGAGCTAGAGACCTCTGATTCACATAAAGATATGTTAACTAAAAAATGATCATGGCACAAGCATAATGTGAACTACATTTTCTCTGTCCAACGAATATCACCTTAGCTCGAGATGACTTATCATTTGAAACTTCCAAAGCTTTTTCATAGCAGGCATCATTATTTGTAACATCACCTAATGAACACCTACAAAATGTAGCACAAGTCAGCAACCTACAATTCAACTCATCATTCTGGCTACATTATCACCAGAAGTTATAAGAAACAAATGGCAGTGAAGAGACCTAGATAAGGTCAAGTAATAGTTGTCTTTCAACCATGTATTTTTTTTTTTTCTTCCTTCTTTCCAAACAAATGGGCCAATAATCAAAAGATATCATATTAACTTACATGCATATATCCATTATAACAGAAAATATTTATTGTTTAAATTGTGGCCATATATTCAAATTTCTAGCACAAAATATTCTCAAAAAGGATATGATTTTCAGAATTCACTTGATGGTATGTAGTTCTCAACCATTTCAAAGCACCTCGTGCACCAGAATCATCTAAAATGCGGGGAAGAGAATAAGTGGAAAACAGTCTCTTGTTGCTCCCCCACCCCCACCCCCCCCCCCCCCAATCTAGTTTAGAATGCAAATTTTCCTCAGCAAAAACTTATCTTTTAGATAATACTGCCGAAGATAATATAGGACCAAGGTGCAGAACCATCAGAAGACTAATGATAAATGTCAGAATATGAGTATAAAATCCATTGACTCAAATGCAAGACCAAAAGCAATCAGTAAGAATGCACGGTGAGATTTTAAATCGGCTACGGCAAGTAAAAGATAAAATTAAAATGTTCATTTTCTTTTGACAATATCCTCACATCCAATGAACAATTATCCCTAGATTGCAATAAGTGACATCAACCATGGATTTAACTGAAATGAGAAGTAACTATAAAATGGATCATAGAAAAGGCTCGATCAACAAACCATAATCTAGGGTCATTAGGCTTTTCAGACAGCCTTGCTTTTATTAATTCAACAGCTGCTGCTTTCTTCCCCAATAGGCTGTTTTTTTACATCATACACAAGCAAATCCCATTAGCAACACGAGAGAGAGAGAGAGAGAGAGATTAGGATAATGGTTATCTATGACATCATACCAGTTGCAGTAAATTAGATTATCCCACAACTCTAGATCCTCAAAAATTTTAATAGCCTCTCCAATCAAGCCACAGCTTACTAAAAGTTCAGCATATTCCCTAAAATCAAGAAAAATCGAAACAAACAGATTATGAAGAGAATAAACAAAGCAATTAAACTATAATCAAATCAACATATGTCAAATAAGATATGAAAAAATGACAGCATAATGATAGTTGGCAAAATGACAAGAAATTAAATCACAATCATTCAAAGATGCAGAAGAAATAGTTTTACTTTCGCAGGTCAGGAATAGTTGGAACATAAATCACATAGCAAAAGGGAATCCTTTGAGTCACACTGGGAGAAGAATTAGAAATGCCCTCAACCTGAAACAAAGCAAAATACGATGGCAAGCAACCATCAAAAATCTTGAACCAGAATACCGGATAGCATATGAAATCACTTGTGAAGTGAAAAGCAAAGATGCAAGTACCTAATCTCTCTAGACAAATTAAATCTAACAATTAACGGGATATCTAGTGATATAAGGGAGAGAAACCTAGTCTTGATTAGCAGCTTAGAAAAAGCAAAAAAACTTTTGGGTCCAATAAAGTACTGGCTGCGGAAAGTTTGGAATCTTCTATAGATAGATAAGCAACTCTTGTCAATTTGAATGAAAATGGTTTAGGTAACAAAATATTTGAGAAGAAAAGGCTCACAGATCATACCAGTTTGTCCATCATCTCTAAAGCACGCCCTTTTGTGCGACTACGGGTGGACTCCCATCTAATACGTAAGAGATCACAGAAAAACTTTAGCTGAAAGATGGAAAAATCATGTGAGAATCAGAAGTACCACTTCAGAAAAACTTTAGCTGAAAGATGGAAAAATCATGTGAGAATCAGAAGTACCACTTCAGAATATGAGATTCAACATCCCAAAGACGTCAATGCTCAGAGATTTGAAAAAGAATACATACGACATAATGGCATCAAGAAAAACTGATACTGTATTGTATATATACTTACAATGAAGCATGACGACTGCTGTGAATCAATTGCCTCTATGTATGGAGCCATATCCCATCCTGAATCAGAAAACAAGCTATAAGTCAGCAAATGACCAAATCCAAAAAGTAACACACAGTCAGAGAGAAACTGATGCCTCCAGAGGCTTTTTCAAGGTCAAGTATTTACTTAGTTACAGACCAACATCAAGGGGCTAACATGGGATCCCTTCAAGGCCTACTGATTAGGTGAATATCTAATACATTCCCCAACTAGAGAGGTCATGAACAGAAAAAACAATGCATTTTTGGTTTTCACATGTTCCATGTTTGGAACTGGGGTTGAGTTCAGACAAACCTGCTGCAACATCCATTCTCATTGCTTCTTTAAGTGTCATTAGAGTAAGACTTTCAGGAATGCAGTGTTCATCCTCAAATTACTTAAGGGACATGTTTACCTTATCAGCTAGCTTTACAGCCAGCTCAGCTTTGTGGAACAAAGCATTTGGTATCCAGAAGTGGAGCAAAGCATTCAGCATACAGAAATAACTCCCGTAAAAGGCATGTGACCATAATGAGGATATTAAGATGGATGTACAGGGATACAACTACAAAAATTGTGCTCAGTCATCATCTGTAATGCAATCTCTTACCATCAATCTACTAAAGGAATTATTACTGAGAATGATTTAAAAATTAAATAGCAATATGCTTAATGTCTTATGGCCTTTACCAAGACAACTAAGCACTGCCCAACCATAAAACAACTTACTTTGCATTTCATCTTGTCGTGAGCTCTTTTCTATTAGAAGGCACCTCGACAAGATCACTGCTTGTTGGATTGCCTTTAAATGGGCTGCTGAGCCACCAGCGTGAATGCATTGGACTCCAGATTCAGATTCATGACTATTCCTCAATAATTTTGGGGTCGCAAAAACATCAGAGGCATCACCAATAGTAGAATCATGTGTATGGATGACTTGGTTTATTGAAGGGCAGGCATCAGGAGTATTGGATGAACTTGTGTTTGCAACAAGTACCATTTGTGCCTTTGGTTCTACCTATATGCAGGAGCAATCTCAAAGCTAAGAAGGAAGATCCCGACAACTTTATAAATGATGCACATTCCATCTTTACCTGGTGGACAGTACGGAAACCAAGAACCCCAGTAACTGAAAGCTGGAGACCAGCTGCCACTTCAGCTGATTCAAAATATTTCCTGATACCGTAAAGCATTTTAGAAAGCAGCAGAAACTATAGAAGAAGTCCTATAGTAATGGTAATGATGGAAGTTAGTAATCAGTCAATGCAAATTCCAGTACTAACAACTCACACTAATGTTTGATGATTGAAACTATAAACATTCAAAAATGGGAGATTTTGATGAAGTCCAAACATAAAACTTCATTCTTGCATCTCCCTTACACACGATGCACAAAATCGTTCTCAATGACTGAGAGAGTTCTACAGGCAAGTTCCATGTTGGAAATAACATGTTTCCAAGAGAAAACTTTTCTAATGCAACCAGAAATAAGCCCATCGAATATAAAACTTTCCCAGGATAACTCACCTGCAAGAATCAACTCTCCTGTAAATGTGTTCTAACAGTCCTGCTTCTAAATGAACTGTTGAAACAATCTCTGAAGGATCGATATCATGTAACTGGTTGCCCCAATAAGTAGTTACATTTTCCAAAGTGCCAAAATGTTGTAAAGTCTCAGCCATAAAAACTTTCAATAGATCATACAAAGAAGACGACTGCTCATCTAAAATCCTTTGATGCATAAGTAGGACTCTTGTGAGCCACCATGAAATGGTTCTAATCCCATTCACAGGCAACACAGTTGCATCAAACAGCAAATCTTTTGTCTTCATGAGCAACATTTTGGCCAAAACTATATACTACAAAAGGATCACAAAATGTAAAATAAGTTAAAAAAGCTACTATTAACATTAACACAGTCTAAGCAATAGAATCTATTCATTTTTTGGTAGACTGAGTACCTGAAGATAGGAGAACTTTCCCAGCAAGTCAGAGCCACCAGACATGAGCTGATAACGCGCCCAATTCTCCCACTCTATCAATTCATTGCCTTCTAAAGTTGAAACTTTTAGTGGAAACTGACACTTTGGCAAATTATCAACTAAAGGCCTATTAATTCATGTTCAAACGTTCATCAATAAACTTTAAAAAAAATAATTATCATATTAATTGCAATTATTTAAAAAATTTATAAATAAGAAACTCACCCGGTCACGTTACACTGAGTGAACCAAAAAAGAGCGGCAATTGAAAGGCACATGAGCAGAATAACTCGACAAGCCTTGTCCACGTCATTTTCGGATTCGTTCACTATAAACGCTTCGACACGCTGGAGCAGCTCGGAGTAGACGCGGTCGGCACACTCGGCTGAGTCGTTGATGTCGGCGAAGTAGAGCGTGTCGAGGACCAGTTTAGCCGTGTCGGAGGACAGAGCCTGGAGATAGTGGCCGGACTCGATGGAGTCGATGAGGCTGTTGATGTGCTCGTGGAGTGGAAGGAGAGTGCATTGGCTTTCTTCGTTCAACGGTTGCGATTGAATGCGAAGATCGGACGGTGGGGGAGCGAGGGTGCAGCGCAAGAGCCGCAGCTCGTACCCGCGGAGGATTTCCAGTTGCTTTTCGGCCATCAAGTTGAAGTCGCTGGAAACGAACAAGAGGGAGGTTTTGGGTTTTAGCTTTTAGTTTTTAGTTGGTTAAAACAGCCTTTCAGGAATAAAGTAATGAAAAATGACCCGCGTGCGCCAGATTTTGAAAACTAGCACTGGACATCCCAGAATTGACGCTTCCCCAAACCGTTCCATTAACATAAACGTTAAACCACGCGCCGCCCAAAGATGTCAGTATAAAAGTTAAATTGACATGTCATACGACCTATTCATCAACATATAGACTATCCAATATGTCAGCATAAATTTTATCGAGTTAATCAACAAGGAATAAAACTTTTTCATTAAAGTTACAGGACATGTCAATTTGACCTCTAAGCCAAGGTACCAACTGTCAAATATGTCAAGATAACTCTACTTACATTAATATAATGACCTAAATAAAATATGTCAAATTACACATGCCATCGCCAAACATCATTAATAGGAGGATCGAATCCTCTCGCTGCTAAATAATCGCTTACAAAACTCCGGTTAAATTGAGTCAGTATAAAGCTTGGGTCCAATATGAGTATTGTTTTAGCTAGGCGGGCCAGACGTAGGGCAGTGTTTTCTTGTGCGGCCGCGCTCGGATATTAATTTTGGTATGGGCTAAATTGGGCTTAAATTTGAGCGTATTTCGTAAGGCAAAGTTTAAAATTCGGCCCGCTTCATTTCGAGGGATGTGCAATGGCGTTCAACAGATTGTAAAAATACTCATATTAACCATCTAAACTTTTTTCTCACACATGAAGAGGTAAAAAATGACGAGCATAATTCCAATGACGAAGCGTATAAAATCCCCCAATTATAGACTCAATACCCTCGCACGTAAATAATTTTGAGCCGGGGAATATCTCACTTTTATCAGCATAAAAGTCTCACCTATGTTAGTAAACTCTGGAGATGTGTATATAATTTATATTTTTGGTAACCCTTAACTGAAATATTATATTATTTTAAACAAAATTTTAAAAAATATTGATACCTAATTAGTTATTTTTAACAATATTTAAAAAAAAAATTACAACTATTGTTTCCATCAAAAAGTTTTAAAAGATTGAAAAAATAAATGAATAAATAAGGCAAGTGAAAAGAATGGGGCCCAAGGCACATTGATGGTACAGAGAAGTGTGCGGAATCGTCAGCGCACAATACGGCGCGCAGCACGGAAGGAGATCGGGAAATGGTGCTGATTACTGCCGATGCTTCTGCTTCCTGCTACAACCGCTGCTGCTAAACACGAACCATCTCATCGGAAACCAACAAAATTGAGAAAAAGGACGGTCAAAATTTGATCACCGCACCATTTTTTGGACCAAATCTACAACTGTGGCAGTCACAGTAACACCCTCCTTTTCAGCTTCCCATGTCCCCTTTTTGTCCCATTCCCCTTCCATTTAGCTGTCGCCTGGAGCACAGCCCCTGAACCAAACCAGCCTATATTGTTCCTAACTTCCTATCACATCATTTATTTAGCTAAAGTGAGACTATTTTATTTACGTTTTGCAATTATCTTGGCACATTCGCGCTTTCACACCTTAATTTGCAATGTATAACGGGACATTTAGAAAATTTAACCAAGGCCAGTGATCGGATAGTCGATTATAATATAAGGCTGTTGTAAGATAAACCTGTTAATACATTTCCTTTTTGTTAGTTAAAATATGATTTACACGTGTAATCACTATAAATAATTTGTCTAATAAACTTTATGGTGTATTGGATACAAAACTCAATAATTTCCTCCCCCAATCATATTGGGTGGAAATAGATATCTCACCCATTACTATATGTGGAGTAGATATCCCTCTTATATGAGTAAAAAAATAGAAATCTAAACAATGATGTAATATATTTTATTTATAGTAATTATAATAGAATTTTAATTGTAAATATTATTAGCATTTATTGTGTGTTGTGTGATGTATATCGGTGTTAAAAAAAACCTTAATAAATTCTTAAAAATAAACGAAGGTAAATAGTGAGACATGCAATCTTTTTTTTTCAATTATTATTGTTACCAACATTCTTGTCAATAATGGTTTCTTACAAATTTCTCCTTTCACCTAATTTAAGGAGAGGGAAACAAGGTAGGGAGTTTGATCCATAAAGCATTTTTTTCCTCTATCTCATTTATGCATCATAGATTGAGGATAGATTTTTATTCCTAATAATGTTGCACATTGTAAGTTGGCTTATGTTACAACAAAACCTCTTTATAGTTATATGTTGGGACTAAACTAATTTTATTACCATGACGATATTATAACTTAATATATTTGTAATTACAAATATATATGTTTTGGCTTAATTATCCTTAGTGTAAGTAATATGGGGATAGTACACTGCAATAATAATTAATTAAAGGAACATGTCAAAACCACCCAATGTATAGACGTTGATAAAAGAGATAGATATGGTTTCAAGCAATTAGGTGATGTATCTATGTAGTATTACGTAAAGTTATCTTAAAAGTCTAAACTTTTGTATTATCTTTAATTTTTTTAATATAAATTCTACAAATATTGTATATTGTACGAATCATTGTCCATAACAACTTAAAAAAAATCATCTTAAGCCTTTAATATAATATAGCATATATTTTTTAGAATATAGAAAAAATCAATATTATGTTGTAGCAAGTTCATCAAGACATGATTTACAGAAATTATAATTTATTATAATGTGAAGTTTTATCGTTATTTATAATTGACCCATCTTAGGATCAAAATTTTTTTATAACTATATGAAAGTTATTCTTATATAGGGTATTACTATAAATATGTTTTACTGTATTACTTACACATATATTTATCTAATATAATAATTTTTATATCTGAATATATGTGTTATATTAATATTCACAATTGGATTTAAGAAGATGATTTAGTGAGTACCAATATTTAACATATGGTGAGCACCTAAAGCTTTGTAATTTTATAAATAGTGTGGATTAACCAATCAACATTACATGATACTATGGCTCGCCGTGAAGTGATCAGTACCATGTCCACTAAATTACCTCATATTGAATGAATGGATATTATCGTACCCCACATCTTTTTGGGCACAAAAAGATTGCCAAACACGTGTTCAAACATGATTGGATAGGTGCACGTGTGGATAACAGCAGAAAGAACTAAAATAGGGAGTCACCGAGTCAGTTTCAATTTGTAGTAGACTAGTAGTAATAAGAGCGTGTGCAGTGTAGAGCAGCGCTGAGTGCACCAACCAACCCACCCACTTCTATTTTCTTGTTTATCTCTTTTGTCTGTTACTTTGTCGCCACTCTCACTTCTCTCTATCTTCAGCTCCACTACAGCCCTTCTTCTCTTCTTTCTCTTCTTCATATTCATCTTCGTTCCCTGCTCTCTTCTAACTGAATTCCCTTGGGAATTCACAAAGGAAGAAAGTACGCAGACAGGAAATTAAAGGTCTTTTGCATGCTTTTCCACGGCTTTCTTGAACTTAATTAGTACTGTTAATTTTTTGTGCTGTTAACGGGCAATTGATGTGCGTATCTTAATTAGTACGAAGCTCAAGAATGCCGTGGGAAAACATGAAAGGTTTTTGTCGTACCACTACCACTAAATCTTCCATTCGGTATACAAATTTAAGGTGAGTTCCGACTGGCACCCGCTCCCGTGTGATTGCTGGTTGGTTCAGTTATGACGACTCGAAATTTGGATACGCCCGCTCTAGGGTTTTGGGGGAGAGGCTTTAATTTTGATTTTTATTTTATGTAGTTTCCCTTTTTCAGGTTAAGTTTTCTGAATTTCTGTGTTTTGAGGTTGATATAATTTAGTAATTTCAAGTAGAGCACAGATCTGGCCTTGAAAAATAAATCAAAGGTTTGTAATTAATTTGGATTTCTTTTTCGTTTTCGTTATCTTCTATTTATCGTAATTATACGTAATGGTGCTTTATATTGTATCAGTGTATCGTGGTTCATTGGAATAAGCCGGTTATTTCAATCCAATTGTTACGTTGTTCCATCAAATTCATCAAGTTATTACTCTTTTGCCACACTATCTGTCATCATGCTGGTACGTTATTTGCTTCATATATAGAAATTTTAATCTCTTCATCGTTAAGTATATGAAAGGGGGCGATATTTGAACTTAAATTTTTGATACAAAATTTCAACTGTTGATCTTATATAATCTAATAATAGATAATTAAAAATAAAAATAATATTTAATTATATTAATTTAATTTATTCATCGTTAAATTGTATGAGATTAATAAGTCAAATTTTATGTTAAAAATTTAAATTTAAATATCTCTTTCCTATAAAAACTATTAATAACATTCTTATATACAATGCATAATCATTATTTTTGTTATTGGTGGAGCCACGTAACATTACGACGAGCATAGGCGGCTGCCGTCGCTCAAGCCGGTAATCTAATTCAAAAATTATTTTCCAAATTTACCGCTCAGCCGGTTCAATTGGCAGGCTTTGCCTTTGTCCACTGCCGGCCAGCTAGACGGTATCACCAAAATATATTTTTTGTTCCACTATGAAAACGTAAAACGATTTTTAGACAAATTAGTGAATAACGTGGTTTCATTTGTTCCATTAGTGACAAAATCTAGCAGTGGACGCTTTATCTTTTGTCCACGAGCGACCAAATTGTCAGCTTTTGTGTGTTTCGCTTCTAGAGAAAACGAATGGCAGGAAATAGGGTGGAGTGGAGTTAGAGTTGAGGAATACGAGTTGGATGATAAGATAATTTTGAGGGCACAAATTGATTTGATATGTCACGATTTCACCGTGAAATTTTATTTAGTTAAAGCATATTTTAGAAAAGAATATGATGTGCAAAATAAGATCGTGGATATAGAAGTATTTTATCAATGACAATTTAGATTTTATGGGTCAATGGGTAAAGTCCCTGGTTATGAAAAAATTTTCTTTTATGGTGAAGATAAAAGTTAAAAAAAAAAAAAAAGTGTAGACGGGTGGCAGCACGCGGTTGTTAAGCGAAGAAGAAGATGCCGCTTTGTGGCGCGGGTGGCTGCCGTTCGGAGAAGGCACGGCTATTGAAAGTGAAAGTTTATCATGAGAAGCGAGAAATTAGATTAATGTTGGAATTATAGCAGGCCTTCTGAAAATGTGTTACGTTACATATGTTTGTAAAATTATTTATAGAGTGGGACTATTAGCAATTTAACTCGTATATGATTGAAAGAAAATAATTCCGGTAGCCAGTCTTAATATAAAAAGTTTTCAAACATAGAAAAGATGAAGATGGTGAAGAAAATGCCAAATCAACCGTTGAAAATTTTGGTATGTTGGGCACACCAAAGAACTTTCTAAACTTAAGCTTCTTCCATTATCTAGTGAAAATTGTTGGTTTTTTTTTTCTTCAAAATTTCTCTTTTATTAATAGATTTTTTTTTTAAAAGATTCGCAGCTGTCGTCTTTGGACGAAAGAGAAACACCGGTGGCCATTGAAGAAGTAATTTTAATGTTCCTATTCTCATTTAGTCTGACTAGTGACTTCTTGCTTGAATATTCAACATTTTAAATGAAAAAAAAAAGGGAATTGCACGTTTATTCTACCATATTAAACATGTGTAATCATTCTATTTACAATTTTTAGATCATAATGTCTCCCAAACTAAGGTAGAAAGAAAGAGGACCGGTTGAAGAGTGACATTGAGTTATCTCAAATTAAGAAGAAAAGGTCTTGTATTTAATGTGACAAGTCAAGACATGCCAAATGGATTTGTCGTTTTAAATCCAAAAAGAAAGATAATTAAGTTAAATAACCAAGTAATATTATAAAAGAGAAAAATGGTTATATATTAATTAAAAGAGAAAAAAAAAAAGAGCAATAATTTATTATTATAAGGGGACCTCCTGCATTAGTTTGTTAGTTTATTAATTTAAAAAAAAAGTCATATCAACTTTAATCACAACCCTTAATTATGTCTGGTCATTATATTGTCTAAATTTGTACTTAAAAACATATCTCTCGAACCTGCTCCATAATAGAATAGGATTTATTGAGATTAATAAGGGACTGTTAATAGTCTAACCCTTATTTATAAGGTGTATTAAAAAATTAAGGTGGTTAAAAAAAATAAAATATAAATATAAATTATGAAATGGGGTCGTTGTAAAAATTATTAAAAAATAATTTATTTAATCGTTTAATTAAATTTTTATTTAGAACAAAAAAGAAATTAATTTATCTTTTACTTATTTAGATAATTTCAATTAAAAAATAGGTTTTATAAGAAATTTAGAAAGGCGTCAAAACACCGACTATTTATTATCTTTGTTTCCCATTCCCTAGCAGCTGGGCCAGCTTTCAAAGTCCATCTGCCTTCTTTGTCAATGCCCAGGTGCTTGGGCCAAATGGGCTTAATTTTGATGTGTTCTGGCTACTACACGGATGATGTGCTCTGGCTTCTACACGAACAGGTTCGACTATGGGCACCCTCCATGAATCTCATAAATCCCCCATCATATGACAATCTCGTTTAAGAACAAATATGGATAAAATTAAGATTTCTCGACAATGCGCTAATTATTTTAATAGCATTGATAGTGGAATTAATGTGTACCCTTAGATATAAGAGTTTTAATATGAATTATTCATTTAATATAATGGATAATTAAATAATTAATTAAAATATAGTAAGTAACTTATAAGTTGCTAGTAAATATCAATTTTTTTAATTTTAAATTAATATTAATTTGGAAAATGTCACATACACCCCAAAGGTTTGGTTAAATGGTTATACATATCTTTTTAGCTTCATAAATGATCACACAGACTCCCTTATTTTCATAAATGACTAATATACTTTTTGATAAAAAAACCTAAATAAATATAAACATAGTAATAGGATAGAAATAGTAAATAAATATCATATGATACAAATAAAATGTTACAATAAGTATAATCAATAAAAAAAAACGTGTACAATGACAATTTTATTAATGTTAACTTCTTATTAGTCTATCCCAATGGATTTACTAAAATCTATTAATCAAAAAATTGATTTTAAGATTGATATTAATGTAGACATAACTAAATAAGATTTTTTAAAAAATAACATAAATTTTATAAATTATTGTGAAAGTTAGGTATAATTTTTTAATATTATTAGTATGTCTAGCAGATTTTATTATTATTAAAAGAATATGAAAAATTAATAATGTTAAAATAAATTTTTTAAAATTAAATATTTTATAAACTTAATCTTATTTTATGTATTATGTTTTTAAATTTTAAGGGGTTTTGTATGACCGTTTAAGTAAAATTTAGAGGCGTACATGGTTTTTTCCCTATTAATTTTATAGCATATTAAAGTACTATATCATTCTATATCATATATCACACTTAAAATGTTGATTTTGTTGAAGTGTTATGTTATAAAAAATTAGACTTTGCATTTATAATATACTATAACTTTAATGTAAAATGTAATAACAATAAAAACATATTTTCCAATAGTCAATTATAGTTTTCTTTTACAAAATAATATTATAGAAAGACAACTAATAAAATGTAATAAAAATGGCATGGGAAAAAGTTAGTAGAGGTGATTTTTCTTGTAATTAAAACATATGAAGTGATACACACGCATGCATATTGAGTACATCTATGTACTCCTATTTATTAACAAGAGGGAAATTAAAGTCGTAATTACCCTGATGTATTATGAATTGATATATAAAATATAAATATTACTAAAAATTAATTTGTAGACTAATGAAGTAAACCATATTTTGTGGGTGTTTGATACATCAATATGAGGTCAAATGAGATATATCACATGATATTTCATACAATGGTCCAATTATCCACATTTGCATATAGTTTTATAAGCTAGTAAGCCAAAAAAATACCATGAGAAATTGAAGGCTATTATTCAAATTTCACTGTTGTAGAAATATATATCTTCTAGTACTCTTTCATGGCCATACATTAGAATTAAATAATCTCATAGTAGAGACTATATCCCTTTGCATGCTTTTAAAATAGACTTTGAAATTAGTTTGATTACATGATAATTAAATTATCTTATAACATTAAGGATGTGATTTAAGTACTATTTTAGCAATTTTGAGTTTTGCATTGAGTCTTTAAATAAATTAATTTAGCTTGAAATTACTACTTAATAAAATTACAAGAGCTCTTGTCACGTGCCAGGATTTTAGTGTGTGATTGTGATTTGCTAATGGCTTGGCAGCTTGGCCTATTTTACATACATAATAATATGTATTTATTATTTGCACAGATATTCTATTTAGTTATTTCGAATTTGCCTATTGTAAAGATGGGTTTTGGAATGACAAATTGTGAATACTTTCTCCAATTGTGCTCTTTCTCATCACGTGCTCCTTCAGTCTACTGAAGTCACCTTTCATGACTCAATTTGAGAAGAAACTTTGATAATTTTTTCCCACAAAATTTTCGTAAAGTATATTGGAATGGAGATTGAGTCCAGCTTCTAAAATTTGTCTTTGAAATCTCCTTTTAGGACAAAAATTGGCATTTGAGATTTTTAGTTAATGATTTACAACCATTTTCTTGCAGGATGAACTATTTAAACAAAAAAAAAATGTTCTTTTCTCCTAATATGTTGACATGTTTCCATTGTATAATACCAAGTCCTAAGCTTTTAAATTTGCAACTATTGAAGCAAATTTAAGATGCTAATTTTATTGAAGTACTCAAGTCATTCTAAAAAGAGTCTCAATATGCATATGCTTGCTCTTATCACTAAACATGAACTCAACAGGGAATATCAAAAGTACATACTTTCTCATAAATATTGAAAGAGACTAGAAACTTAAAAGAAAAAACAAAAATGAGTAATCCAAATAAAAAATTTACATCAAATATATAGTTCAATTGAAGGAGACAAAAAAATTAAAATTAACAAAATACAAATTACGCTAATACCAAATTTATTCAACCTCTGTTAAGCATATCAATTGGATTTTCTTGCTGGTTTCTTCAAATGTTCTCCAGTATTAATTATAGTTTTAACTTTATGAATTGAAAGATTTTTTTTTAGAAGCAATTTTAGTTCTAGCTTTAGTAGTTATAATAACATTTGTCTTAGGACTACGGAATGATAGTGCCTTTTGTACAAAACTATCCCTAACTTTATTTGCATCACTATTTACAAGGTGTAGTGCAAGACAAAATCTTTCTTCATCAGACTTATACTGCATATAATAGAATTAGTAACACAATTTAACATTGATTAAAATATAGTGCAAAACTAATAAAAATAAATTGTATGATTAATTTATCTTATAAGTTGGGAATAACATATCGCACAAGTAGTTTCCATGAACTTTATCGCACAAAAACCACAATCACTTTCATTTGGTTGAATTAGTACATTATTTGGATACAAAATATCAAAGTCAGCGAATTATCAATTAGAATGGAAGTTAAAGGTTATATCACAAAAAACTACTAGGTCCAATGCACGCAACTACAATAGTAATAGTGACAGTTATTATATATTGCATCTAGTAATTTAATAGACATTTAACAAATTTGAACTTACATTTTGCTTAACCATTTTCTGGCAATGATTTGGTTTTGTTTTAGAAGAAGGGAAAGAATCTCAAATCTTAGCAGTCTTATTGTTTATATTCATTATCACAAGATACCAATGTTTTTCAAGCCATCATACAAACGAAAATATATCTATGGAACAATACACAAATTTTATATTAATCATTACACACCTCAAATGGTAATAATAAAACATACGATATTTGAGTAAATAATTTTTTTCTTTTTGAACATATGATAATGTTCCTGACTTTTTCACATCTTTTGAGTGCACCCATGTAAAATTCAGAAATGTTATGTTCACAAACCGAAATTTCAATTTCTGATCTATCAATGCTTGAGACACCTAACACATTTGCCACTATTTGCTACAAAATTCATAAAGTAATAATTATATGAAGATGGTGAGATACAACTTTAAAAAAAAAAAATTCTAAATTTTTGGTAAAAACTAATTATGCATTTGTAAAAGCAAAAATATATAACATACCCCAAAAAAGAGTTAGTGAAAGCCAATTCTGTGATTCATGATCATATTTCAAATTCTCTTTTCTAGTTAAGGACTCAACATAGCAACTTATGATCTATGAACAAAATCATCACAATATCATTATTGAAACATGCACTACCAAATGAAAAATAAATTATAAATTAAATATATATAATCTTACTGCATATTTATATAGACATACATATATTATTTACCTCATCAACTATCCAAACATTAGAAGTTAAAAAAGACATTAAGAAACAAGTAACAATGTATTACTTTGTTATTATAATTTTCTCTATGTATAAATTATGCACTATTATAATTTTCTCTATGTATAAATTATGCACTCATATTAATAGTAATTAAAACAAATAAGAACATCAAAATACAAACATGCAAAATATGATCATATTTAAATACTTTCATACCTTTAATCTAGTTGTTCATAAAAAAATATATTGTAAAATAAACCATTCTTCCTCTAAAAAAGAAGCTTCATGCTTGCATAAACCAAGCTTCTTGTTTGTAGCGGCCTTTTTGTTTTGTGAAATTTTCATAAGGAGATTTTTTGTATCGACTGGGCTTTCGAGAATGCACCTTTTTGTTCTCAATTGTATTTAGTTCGACTAATGATCCCAAATCTACAAAATCAACCCTATCCATGGCTTTATTCTACATACATAAGAGCATGAATTTCATGAATTTTTTTGTTTAATGAATGTGCTAGTACAAATAATTTCAAAAAATATAGAATAATAGTTTATTATCATATTTTTTTAACAAGATTATGGAAGATTTTGCTCTGTTTTAGTTTTTTATATGTGAATAAGTTTTTTAATGACAAATTTTCATTACATGCATCTTCAATCTTCTCTTTAATCTATGCTATCTTTACCCTAAACCCATCTCCTTTTCCCATGAAATTTTGACCACTTGAGTTTTTTTTTTTTAGCTATTTTGAACATCTTTACCAGAAGAGTTCATTTTTCCTTCCATGGATGTGATTGCATATGAGTCATATTATGTTCAAGTGCTTAGCTACACTACACATTTTTTCACCAATGTCTAAGTATCTAAATTGTTTCTCTTCAGCTCACCAAGTTCATACTTGACAGCAACAAAATTAAATGTCATTCCATTAATTTCTTCATTAAGCTTTGTCAGTTCCTTCTCATGGTTGCAATTTCGAAAGCTTGCTTCACCCTCTCCATTTGCTTTTATGCTTTTATGATGCTCTGCATCACCTTTCTTTCCATCTGCATTTTTATATTAATATTTAGTCAATCATGTAACATCAAGTATATCTATAAAATCATAAAACTAAACAAATAAAATATTAATAAACAAAATTGAAAATTTTAACTTGTATATTTTCATAGTAGGTTGTCTTTAATTTTTAGAATTTAAAGACCAACTTTTAAAATTCAATTGTAAGATATTCACACTCAATTGAATTCCCTCCTCAAAATAATATAAATTTGTAAAGTGTAACTGAAAAAACTGTTGGCAATGTATGCTTCCAAATGGGTAATTTTCTTGAGCATTTTCAACATACTCAGTTATTTCTTTCCCAGTATTATTCTAACAACCAAGAAGAATAAGAAAGTCTTTGAAATAAGACAAATAAATTTGTAAAAACCAATATATCATCAAACAGAGACAGCCACTTGCTAGTTGCCTCACAGATTAATTAATCACGCATGCTATTTAGCACTGCAATAGCATAATCACATTATCTACCAGCAAATATACTATTTATGCTTCTTATAATTAATGTCTATAAAGAACAAGGTTATTATAATCTCTCTCTAGCGACAACACTACAACAAAAATGCAAGTGTCATTATATATCTAAACATATACTATAATAATAATAATAATAATAATAATAAGCCAACATTAAAATCTTTCATAAATTAAAAAGTTAGAAGAGTTAAATAATTGAAGGGATTCGCGGCTTGCATAAAGGTGCAACGCTAAATCTTTTGTTCATCCATACATCGTGAGACTTGAAAAAATTCAAACTAAAGCAAAATGTCAACATGGCCGACCAAGTAAATTTCAGTACCAAAAGATATAAAAAAGAAAAAATCGTGGAAGAGTTTGCAACGCTCCACACCTCATTAAAGATTCTGCGTTTTACCTTATGTGCACCTTGCATTATGATTGCTCTCCGCTTTGACTTTTTCCGCATGGCTGGCAGTCTCTGTGACCGCTTAGGAGACTCTGAGCAGCTTGGTGCCTTTAGACACACGTTAAAGAATGATTTTAAGCAGCGTAGGATAGACCATGGCTACAAAACAAACAAACAAAAAAAAAAAAGGTAAAACTACGACTGTTGCGTTATAAAAAAAAAATCCAATTTGAAAATACGATTGAAATTCACGAGGATTCACTATAAAATCAATTCAAGAACAATTTACGGCAATACTTGTCAAGAATAACTTATTGAATCTCTTTCATCTAATCATTAGAAAACAGAGATAATCTTTAAGAATCTAATTGTAAATACGTGAACGTGAAAGATAAAGACAGAGGTTGTATTTTACGATATCTCTTTTTTTTTTCTTTTTAAATTTAAAATCACCTTTTTAACTAGTTTGTTAATCAATTAAAATATTTTTAAAATAATTAAGATTTTTCAATAATAAAAATAATATATATGTTGATTAGACCTAGCGATATATATTTCTTACACTATTCATGCCATAAAAAATTATGGCATCATAGAGGGCCCATAAAAGTAATCCCACCTATTCTTTTTTCATGCTTCATTTTTTTTAAAAGGTGAAAATAAACTCATTCTTCCTTGTCAAAAATTGAAAGATAATTCATTCTTCAAATACTTTCTCGTGAAACTAGTCTTGACAAATTAAAGAAACTAATAGTGTGTTTACTAATAAGTAATTAGAGTGGGTTGAAATTAAAATGAGAAATGAAAATTAAAATAAATTATTTACTTTAGTTGGGGGAATCAGAATCAGAATGAACTACATTAACACTGATGTGTTTATTTTATCTTAGAATCTGAATAGATTGTTAAAAATTACTAAACTGACCTTAATTGATTATTGTCATTATTTATAATAATAATAATAATAATAATAACAACAACAACAACAACAACAACTATTAAGATAATCTCAATTATCTTCATCATCATCATCATTATTGATAATATTAGCAATAATAATAAGTATTAATTATAATAATTAATAATTATAGCTAATATTAATAGTAGCAACTTTATTATTATCATCATCATCATCTGAATTATCAACAATAGATTTTTCATAATAATAATAATAAAATAAGGAAAGGTAAAATGAAAATTTCAACATTGAGTGGAAGTAATATGGTCACTTTAGGGAATGAAGTTCCCATTCCCATCTCCTCCATGGGAATGAAAACTTTAGTAATTATGCCTAATTTTAGGTGGAGTCCGCTACTTTAATTCACATTTCACCTCTCATTTAAATAACTAAACACATCATTTGTCTATATTCCTTAATTCTTATTCTCATTCTTAATAAATAAACACATCATAAATCCATAAAAAGGTATGGATTTTTGCCGAAAATTAACGTGCAACTCCTTAAGCAAAGGCTGCTCCTCCTCAGGGGTGGACGAATTCAGATTCGAATCAACCTGATTATATTTCGAGTCAATCGGATTGAAAAAAATATGACTCGAACTTAACCCAAACATGAGATCTGATCCGATCCAATCTGAACATATTCAGATTGGATTAGATTGAAGATTTGTGCTTGTTTTAGCTTTGATTTTTTTTTGCTTTTCAGATCGGATCAAATTTGACCCAATCCAATCGGATTAGAGCTTTCATCCGAATTCAATCCAAACTTGAATTTTTCAAATTGAATCAGAGTTGGATTGGTTCGGGTCGAGTCATTTGCCCACCCCTACTGCTCCCTTCTTCCTCGTGATGCCTAAGTACCTTCTCTAAATTCTCAACATGAAAAGTTTTGCTTAAACCTCTCCTCAATCTATTATTTATCTTGGACGTGAATGCATGAGTTTTTTGTTTATTGATTATAAATCAAAAGTTTCTTATCTCTCAAGTTTCACCTATACAATTTATTTCCACAGCTTAAAACATTTTTTCTTCTTTTATAGAAAGAGAAAATTTATGTATTGATTTAATTATTTTTTGTAAGCTATTTTTTTGAGTTGGTAGAGAGAGAAAATTTGAAGAGTAGAATATAAATGTTAAGACTGCAAAATAAATTTAAGAGCTACACTAAAAGATATAATTATGTTTATTTAGAAAAAGAGTAATATTTTTAGCATTATTAGAATATAATTAGAAAAAAAAAGTATTTTAAGAGATTTTTGGAGGGAGCCAAATAGTCCAACTATCATATTTATTTATCTATAATCGCATCATTTGATAATGTCATTTGCGCCCATCAAATAGTCGAATGCAGAAGTTGCCATTCTCTTCATTGTAAAAATGTGAACCCAAAAGTAACGGTCAAATTCAGTAAAAGGACCCCGCGTGTAGAACTTTGCAAACACGAAGGATCTAGTTTTTACTCGGTAAATATCTAATATATTTGATTTTTTGTAAAAAAAAAAAAAAAAAAAGACCTATACGTAAATTAGCCGATAAAAACTTCAAAGTATTATTTGACTTGAAAAAAAAGAAAAAAAAAAAAAACACTCCTACCAAAAGACAATTAACGGATACGGAAAATCGAACAAATGGATGGAATAAAGGCAACCTTTAAAAGCGTGGTAGTAGCGTTGTAATTAACAAAAAGATCGAAAATGAATGAGAGGTCTGTTGCTTAAAAAAGAACCGGCATCTTTTGTGGCGGCTGCTAGGGTTTTGTTAAGTTCATCTCTCACCCTCGCAGTCACAAATCACCATCACTTGTTAATTTCTCGTTTCTCAGCTTCAGCCGTAGCAGCCATGCCGGGCGCTGATCCACAGGTGGTGGAGTGGCCGGCGAGCAAAGTAAGAGACACTTTTTTCAAATTCTTCGAAGATAAGAACCATGTCTACTGGAAATCCAGCCCTGTCGTGCCTGTCAATGACCCTACTCTCCTGTTCGCCAATGCCGGTATCATCAAATTTTGTGTTTCATTATTCATTTATTTACTCGTTTGAGGTCGTCTATTGGGGGAGAAATTGAGGGGTTATTAATGAATTGACGCAGGGATGAATCAGTTCAAGCCGATTTTTCTTGGAACGGCTGATCCGAATACTCAATTGAGTAAGCTGACACGCGCGTGTAACACTCAGAAGTGTATACGCGCCGGTGGTAAGCATAATGATTTAGACGATGTGGGGAAGGACACTTATCACCACACCTTCTTCGAGATGCTTGGTAACTGGTCGTTTGGTGATTATTTTAAGAATGAAGCTATTGAATGGGCTTGGGAGTTGCTTACCAAGGTATTTAGTTACTTAAATTGATTAAGTAATTAATTAAGTAATTCAGTTGTATTATTTCTGTAATTTTATTTATTTTTGCTTGTTTGTTGAATTTTAGGTTTATAGGTTACCGGCTGATAGACTTTATGCTACTTATTTTGGCGGTGATGAGAAAGCTGGGCTTGCACCTGATAATGAAGCTAGAGACATTTGGCTCAAGTTTTTACCATCTTCGCATGTACTGCCTTTTGGTTGTAAGGATAATTTCTGGGAGATGGGTGATACTGGTCCTTGTGGTCCTTGCAGTGAAATACACTACGACAGAACTGGTAACCGGGATGCTGCTTCATTGGTTAACAATGATGATCCTACTTGCATTGAGATATGGAACATTGTGTTTATTCAGGTATTATATTTGCTATCATGTATGTTGAATTCTGCTGACATGGCAAGATTGGATGAAATTTGCATGTAGTATGATGAACTGCTTGATTGTTGATTGATAATGTTGGTTTTTGTTAAATTGCTGCTCTGACCAGTTCAACAGGGAAAGTGATGGTTCTCTAAAGCCTCTCCCTGCCAAGCACGTTGACACGGGGTTGGGTTTTGAAAGATTAACTTCTATATTACAGAACAAGATGAGCAACTATGATACTGATGTGTTCTTGCCCATCTTTGATGCTATTCAACAAGTAAGATGACTGTCTTTCATATTTCTTTTGCAATGTCTTACCCAATTTCACTGTTTTAGTTGTTAACATTTTGAATAGACCAAAGGCTTCCCCCAGAAATGCTAATATACCTGTAAATAACTTCATTTTTATCTTGTTCTGTTAGTTCTTTTCCTTAATTATATTACATTCATCTAAAACTATGTTTGGACTGAATGTGCAATCCTGAACACAAAAGCACAAAAGCCCTCAGGGAAAGGAAATCAGGATTTTCTGGTGCTGTATATTTGTCTGGTTTCTTTTTGCTTAGCATGGATACTATTGATGCTTGAATAACTAAAATACTCTTGCAGTTGTTAATTTTTGAACATGGTCATGTCCATAAATTTGGATGATCCTTATAAATAGGTTTGGAATTTGAATAGCTTGATGGTGTGGAATGCCTTTTTTCCCCCCTTTCATTCTTTTTATACAGAATATCATATTGTCCACTGGTATATAGTTATCTTCTGTTCTCGTTTCTGCTAGGCAACTGGGGCCCGGCCATATTCTGGAAAAGTTGGAGCAGATGATGCAGACAAAGTTGATATGGCCTATAGGGTTGTCGCTGACCACATTAGAACTCTCTCATTTGCCATTGCTGACGGTTCTTGCCCAGGTAGAAATTTGAAATTGAAGAGTTTGTGTCTGTACATATCTGTCTGTAGCTGTTCTTTTAGTATTTTCGTTGAAGCTAGCAGTGCTTTTTCTTAGTCTTTAAACCAAAGCGCCAATTTGCTTTAATGTGATGTGCATGCTTGCTGTTCAGTTCTCAAAAAACTCTCTACTTTGAAGTGGTCTTTGAGTTCTTTCTGGGTTCTAGTTTCTGATTTCGGCATGCAGCTTTGTTGAATATAAAACATTTTCAAGGGTTAATTTTGTTGAATGTAAAGCGCTTTCAAGAGTAAATTGGGCTTTTTGCATAGAACCTTATTTTATTGTGATGATTCATCCTAATCTAGTTGAGTGGCTCTCCTTCTTTTGAATGATTAATGTGCTCATAGTGCCAAAGAGAAGAATGAGTTCACTTTTACTGACTCTTTCACTTGTTGTTGAATGGGACATCAATATTGATGGCTTCTATACCATTGAATTTTTGTTTTGACGCACCAGCTATCATTTTTTAGTATCTTTCTCTGCATGGTTTTTTGGAACTTGCTAGCTGTACACACTTGGCCCTGTTAAAATATGTAGATTTTGAGAGGTTACTTTTACCTATGGCATGAGAAATACTGGATGTGTGACTAAGTCAAATGTTTTGCATTTGGGTGACACTCTGTATTACTATAACACTTTCCTCACCTAAATTTTGTATTTATTTAATTGTCTTTCTTGCATTGACATGAACTTGATGTCTATAGCTTTTGTTGCATCATAACTGAGAAATTCAAATACGTACTTCTGTAGTTCCTTACGACAGGAGATATCTGAAAGCATCTCATATACATTTATTATTTTGCTTTGGATTGCTCTGATCATTGTTCACTGAGCTGCTGATTCTTTTCAATATATTCATTTTCTTCTTTCATAGTGTTCAGCTTCATAAGTATATATACTCTGCATATATTTGTTTTCATATTTTTCCCAAATCATTCAGTGTTTTGCTGGATGTTTATCTGCTATTTTCCCATGTAACTTGTGATATTTACGTTTGCTTTAAAGGCAATGAGGGCCGTGAATATGTTCTAAGGCGTATTCTTCGTCGTGCTGTACGATATGGAAGTGAGGTCCTAAAAGCCCAAGATGGATTTTTCAATGGGTAGGCATGACCAACACATGTTATGCTATATTACATTAGATCATGTACATAAGTTTGGTAATTTTTGCGCCAAAGAGCCACACCAATCACATTCCTTAATTAATATCTTAAGTTCATTATCTAATTTTTCACCATTTTTCTTCTGGTACTTGTTGAGTTTGTCTTCCATTCTACAATATTATTTCTGAACATTTAAGGTGAGATACAGAAAATTTACGAACTATCCACTATTTTGGCTTGTTGGCCCATATGCTTTTTTGCTTGTAACTTGTTGACCATTATTGATTGAATTCAGGCTTGTAAATATTGTGGTGAAAGTTATGGGTGATGTTTTTCCGGAGCTGAAGCAACATGAAGCTCACATAAGGGAGATCATTGTGGCTGAGGAAGCAAGTTTTGGCAAAACTTTGCTTAAAGTAAGTCTGAATATTATTAATTCCACAACCCCTTAAAATTTTTTATATTGATCAATAATCTCTTAAATCAACAAAATGTTATGGTTTCAAGAAATTAAATTAGTTTGCACTTCATTCCCTCCCATGCTAATTGATAAATTTTTTCCAGATTATTCTGTATGATTGTGGAAAATTTTTTTTATGAGTTTCTTGGGTTTATCCAATGATAACGTCTAGTTGCTACTTTTTACCGGCAAGCTTTTGAAATAAAATTCTGAAAAGTTAACTGGTATTTAGATTTAACTCATCATCATGTGTTTTGATGTAAAGTATTGTTATCTCAATGCTTTTTTGTTTCTGACTGTTCCATGGAACTAAAGATATGGGAAAGTTGTGTCTGGCATAAGTATGGGTCTTGTTATGTTAGAATGTATCTAACTCCTTACTGAGAGTATGTTGAACACTGGAATAATTTTCAATCAGTTGCATTGCTTCTTTGTGTGAATAGTATTATAAACCATCCTCTTGTGGACTGATTGATCATGAATTTTCATTCAGGGAATTGAGAAATTTAAGAAGGCTGGTCAGGATGTTCAAGGGAAAGTTTTGAGTGGGCAGGCGAGTATAATCTAATTTCTTTTATGATTGTTACTTTATCTTGATTAATGCTCAACTTAGTTATAATCTAATATCTTGATTAATGCTCAACTTAGTTACTGATACGAGTACTTTTCTCCAGCACTACTCTGATTCTGTATTTGTTATAAATCAAGCATAGGACAACAGTTTTTGATTATCACTTGTGTCAGATTATTGCAGTTTTGCTGTCACTTCTGGATGTGGTGATGGCCTTTTCTTAAAATTGGGATTGATGTCCTCTCTTTGAAATACTTCCCTAAGTTCCTTTGTCTCTCTGGTGTACATATTCAAAATTACTCAATGACATGGTTGAGCTGGCAGTAGAACTTTTGACACACATCAGATCTTCCCGCATTGTCCCCTAAATTGCTTCCTTTCTTTATGAACTGTTTTTATGTATTCAACAATTAAGACAAATGTTTGCCCACTTGGTGTTGAACTTGAAAGTTAGAGATGATGAGTCGATAAAGAGTCTATCTTCTATGTTGAAGGCGTTTTCAACATCTCAGAATGTTGCAACAGAAAATTATATTTCTTCTCCTTCTACTTGAATCAGATAATTGTATTATGGAAAAGAGAATTGGGTGGTCTACTGGTTTTTGTGCGGTGTTTATATTCAAATCAAATAAGACAAAATTAGTGGAGAAAGAGATGAACATATGCAAAAGGTGTACAGACCATCTTTGAATTTGGAAAAGATGAGTCTTTAATCGTCACGTGGTAACTGAAAATCAAGATACATTTTTTGTTTAAGATGGGAGATAGCAACCCAGCTTTCTTTTTCTTTGTTCATCTTCTAACCTTTTTTTTCTTATGGTTGCAGGATGCATTTATCTTGTGGGATACATATGGATTCCCTTTAGATTTGACTCAGGTACATGGAGAGCTTTGTTCCTTTTGTTCTAAATATAGACAAACTTGTTTCTGTCTCTTAATTTTTTTTTTCCTCATGCCAGTTAATGGCGGAAGAAAGAGGCTTACTGGTTGATGTTGAGGGTTTCAATAATGCTATGGATGAGGCACGGGAAAGATCAAGGAGTGCACAAAATAAGGTATCATATGAGATTCACTTTGTTTTTTCAGTATTACGTCTGTCATAGTTGTTACATACTAGATTTATTTCCCAAGTAGTTGGACAAATGTTACAATAACATGAAGGAGGAAATAAGCAATTTTCAACTTTTTGTGCTAATATCAATTTCTCCAGCAAGCTGGTGGTGCTATTGTCATGGATGCCGATGCCACTGCTGCATTGCATAAGAGAGGAGTTGTGGCAACAGATGATTCCTTCAAATTTATTTGGTTTCAGGTAAACATACAAATTCTTATCAGATATCTCTTTAAGAAACTTTAAATATGGTGTTTTCAATTTGATATAATGGCGCAGCTACATTTTTTCCTGGAGTTTGGATGAGGGAGCAAGGATTCGTCCCTTTTCACTGTGCATATAGGATATACAAACTAGAAAAAATCAGAGTTATCTGTATAGGGGAAGTTTTGTATCTCATGCAGCATGGTTTCTTTCCTCGTCCTTTTTAAAGTTAACATAGTATCCTCTATGGTTCTCATTCTTCAATGTTAAACTGTTGCAATATATTGTCCTTTGTTCCAGTAATGTAAGGCAAACTAAGTTGGTATTGTTATTCATTTCCCCTTTTGCAATTGGATTACTACATTTTTCATTGGAGTTACTAATCTTGCACCTTGTCATTTCAGGACCATGAAAGTGTAATAAAAGCTATTTACACTGGTTCAGAGTTCGTAGAAAGTGTTGTTCCTGGCAATGAAGTCGGTATTGTTTTGGAGTCTTCCAGCTTCTACGCTGAGCAAGGTGGTCAGGTACTGACATATATATGATTTAAGTTTGCTAGTATAACCTAATACAATAACAACTTAAGATGCAATTTAGAGATACAGGGATTTCCCTTGCTTCAGACGATTTTAACTATTAGAAAATTTGTTTTCCAAGATAATATGATTTTTAAATTAAATTATTCAGTCTAGCGGTGGCAGTTCAGTGCATGTAAATTGAGTTACTTAAATTGGCGTTTATTTTCTTTCCCACCTTCCTGTTGCTGTAAGGCATTATGCATTAAACGTAGTCTTTTTGGTTGTAGATTTTTGATGAGGGATTTATTGAAGGCCTTTTTGGCTCATTCTATGTACGTAATGTTCAAATTTATGGAGGTTTTGTTATTCATATTGGTTCTCTTACGGAAGGGGCTGGCAGATTTTCTGTCGGTGAGGAAGTAAATTGCAAGGTAAGCTCAGCAATTTTACAATCTTCTTTTGTAAGTTTATTTTTCTGTTTTCTCTCTCTCTCTTTTTTTTTTAAACTCTTTTATGTGCTTTTATGCATGCAGGTTGACTATGATAGGAGAAAGCTTATTGCTCCTAATCATACCTGCACACATATGTTGAACTTTGCTCTTAGGGTATGTCTAGGTGCCAGTGATTGTGAACTCCTAAGAATTTTATAATCATTATCTGAATATCAGTTTCTACATGTTCTCAGAAATTTTCAATATGACTGCAGGAAGTACTTGGTGATCATGTCGATCAGAAAGGGTCCGTTGTTCTTCCTGAAAAGTTAAGATTCGATTTTTCTCATGGTAAGGTTTATCAATTTAGTGTTTGCAATGTAGGCTAGCTTCAGTATTAGGGATAATGGAGAAGTGGGAGATTGCTGAAGTAAGTAGTTACTTCAAATAGAATGGTAGAGAAAGATGTGAAGAGTAAGAATGAATATTGATGAATGAGGTAATTTGGGCTTTTTAAAGAAAAAAGAGCACACGAACTCAATATAATCAATAAATACCAAATCATGACCTGATTACTCGATTTAGACAAGACAATTTTACTGAAATATTCGTTAGGTGAAACACTACTGATATGATTCAATTTTTTGCCCCTGCATGTATAACTAACAGTAACTCAAAAATAAATATTATAAACTAAAAAGTTATTTTACCTAAACATATGGTGGATCAAGTTTCTGAATCATTGGAATTATGCATCAATAGAAGGTGCACAAATGCCTATTGCAATGAAATACTTAAGATGGAAAATTTAAATAAGAGCAAATTCATTTTCAAAATGGCTGCACCCAATACATTTTGCAGAATATTTTAAATTTCTGTTTAATTTTGAATAGGCAAGCCGGTCGATCCTGAGCGTTTAAGAAGAATTGAATCAATTGTAAACGAGCAGATAAAAGCTGAATTAGATGTGTTTTCAAAGGAGGCAACACTTGCTGAAGCCAAGCGTATCAATGGATTGCGGGCTGTTTTTGGAGAAGTAAGCTCGGCTGATTTTGTCAACTTTATTCTCTGATCTGTGTTTGTACATAAAATATCAAAACCTATTCTGTAACATCATCTCTGTTTCTGGTGCAGGTTTATCCTGATCCTGTTAGAGTAGTTGCAATTGGTCGGAAGGTTGAGGATCTCTTGGCTGATCCAGAAAATAAAGAATGGTTGTCAATTTCGGCAGAACTATGCGGAGGTCAGTATGCTGCAATCATGTGCTCCCATTTGTGGAGTCTTGCTTTGAATTGTTTATTGAAGTTGATTTAATGGATGCTTTTAGGAACCCATATATCAAATACCCGAGAAGCGGAAGCATTCGCTCTTTTATCTGAGGAGGGTATTGCTAAAGGAATTAGAAGGATAACTGCTGTTACAACTGGGTTGGCTTATAATGCATTTGAAGCAGCATGTTCGCTTGAGAAGGAAGTAGATGATGCATCAAAAATAGAAGGAAGCTTGCTGGAAAAGGTCTGTTCATCTTGCTATTTCTCTCTCACACTGGCTTTTATATGCAGTATTATCATACCATTAGCTTTTTATTAATCTTATTTCACATATGCGTGATATCCCAGTGTCTCAGGGAGTATGGATGCTTTTTCCTTACTTGCTTTATGCTTGATTGTTTGATGCATGCCAACCTTTTCCGTCTTGGGGGATCTATAGAATTGGTTATTTAGAGTATATTTATAGTTATGGGCCGTAAACATGTTAGCTCCATGATTTTTAACAAATGTTTCCTGAACTTGCTTCCTGGATGCCAGCAAGATGAATGTGTAAATTGATTTTTATTTTTAAAAATATGTGTTTCCTGGTTTCAAACTATAAGCTAAAAGAGGGTGTGTATGTATCCAACTGCTGTTCTTTCTGAATGCTGTTATTGTTCAGACAGTGGCTTCTTTAAAGAGTAGAGTGGATGGAGCAGCAATTCCAGCACCCAAGAAAGCTGATATCAGGGCTAAGATTGTCTTACTTCAGGTATTTTAGATTGCTAGGTTAAACAAGACGCTGCATCATAAAACCTTTTGTTTTTTTGACCGACTGCACCCTTTCTTGTCCTGATGGGGTATCTATTCTTCTGGATTGCATTGTATTGTTTTATTTTATAGAATCAAGTGAGGAAGGCGCAAAAGAAGGTTGCCGAAGAAAATCTTCAGAAAGCTGTCAAGGTTGCAACTGAGACAGCTGAAGCTGCTGCTTCAGATGGAAAACCCTTCTGCGTCTCTCGTGTTGAGGTTGGATTGGATGCAGCTGCAGTTCGTGAGGCAGTTCTGAAAGTCATAGAGCAGAAGGTGTGGGTAGTAATATTTTGCTTCTATTTAAATACCTGCTTGCTGTGTACAAGTACAGAAGGAAATTATACCAGTGCTGGTGTTATTTGACAGGGCATGCCGGTCATGGTCTTCAGTACTGATGAAACCACGAATAAGGCTGTCGTATGTGCAGGTGTACCGGAGAAATCAGACCAGAGCAAACAGTTGGAGGTGTCGGAGTGGTTGACAGCAGCTTTGCAGCCACTGAAAGGGAGGTGTGGTAAAGGTAAAGGAGGTCTTGCTTCTGGACAGGTTAGTGGGTTTTACATGGGTTACAAGTATAAGCTTCTCAAATCCTGTATTGTGTGCTTAGTAGTTTCATATCTACTTCAAAAATCTTTGTAGTTCACTTATTTATCTACTTTTATGGTTAAAATATAATTGCAGGGAACAGATGCGGCCCAAGTGACCCTGGCCATGGATTTGGCAGCAGAATTTGCGGCAATGAAATTGAGGTGATGAAAGGATTTTTAAGTTTGTCTTTCCAGAAATACGATGTTGCTGCTCGTCATGAACATCTATGATACTGCAGTATTATTGAAACACGAAAGGAAACAGAAGAATATAGGAAAATGATTAGGGTGGTTATATCAGCCAGGAAAGTGAAAAGCAATTGCTACTGAACATTATACTGTATACATCATTGTTAATCATCTATCTATCTATTTAGATTGTTGTTGGACATTCTTGTTTTCCTTTTTCCCGGACCCTTTTCTTTTCAGTTTCTTTTTGGGTTTTTTATCCACGGGAAGATCAGAGAGATTTCTTTTGGTATTTAAACTGGCAGAAGTCAATATGCTTGAATCAATATGAAACTGAGTAATAGTATTTTGTAGTATTCGATTGCCTTTTTATGCAATCATTTCTGGGACTGCAAATGAAAGAAATTTACAGTTTGAAAGGTTAAAATTTAAATGGATGATTATATCAGTTTTTTGACTTTAATAAAATACTTATTAAATAATCATTTGAATTAGTTATCTTTACTTATTAAACAATCATTTGAATGAGTTATCTTTATAGATTTATGGTATTGGTGGTGTGTGGTGTGCTCAACAATAATGATGAGAAAATATTCATTGGATGAGGGGACAAAATGTATTCTACAATGCGCAACTTTATTACCAATGTGAAGAGATAAAAATACTATCAAAATCGGTTAATTTTGTTCAATTATATTAAAAACTTATTTGTTAATAAATAAAATAACATTCTGCCACATTTCATTCAAAAATTAAAAATATATTTTATGAAGAAAACTAATATATGGGCGGGTGATGTTTTGTTTATAAAAGTTAGGGGATGAATATGTGTTTTTGGCTAAAGTTTTACAGGGTAGGACTAAATCAAGAAAGATGAGGGTTATTATTTTGACTTTTTTTTAAAAAAATTTTGAAACAAATTTTGAGCTATTAATTTTAAGCAATTTAATATTTGCCAAAGTCTTCAGTGGGTAGTGATTTATGCTCACACTCACTTGGAGACTCAATTATTTATTTTTTGATCAAAAGTTGAGGAAAATCAAACATCACTTTCATTAATGTATGTATTAAAAAAAACAAAATAACTATTCTTAATTTCTTATAGAATTTTGAAAATTAAAATAATATTTAATAATAATTATTAATCCACTATTAAATCACTTAAAATTAATCAAAATTTGCTTTAAAATATTAAGTAAAAAATTTAAATTAAAATAGTCCATCATTATAATATTATTAAAAATAAAATAAAATAGGCGGTAAAACTTCCGAATGATAACAGGACTATCGGAGCATCCGAGGTGGATCAGGGCCAGTGGCCACGCACTCCAAATATTAGATAAAATAATATAATAAATATTGTTGTAATTGGCTTGAGAAGACAACTGTGTCTCCAAAATCAAAAGCCCAGACAATAATTTTTACACCCTGTTAAACAATTAATAATTCTTTAATGCCATTACTGTCAATTACATTCCATTTATTTGCATAACGCACCAATTGCTCCCACTTTCTCTCTCTTTCTTTCTTTTTTAAACAATTTCCTTTTTCCTTTTCTGGCCGGAGAGAGAGCTATGGTCTTTTGCTTTCCCGCCGGAAAAATTCTCAATTGTCTCTCTTAAATATTTTCAGAAGAAATGGAGAATGTTTCTTGAAAGCAGTCAATTCTCATTTTTCAGGAGAGAATAGATAGGGAGATATATACACTCAGGGAAAGAAAGAAAGAAATGTCTCGCCAGACGACGACGTCCGCTTTCCACAAATCCAAGACTCTGGACAACAAATACGTAAGCCCATTTCGTCAATTTTTAGTAATTAGATCGTTTCTTTTACTATTTTGTTGAGATTAATTGTAGAACAAGAAGGACTGGTTTGGGTTGGGTTAGGGTTTCTGATTCCCTGTTTTGTTTGCACTTGAAGAAACTGTCTGTTGGTTTACAATTCAGTGAATTATACTCTAGTGAAATGAATTGTGTGTGTTTCTTCATTTAGTTTTGGAAAACTTGAGTAAAAGAAAAGCCATGATTGAAGTCAAATGTTGTGCTATTGCTATGTTTGAGTAGTGAAAAGGCTAGCATTGCAAGTTTATTTAAGTGACCTAAGTTGGGCGCTACGGTTTTGTTGGTTTTGCAATGTGGTTTACTTGGACTGGAGTATTTGGAATTTGACTCTGGGGTTTTTGTTTGTTTGTCATTGTTTGGTTTAGATGCTTGGAGATGAGATTGGGAAAGGAGCGTATGGTCGTGTATACAAAGGCCTGGATTTGGAGAATGGAGACTTTGTTGCTATTAAACAAGTTTCGTTGGAGAATATTGCTCAAGAAGATCTCAACATTATAATGGTTTGGTTCCTTGTTTTCTCTGAAATATGTTTTTGGCCTTTATACATCTTAAGTTGGTGCTTTTTTCATGTTTTTGTTTGGTACATCTAGTTACATTTTTGGAAATTGTACTGCTTCTGGTCCTGTTCTTTATAACATTGCCTGACTTGTTGCCATTTTCCTGTGTGTGCTGCTTTTGGGGGGATTCATCAACATTCCAGCAAGAGATTGATTTATTGAAGGTAGCTTTCTTCCACTGTTTTTATTCTTTATTCAAGTTCTTTTTTCCTCTTTGCTTTTTCTAATTTTTCTTGTTATACTCTGACATATGCTTTGCCAATGCCAAAGTGCATTCGCCTCTTGTTCAGTACCTGAAGGATTTGTATTAATCTCAAAGGAGTAACTCATTTAGACATGCTGAAATTGTTGGAAGTTAGTTTAGCAATAAACAGTGACCAATTATATATTGTGAGATAAACCTAACTGGGCCGTCTTATATGTCAATTGTTTTGCTCATTGAATTTGGATCCTCTGACAGCGCTTTGGTCTTGTCTTATGAAGTAATGGACCAAGACTTTTTTATGTTGTCCTTTGGAGTAATGTGTATTCTCCACAATTTCATTCATACTATTTAAGTTCAAATTTCTCTTACAGAATCTGAACCACAAAAATATTGTGAAATATCTCGGATCGTTGAAGACAAAGAGTCACCTTCACATAATTCTTGAGTAAGTAAGCCATAGTGGTGAAGAACATTTAATCATGGTATTTCTTGAAATGGAGCCGAAAAAGCTTATGTTGTAGTTCTTGTATGCTGTAGGTATGTGGAGAACGGCTCACTTGCAAATATTATTAAACCAAATAAATTTGGGCCTTTTCCAGAATCACTGGTGGCTGTTTACATTGCTCAGGTTTGTTCTTGTAGTTGCAGTTTATTGCTAATAGTTGGATTCAAGATTCATCAGTCCATGATAATAAAATACACACACACACACACACATATACATGTGTATATATATACAGGTGTTGGAGGGATTGGTTTATCTTCACGAACAAGGTGTTATCCATAGGGATATTAAAGGTGCAAACATATTGACAACCAAAGAGGTAATTTGAATTTTTTTCTTCTTGTCGTATTAGCAAGAGTAATTTATACACATGCAGGTTGTGCTTATTCAGTGTATTGTGTTAAATAGTAACTTACCCAAAAGTCATTTAATCTTATAATGCGATTTTATTCCACTTCATACCTCATACTTTTATGGTAAAACAAAAGGAGGGGGAGGGGGGGACTCACATGTGGTCTTGTAACTTTTTGCATGAGTGTATTGACGGCTGTGAAAATTTACTATTGTTCGGGTATGCGTTGTGCTTTGAGTTATCACGAAAATTAGTTTGTGACTTGTCATTGCTCTGTTAGTAGATGGTTTATGGGTGAGGAAATGAACTCAAGTGCTTATGGAATAGCATAGACTATAGGTGGCTGAGGGGAATGATTGTTAGATTTTCTTATGTTTGGTCTTATGTTATCAGTTTATTGCAGTTATTTGGCTTTATTAGTAACACATAACAGTGTCTTTATGAGTGTATGTTCTTGTCGCTTAGTGAAGAAGTGATTCATGGTGGTGAGCATTAGAATCATTGCTGATGTAGCTGATTCTGACTAAGCTAATCTGATTGAACAAATAATTGGAGATTTTCTTATTTATTGATGACAAATCCTGTGGATAGTCTGTTTAACTAAGTCTGATCACTGCAGTATATTTTTTTGACCTTAAGTCAATTAAACTTTTGTTGCTTGCAGAAATTGATTGTTTGTTAGCCCTCACCTAAACTTTTGTTGCTTGTGGAAATTGATTGTTTGTTAGCCCCCACCTAATACATCTGTTTGTTTAAGTGTTCTCTGTTATTCTGGCCATGTGGTTTGCATGATTATAAAATCTTCAGCATCTCAAAGTTCCTTGCTGTGAAGCACTTACTTTACCTAATTGATGCTTTTAGGGTCTTGTGAAACTTGCTGATTTTGGTGTTGCCACAAAATTAACTGAGGCTGATGTTAACACCCATTCTGTTGTTGGAACACCATATTGGATGGCCCCTGAGGTACTTCTTTTGTCTTTTAATTTATTATTTTTATATTTTTATTATTTGTGTCGTAGATTTATGGCCAGTGTTGCTTTATTTCTATTTTCAAATTTCACTTTTTTTATTCTAGATGAGGTTGTATCAATAGTTGCCACCATTCAAGGTGCATGTGCCGCTGAATTTGGAATTGTTTCAAAAGAATATATGTTTCAAGGCAGAAGATTTCTAAATCCAAATTATGGATTCATTTTAGAACTATTTGATCTGGTTGGAAGAGTAGTTGAGAAGCATGAGTGTTTGTGACAGTGAGGATATAGGTACAGCTTCCTCGTATGGTATTTGTGTACAATTTGTAACAGACTCATTTGTGAGGATAAGATGCTTTTTTTTGAACTTTTTATTTTTATCTTCATTCTTTTCCCTTATAGTGTAAGAAAAATCAGACCATTTTATTAATAAGAAAAGAAAAGTCACAAAGAAGATGGATCATTAGTCCACCATAAAGGTTTTGACGAAAACAGCAAAAACCAAAAATCATAAATCTCAAGCCATTGCAGCATTCCCGTTGTAGCTTACAGTTTTTACATGACGGAGTTTCTTTGGTTATTCTAGTGGCTGGGTTCCATTATTTGTTGAGACATTGTGCAGTTGTGGGAGATTAAAAAAGGATGGTTATAAAGAGATGTATTGTTTTATTGATATTTTGTATAATTTGGCATGAAAGGAATAGTGAACTCTGAAGATGCTCGATAATGGGGAGGGGGGGTGAATTTTAAATGTTATAGAGCTTTGGTTTAGCATTTTCTTGAGCTTAGATTAGAATGGGATTTCTAGGAATCTCTTTGTTCTTCATATGTGCACATTGGTATGCTGTTTTGTTTTAGCTGATTTTTGGGCTCAATTGTGCTTGTAATGCTTTATTTTATTGTTTCTGTTCTTTATAATTGTATTATAAAGAAACATATAGATGTCCTGTTTGGATGTAAGATATTTGCATTTTCATTCAGTCTGGTCAACTGCCCGGCCAGCTTTTTAGCTCATCTCTTGTCAACACTAACTTTAAGGCTTTGTAGCTGAGGCCCATTCTAAATGAGAGCTAAATCCTATTTTTGGTTTGTATGTATGGGGATTCTTCTCCTCTATCCTCTTTTGGTAGAAATTGCTAACTGAGATTGTAGCTTGGTTAAGGATGAATGCTTGATTGCATGAATCTCATCCAGGTGAAACTTCTCTTGGTGTGAGACTGTGGCTTGCTATTCATCGCTTAAAATCTGTGGCTGGCAGCGAAAGAATGCAGAACTGATGATGCCCATTGTGATAAAGCTTGAGAAGGTCTCAATGCCTAAAATGGTTTTGAAAAATGAAAACCATAGTCTACCTAAAACTTGATTATTTTCTTTTTCTTGACTGCAAGGTTTGGTTTCAGTAGTATAGTTCAAATATAAAAATAGCTGTATGCACCACAAACTTGTTTTAGGTGTTGTGATCAGTGGCATATCTATCAAGTGTGAAGTAGTCTATTTTTGCTCCATTTAGTTTGCCAAAATTGTCTCTGCTGTGACTTTTAAAGTAGTTAAAATAAACAACTTAGATATGTGTTGGTATCTGTGGATCATGAACTAAAAAATGTTGCAGGTGATTGAGATGTCTGGGGTTTGTGCTGCTTCTGACATTTGGAGTGTTGGCTGCACTGTGATTGAACTTCTTACGTGTGTGCCACCTTACTATGAGCTCCAGCCTATGCCTGCTCTATTCCGTATTGTTCAGGTTTGATCAATAGTTTCTTCATTCAAAATCATTGGTTTCTTAGGATGTGGAAGCAATGCTTCCTTTACCTCCTGTGAGGTACCTTTTCATTTTTCTTTGCTAAGTTTCTTTTTCTTAGAAACTCTCTCATATTGTTTCCCCTGATGGATTATTCTCCTCCTGAATGCTCTGTGAACCATGTCTGTTAGATTTGTATTATGTTATTATTATGGTTAAGTTGCTTTGTAGCAATGATGAAAAAGTTCATTTATTTCTCCCCCCTTTTCCTTTTAATCATTTCAGGACGAGCATCCTCCAATACCTGATAGCCTATCTCCTGACATCACCGACTTTCTACGTCAGTGCTTTAAGAAGGTAAAGTGTAAGATAAATCAAGTCTTAATATTGTCGTTTTCAATCATTGCTAAAGGTTGTTCCTATCTATGGGATAAAAGAGAATTAGCTAGGTGTGTTGTTAAGAGCATTGCTATAATATGGAACATTACTGGTTGCTGTGTTGCCAAGTTGCTAGCCTGATATGTATTACATCAGTCACGGCGTGGATTAAGATCAAGTTGAGACCTTGCATTTGTGCAGGCCTTGAATAACCTAACTGGGTCTTTAAATATAGACTGCTTTTTGGGTATCACTAATGTAAAAAGAATTCCAATCAGCTAATGTAACTGTGATTAAGATTTTGAGATGGTACCTTGGAGAAGGCACCATCCAGTATCCTCTTTACACATCTTTTGTTAAGAACATTGTTGTAATAGAAAACTGCTTTCTTTCTTTTGATTCTTTCTGGCCCTAAAGGGGCAGCCTAGTTGGCTGAGGGCTTGTTATCTGGTGTTCAATCCTTCTGATGAGCTTAAAATTCCAGCCTTTGTTGTCTCATTGATCACGGGGTTGGAGTGCACGACTGACCCCCAGTTTGGGGTCTGGCCAGGGCGGACCCATGTTCCTAGTCTTTGTGGGAGTCTAGGTATCCACAAAAAAAAAAAATCATTCTTTCTTCTAATGATATTATGCATAAGGTGTAAATATATAGCATGTATTGTGGGCACATAAATTTTTTAATTTTCCTAATTTCACATGAATTAATATTAATGTATTTGGAAATTTTGTACGAAGATGATCTTGCACAATTAACTCTTAACAAAGCTAGCTGTTACTATAGACATCAATCAAACCAAAGCAACAGCTTTAAGCAACAAGCCATCTGAAAAGGTGCATGATCCACTGTCTTTCAATTTCTTTTGGACATGGAAACATGTTTTCACAATGTAGAACTCTCTCTTACTCATGCTATGAACCATGGCAGAACCTTGCAGATTCTTTGATTTGGTGTTTGGATAGTTGATGATATACAAAACATTATTATGAAGCTTCTAGATTTGCATATATAACCATGGTTTTTAAGTGTTGTTCATGGAATAAGATGAGGCTAATTAGCCCATAACGTGGAGTGGAATTATCATTTGTTTCCATTATGTGTATTATATATAGCTATCTCCGCCATCCTTAAGATGACATATTGTTGATTTTTCCAGGATGCTAGACAGAGGCCCGATGCAAAGACTTTGCTTTCTCACCCTTGGATACAGAACTGTAGGCGTGCACTGCAGTCTTCTCTTCGTCACAGTGGAACAATGAGGTAGATATTGCTAATCGATGTATTTTCTGTTTGGATCATTTGTGAAACGATTCAAAGTTCTTGATGCATTTATTAGCATTGCTGTCCTTTATATTTATGGTCACTTGTGTAGACAAGCTTTGATTGAGTTCAATCTACGTGCTACTCTTTAGTCCTCTTTTCATGTTTCTTGTTGTTTAAGAGCTTTGTGGTCCATACACATTGCATTTCTTTAGATTTGGAGAGATTATAGACCTTTTCAGTTTTACATCCTTCACGTTTCTACAATTTTGAACAATGCTGGTACTGTCTGTGGCATTAGTGTGTATGGAATTGTTGCATAATGTCTGCGTACTATATTCAAATACTCTCTTGCAGGATTGTATTGAGTTTGCTTCATATTGGGTTTGTTGAACGAAATGATACAATCCTTGATTAAGAGATTTAATGCATGGGAATCCGTTTCCCATAAGGCCTTTATCACTAGGTATTTCTTGAAGGCCTACCTTGAATACTACAATAGATGTAGCCATTGCTGTGTTAACTTGTGATTTATTTATCTTTTCCTACACTGGAGAAGTTTCTGCTCCTTTTTAAGCTGTATCTGTCTAGCCTTCCTGGCGTTGTGCATTATTATACTCCTGTTTTTGTTATTGTATGCTACCTCATTAAAAATGCCCTTCATTTGATCAGAAATTTAGAGGAAGATGGCTCAGCAGATACAGAAATTCCTAACGAAGATAATCAAAGTGCTGGTGAAAGCCTTTCAGCACAGAAGGCTGCAGCATTTGAAACAGTGGGAGTATTTCAACTTGGACTTTTTTGTGATGCAACTAACTACCCTTTTGTCTTATTGTGGAAACTGAACTGATTGCCTTAGCAAGAGAACTTGAATATATAATACTTAACATATACAACAGTAGCAGTTCTGCAATGACTGATATTCTATTCTCTGATTTTTTGATATGAGACAATAATAACTTCATTGAAATAGTTTAAAGTACTAAGTGTGTAATGGAACAGTTATCCACAAAAAATGGGAAAAAAAATATAGGGAAAGATATCAAAGCTATACAATACATAACAGTGAACATTACCCAAAAATATATTTTCACCTCCTGAATACTACCTACTCGTGTGCAGGACCGATTAAAATCTATAGTACATGGTTATCACCCAAAAATCTATTTTCACCTTCAATATACCACCCACTCTAGTGTAGTACTGATCAAATCTCCACAATGAGATTCCCATGACTCCTTAGAAACTGAAGTCCTAAGTGAAGCTAAAAGGTGAACTTTGTTCCACAATCAATCAATATTTTTGTCTCTTGATTCCTTGATTTAAGATACTGTACATCTATTTTGCAAGTCATAAATGTTGGCCACTCTTGATTCCCTAGTCTTTAATTTAAGATGATGGAATAGATTAGTCTTCTTATTTCATTGATGACTTGAATCACTGAACTTTCAGGGCTCTAGGAAAGAGCTATTGTCACCCGCAGCCACTCATTTGAGCAAATCTGACAAGGAACATTCATCAAGTGGTAATCTTGCTGAAGAAAGAGTAGAAAATCCAGAAGATGGTCCTCTATCAGATCAAGTTCCTACCTTAGCAATTCATGAGATGTCATTAGTACAAACTGGATCTGGCAGATTGCTTTCTAATAAAATAACAGCTACAAATGATCAATCTCAGCTTCAGGAGATAACAAATACCGGTGATAAGGATGAAATGCTGATCCATGTCGAGGCTCAGTCGCCTGAATCAAGACGGAAGAATTTAGATAGTAAACACGGAGGGAAAGGAACTTCTGTCAGCGTTGAGAATAAATCCTTTGGTTTTAGTTCAAGAACTGATAATAATAATCTTCAAAAGGTAATTTTGTCATGCTAATGGTATTTCTCTTATTCAACCGACATTTTCTCTTTTCCTTTCCACAAGGCATTTCAATCTGTATATTTACCTTAACCTGTTTTTTCATGAGTTTCTTGTATGTATGCATGCAATCCTATCTAAGTTGGAAATGCTGAAGGACAGAGTGCCAAATGGCCTATGGTCCTACTAACCTGCCCGCTCCCAATAACAATTTATTCATTGAGAAAGTGATACTGAGTGTCGTGCTTCTGGTGTTCGTTCTTTTCTCTCTCCTCTTTTTGATAACTTGATGATGAAGTCTGGTAGTGGTTTATCTAAGTCCTGCAGTTAGGTCTACCTTGGAGTTTAATCATTGTTTCAGAAAGAAAATCTAATGGATCTGTGTTTTTTCCATTATCGAAGGCTGTAAAGACATCAGCAACCCTAGGAGGGAACGAGTTGAGTAGATTCAGTGACACTCCCGGGGATGCTTCCTTGGATGATTTATTTCATCCATTGGAGAAAAGCCTGGAGGATCGGGCAGCTGAAGCTTCAACATCTGCATCTGCATCACATGTGAATCAAAGCCATCCAGCTGTGGCTGATACTGGCAAGAACGACCTGGCTACAAAATTGAGAGCAACAATTGCTCAGAAACAAATGGAGAATGAAATGGGGCAGACTAATGGTAGTGGTGGAGACCTGTTTCGCCTAATGATAGGCGTTCTGAAGGACGATGTGATTGACATTGACGGATTGGTATGTTTGAAATATTGAGTTCATGTGGTACATGTTTTCTGCGATGGTCTGACATTATTTCTCTTATTTCTTTTTTGTCTTTTCTTCTTAGGTTTTCGATGAAAAATTGCCTGCAGAAAACCTTTTTCCTCTACAGGTACCCACCATTTCTTTACTATAAACACCCTTGAGAGATTTGCTATCAATGTTTTCTGGAATCAACTAGTGTGCACTTTATAGACTTTGTCATGGAAGTTTTATGAGTGTCCTGCATATCATCTCTCTGTTGGTTTTAAAATGGTTTATAAGAACCTCTCCAAGAGAAATTATTTTCGAGGCAGATAAGCTTACCAGTTCTGTTGTACTTCCTGAGTTTAATAGTGTTCTGTCTGTCCTGCGACTTACCCTGTGACAATTCCAATAACATTAAAGCCCTTTCAGATTTCTGATTTTTGTATACGGGACCCAACTTGTCCTCACATTCATGGTGTAAGTTACTGTTTTTGGTTTCCAATCAGCTAATGTGTCCCAATTTCCTACTGGTTTGTACTGAAGGGAAACCACCTACATTTATATCATCTGAAAAATTATGCCTGTTTGTTGCGATGACCTCCGTCTTTATTCTATGTCTGTTAAGTTCATTACCTTCTGATTTATTAGTCACTTTTTTGTACGGATGATTTCCATTCCCCCCCCAAAAAAAACTACTTTTTCAATTTTCTGTTAATGTGTGTTTTTGTTGTTTCCGTCTTCTGGCTGCGTAATAGACATTGCTGGAAACGAAAGTTTATGTTGGTTATGGTATTTCTTTGATTTCCCTGTCACAGGTACTTGTTGCTGCTTGTATAGATCTTGATGTACAGATATCATCTCATATCTATGTCTTCCTTTTTGTCTAGTCTGATTGTATTTAATCATTGCTAGCTGTATTTCCATGGCTTCTGGATGATGTTTGAAGTTAATCATTGCTAGCTGTATTTCCATGGCTTCTGGATGATGTTTGAAGTTAATCATTGCTAGCTGTATTTCCATGGCTTCTGGATAATGTTTGAAGTTAATCATTGCTAGCTGTATTTCCATGGCTTCTAGATGATGTTTGAAGTATAAACGTTTGAGAATACTCATTTGAAAGATTTAAATATACGATCAGCCCCTCTTGACCGGTATATTTGAACCTTCAAGCCTCTTGCTTTTTAGTAATTTCTGCCCATTATCAAAAGATGTTGCAGAATTAGACTATGAAATCTTATTATGTTTTTGCTATTTTCTATTATAGGCAGGTTTTAAAGTTTTTTATAATTTTTCTTTGAAGGCTGTTGAATTTAGCAGATTAGTTGGTTCTTTAAGGCCGGATGAATCGGAAGAAGCAATTGTGTCGGCCTGTCAGAAACTTATTGCTATCTTTCACCAGCGTCCAGGACAGAAACAATTTTTTGTTACCCAGCATGGTTTGCTCCCTCTAATGGAATTGCTTGAACTTCCTCAGACTCGTGTATGTCCACGATTCAAACTTTGTGAATTCTTTGAAATTATTTATTGCTATTGTTTCTTCATAAATAATCAGTTAGTCAGGCGGAAAGTTTTTAGTGCATTCATATTCCTTGTGATTGCAGGTTATATGTTCTATTCTTCAACTGATAAACCAGATTGTAAAAGATAACTCTGATTTCCAGGAAAATGCTTGCCTTGTTGGTCTGGTAAGGAGTATGTTCATTCAAGTTCTTTTGTTCTGAAGTGAACATTTTGTAGAGCCCACTTGTTAATGATTGTTTTCAATAAGGCTGTCTTTTTCTTTTGTAAGTAGATCTCCTGGTACATCTCTTGTTCTCTTCCTACTGTAAAGCTCTCTGTATACAATATTTTCTTTCTTATCTGAAAAAGAATACTGCCAAGCACTGTAAATTTGAGCGGTTCCTGAAAATGTGGCTGGCTTTTTATAAAAGTTTTGCAGGTGAATTTGGTCTTTTCTAATTGTTTCTTATAATCTTCCTATGGACTAGACTAATTTCATAGATAGCCTGTTAAGTAGATCTCTTTGATTTAAGAGAAAATAAAGAATTAGAAAGGTCGAGTGGATGTTCACAAATGTACAAAACCTTGGCAGAATGGAAAAGATGAAGCTATAACAGGAAGAAGCAACAAATTCTGTAAGCTATCTGTGTATTTTAGACAATAGCCTTAAGACCTTGTAGCAAAACCAACCTCAAGAAGACCTAACTAGGAATTCCTTTGCAATTCAGGTAACTGAATGGCAAAGATGTAATGTGGGACTCCTTGGAAATGGAAGTCCAGAGGTGTGCCAGAGTTTGGGTTTGTCCCAGAAGCAGTTCACTTGCATTTCTCTAGCTTCTTAATACTGTATGTTTGCGTTTCTTGCAAAATCACCTAGGAAAGAGCCAAGACAAAGCAATGTAATAAAAAATCTTGGGTTTCTCATTTTTCTCAGAAGCAAGAATATCCTTCATAATAAGAGAACTAATGGGCTCCAATTTTTTTTTTTTTTGGTTTCATTCAACAACTTCTACATATTCAATCGACTTAACTTTTTTCTCATTTTAAAAAAATAAAAAAGAGTAGAGTTTCTTATAAAAATAAAAGTTGATTACATTTGTTTGTAACATACATGGGCAGAACATTGGGAGTGATGCAATGCCCTTTTCACTTCTGTAATATCAATAGTAATACTTTGATCTCTGATTGACATCATATCTATGGTGTTTCTATCTTGTTGTCCTTACAAAGATCTCTAGGCTAGACTTTTCTTTAAACTAGATTTATACTAATCTTTGAGCTGTGGAACAGATCCCTGTAGTGATGAGCTTCGCAGTACCTGATCATCCCCGGGAAGTTCGTATGGAGGCAGCTTATTTTTTGCAGCAGCTTTGCCAGTCAAGGTTTCAAGTTTTCTCCTTCCTGTGGTTGTAATGTCTTGCCTCTATTTTATTTGAAAAAAGGATTAGGCCATGTGTCTCCTTCTATGCAGCTCCTTGACGTTGCAAATGTTCATAGCTTGTCGTGGAATACCTGTTTTGGTGGCTTTTCTAGAGGCTGACTATGCAAAGTACAGGTTTGTCATTCCTTTGGCCTCAATCTGACAATTGTTGTGATCATATACCCTTGAATTGAAATGAATTTCAGAAGTTACCATATTCTCTTTGCAAGGGAGATATCCTATGTTAGTAGAAACAAGTGTACTTTGTGGAGTACATAGACAAGGTTCCATAACACTGTAAAAAAATGCTCTAAGATGGTTTCTTAATTAAACCCAAAAAAGAAAAAAATGAGCCTTGATGATCCAGTTTCAGTTGAACAACTACATTTTACATCATGATCATATTTCATAGAAACTGAATAATTTTAGCTATTAACATGAGCATTTGTATTACCAATATGCCAGGTGTTACATAGGCTTTGAGCTGATGATGATATTTTTATGAATTTTATTTATTTGCGTGAATACGCCCTCCTCCCCACTGTGGAGTGTCATTTGCCTGTAGAGTTGTCATAATTATCTTGCTTGATTTACTTGTTTTCCTTTTATGATAGAAAAACTAATTACACTCTTCATATCCAGGGAAATGGTTCACCTAGCTATTGATGGAATGTGGCAGGTCTTTAAGCTTCAACGATCAACTCCAAGGAACGACTTCTGTCGTATTGCTGCGAAGAACGGGATATTGCATAGGCTTATCAACACTCTTTATAGCTTGAATGAAGCAACTCGACTAGCTTCAATATCAGTTGGGGGTGGATTTCCAGGAGATGGGTTAGCCGAACGACCACGTTCTGGTCAATTAGACTCTAGCCATCCTATATTCACTCAAAGTGAGACACCACTCACTTTAACTGATCAAGCTGATGGTGTCAAAGTTAGGCATGGAATGATTGATCATCCCTTGTCAACTGGGACACAAGAACCTTCACGAGCCTCGACTTCACATTCCCAGAGGTCAGATGTCAATCAGTCAGATCCCCGGTTTCTTGCCGCAGACAATGACAGATCTCAATCTACCAATGGAGTTTTGGATGCTACAGTTGCTTCTAAATTGTCAGATTCAACTTTGTTGGAAAAAAATGCTAATTTAGCCACCAAGGAACCTTCAGTGGCTATGCCTAAAGAACGAGACCTGGATCGATGGAAGTTTGATCCTTCTCGAACAGAAATTGACCTCAGACAGCAGCGGGTCACTAGTGCTGTTAATAGAACATCTACTGACAAGCCTCCAAAATCGCCAGAAGGTGCATCCAATGGGTTTCCTACCACAACTACTCAGTCAGATCAAGTTCGTCCTCTTCTTAGCTTGTTGGAGAAAGAACCCCCCTCTAGGCATTTTTCTGGTCAGCTGGATTATGTACGCCACGTCCCTGGGATGGAGAGACATGAAAGTATACTGCCCCTGCTACATGCATCTAACGAAAAGAAAACAAATGGTGAACTAGATTTTCTGATGGCAGAATTTGCAGGTGATTGCTTTATTTTACTTCTTTCTGGGGCTTATTTTAAGCCGGTGCAAGTGGAATGAGAACTTGAGTGTAATTCTGAGAAACTTATCTTCAGGAATTTGACATAATATCGCAGAACATCTGTATTTTACAGTGTGGTTAGGTAGCATCTAGACATTGAATCTTACAGTAGACAGATATATTCCTGCATTCCTCTACGGCTATTTGGTTGGTTTTGTTAGTGGTAGTTCTGTAGGCACTAGTTCGAGTCTCGTGGAGGACTTTGTCACTGTTTTCAACTTTAATCGGTCTAGCATGTAGAGCTGCCAAAGAATTCCCCCACCCCCAACCCTTATTTCATTGTCTATTTCCCTTGTGTCTTGTTGTTTTGTTTTAATTACTTTTCACTTTTGTAGCATCGGTGTTTTTCTTTTTGTTCTGGCTGATTTAATCTGGCTCCATTTAGGTTAAAAGATTCCTTTATGATTTCAGAGGTTTCTGGCCGTGGAAGAGAGAATGGAAATCTCGACTCTACACCTAAACTTTCACATAAGACAGCAACTAAGAAGATGGGAACACTATCATCTAATGAAGGAGCCGCATCCATGTCTGGGATTGTATCACAGACAGCATCAGGTGTACTTTCTGGTTCTGGTGTTCTCAATGCGAGACCAGGTAGTGCAACATCATCCGGTGTGCTATCCCATATGGTATCAACATTAAATGCAGATGTAGCACGGGAGTACCTGGAAAAAGTAGCAGACTTGCTGCTTGAGTTTGCTCAAGCAGACACAACTGTGAAATCCTACATGTGTAGCCAAAGCTTGCTTAGCTGTCTTTTCCAGATGTTCAATCGAATAGAACCTCCAATTCTTTTGAAGGTACTGAAGAAAATGTATTTGATCTCTACTATTCATATTTTCCAAAATTGATGGAATGCTTCATAACCGCATTCTTGTTTTTCATTTTAGATATTGAAGTGTATTAATCATTTGTCAACCGATCCAAACTGTTTAGAGAATCTTCAGCGGGCAGATGCAATCAAGTATTTAATCCCAAATCTTGATCTTAAAGATGGGCATCTTGTATCTCTGATACATAGCGAGGTTGGTGTTCCTAACATCGGAGTGACAATATAGCATTTGATGTTATAAATTGGATTTATGTGTACTTTGTCTGTATAGGTTCAGGATATGATAGTTTTATTATATGATTGTTTGTTATATATGATTGGTTTAGCAGCCTCTTATGAATTCAATTGGATGTACTTTATGCACTTGAGTTTTATTGTCTTTCCATTTCTTTCCACTCCCTTCCACTCTCCCAAATTTCAGTAATTTAAAAAATAAATAAATAAAAATTCTGGAGCACCAAAATTTCATTTGTTAGTTAGGCAAAGTAAGCCTTCTTGCTATGGAAACTTACTTCATAGGACGTTAGCTGCAGCTCGATTAGGACTTTAGCTTCACAGATGTAACTTATCTCTCTATGCAATAGCATATTATAAGTAGTTTCTCAACAATATATATTTCTCTTATCCAAGTTTTGCCAGCGAATCAAGTTATTGAATTTGACTGACAACAAAATTCTGATGTTCTCCATCAATTTCCCTTTTTTTTTTTCCTCTTTTCATTTGAAGGTCCTCCATGCACTATTCAATCTGTGCAAGATCAATAAGAGGAGACAAGAACAAGCTGCTGAAAATGGAATCATTCCACACTTAATGCACTTTATCATGTCAGACTCTCCCTTGAAACAATATGCATTGCCTCTACTGTGTGATATGGCTCATGCATCACGCAATTCGAGGGAACAATTAAGGGCCCACGGTGGTTTGGATGTGTACCTGAACCTTCTTGAGAATGAGGTTTGGTCTGTGACAGCATTGGACTCAATTGCCGTTTGCTTGGCTCATGACAATGACAACCGCAAGGTGGAACAAGCGTTGCTGAAAAAGGATGCAGTTCAAAAGTTGGTGAAGTTCTTCCAAAGCTGTCCAGAACCACATTTTGTGCACATATTGGAGCCATTCTTAAAAATTATAACGTATGTGATATGAAGCCTGACCTTTTTAATTGATTCACAAAGTGGGTAGAGGATATTTTGATATATATTTATTCGTACTCTTTGAAGATTGCTGTTATTCTTTTAACTTAATTGTGCATTTTAACTTTGTCCGTATAAAAACGGCATAATGTCTTCTGACCCATGTAATTTCCAGATAGGATTGGATGACTGCGTTGGTGTCTGATTTTGTCTATTAGTCAGTACTGCAATTTTAAGTTTTCCTTATCTGATGTATCGATATGCATGTGAAGAAGATTCCTTCATTTTCAGAAAGCTGTTTTATCTTTCCTCTTCATCTGTCTTGCCTTTATCCTCTAAACCCGCATGGAAAGGTTACATGCTGCAGAATAGCTTTCTCTTTCTGGTTTTTAACTTATCAAATTCTCACCAATGTGTTTCTTTTGGCATGCAGGAAATCATCCCGAATAAATACAACATTAGCCGTTAATGGTTTGACACCGTTGCTCATTGCCAGGCTGGATCACCAGGATGCTATAGCTCGTCTTAATTTGCTCAAACTAATTAAGGCAAGCGATATTTGCTTTTTTCTTTGTCCCTATTTGATTTAATGCTGCTCATGATACAGTTTGTCATTCAGTCTGTAGTAATGAGACAAAGTGGGGGTGAGCCGATAGTTTGTCATTCAGTCTGTAGTAATGGACTAATTGGGGTGAACTTAATGTTTTGACAAAAATTGTGTGGGCACATTTGGAAGATCATTGATTTACCCTGTCCTTGGCACAAAAAAGGAAACTTCTTTCAGTCATTCAAGTGTGATTGGGGAACGAGGGAAATACTGGTATTCATAAGGTCGGAAAGTTGTGTGTGAAAAGGTGTCATCTTTCCCTATTCTGTTTTCTCTCCTCTTTTTGATGGATATTTTCTTCTTTTTGTTCCCAATATTTCTTTATTTTGTAAAATTGTAGTTGCTTTTGTCCTGTGGTTAAAATCAAACCCTCATCTCTTGGTTAATTACTTTAAAAGATTGCCAATCTTTAGTACTCTCCAAAGTCTGAGTTGTTTTATTACTGAAATTTCGAAAGGACTTCTGTAGCTGAGTGTGTCCTTTGAACTAGTGTTGGAGTTGGCAAGTTGGGTATTAATCTTGAATCGAATTTAGATTTATATGTTTTTGTTGAATAATAGATGTCTTCACCATCATTGAACTGCACATCATTCTTCTTCCTTAACTACTATGAAGTGCTTACGATAGAATTGTTTTTGTAAGGCTGTATATGAACACCACCCTCGGCCAAAGCAATTGATTGTGGAGAATGATCTGCCGCAAAAACTTCAGAACTTAATCGAGGAACGTAGAGATGGGCAACGCTCTGGAGGCCAAGTTTTGGTGAAACAAATGGCTACATCGCTGCTTAAAGCACTTCATATCAACACCGTCCTGTAAATTCATGTCTGCATCTGTTCTGCTCTGCAGTGTACATTTGATTCAATAGGAAGGACTATGATTTTGTTATTTTTTTAATAATTTTATTTTATAAGGTAATTTTCCCTTGGTTTTGATCAGCATTCAGGTCTCCCCTATAGAATGGTGTGAAAGTAACATGATTTGGGAATTTCCTTTACGTTTCAATATATTTTAGCTGTCTGTTTTTGCTCGGTGAGCTGCCTAGAATCAAGGTTGCTTTACTTTCTCTGTTTATAAGCTTTTCTAGTTGCTCATGGGAAAATATGATAATTTCCTGCTCAGTTGTGTAAAGTAAACCTTTTTGAAAACATCTAAAATAGCGTGTGATTCATTTCAAAAGCGCTGTGGTTTTGACAACCTTCGGTTGAATTGGCAAAATAATATTTTTAAATAGATCACCGTGCGCTTGAAATCATTTGAGAACTGTCAAGTCACTAATGCAAACTCCTAAGAGCCGATCCTGTTAACGTTTCTTTTCACAGGGTCATTATTTTATTTTTCCAGTTTTGTTCATTTGAATCCAACGGTTGATAAGTTTTGGAAGCAGCGACGAATGTCAGGCATGGTAATAAACTAATTATCTGCAATCGAGTCCTTAGCAGACTGCAGATGCAGGAGTCGAAAAGCTGAACACAAACTAATGAAGGTGCAAGCATGGTTCGCTTATACAAGCAGAAGAAACACGAGCGTTCACAATCTTTCGAAAAGGTTAAAATAACTAGAATTCAACAGTTAACAACTTGCCACCCTTAAAATCAGGTCGAGATGCAAAAGGCAACACTAGAATCTTATCACAAATGTTAATACCTACTCTCTTCTGTTTGTTGTCATCAATACCATCCAGAAAATATGAGAACATCCTGTATTTTACAAACCTCTTACAAAGAAAAGACAATGCCACACTCGCAGAAATTGTCAATCACACGATTGTCTTTCAAACTTTCATCAACCAATCCCATAACCTCCACTCTGGCAATCGAGATCACAAACATCTCTTATATCAAATCAGCAACATTCATTGGCATTTCATCAATCTGGGTACTGTAGTATTGCTCGATATCTCTAAGAATCTTGATATCATCGTTTTTGACAAAATTTATCGCTACACCCTACAAACAATTAAAAGAAAAATCCAATTTCAACAACACATGATTCATCCAGACAATACAACATAATCACCAAATAAGGAGACAAGAATCAGTGCATTCTAGACTCATAAAACTGGTGCATATGATAATAAATCTACCATGTACAGAGACCTTTTCTTTGAATCTTCTCATGAAAAAAAAAAAACAAAAAACATGGGTATCCATGAAATGAACAAAATCCAATTATATCTCAAGTTTCCTGAATTGCATTATCAGGCTTCTCTAAATACCTATTGTTGCTCAAAGGATTTCAAGAATGCTAATGCTTAAAATTTTTATTACATGAAAATTTTTTTAGGCAAGAAAACTTGTACACCTTATAGCCTGATAAGAAATCAAGCTTCTCTAAATACCAATTGTTGCCCAAACAAAGGATTTCAAGAATGCTAATGCTTAAAATTTTTATTACATGCAATTTTTTTTTTGGCAAGAAACATTGTACACTATATACCTGATAAGAAAGAACAAAAGCATACCGGCTATCCCACAGTAAAAGCAAAAACCCAGAAGAAGATCAAAAGCTATATAACAGTGTTGTATAAAAACTAGCACACATTACAGAGCTGAGTAAGTCCAATGTCAATTACTTTACGAAAAAAAAAAAATACCTTGCGTCCAAAACGTCCAGAACGACCAATCCGGTGAATATAAAGCTCACGATTGTTAGGAAGGTCATAGTTTATCACCAAAGAAACCTGAAGAGCAAATTAAGTTAGAAGAACTAGAAACAAACAAATAGCACAAATAATTCTTCTGAATTTATAAACTTTGTATAAACACATATACAACACAACCCACAAACAAGTTCAAATTAAAGTTGTCACATTGGCGGCTCTAAGTTAACAAATTTTCTTCTTTTTCCTTTCCTTTTCTTTTCTAATTCTTTTGTGCATGTCATGCATACCTTGAAAGATGAAACTGCACCTAAAGTTTTGACCAAACCAGAACTCACCGTATCTGATAGATGTAATTTGCTTACTTCGCAAAAAGTTGCCGACCTAACATGTAGTGCCTTATATGATTTTCTCTTTTTGGTCCTCCAAAAAGAATGCGCTTAACCAGCAACTCAGATTAGCACGAGAAACACTAAACGATCATGCATACCATCACAACCACATGACCTACCTATGGTGTATCTTTTACCAACCGACAAACAATCATTTAACTTGTGTAGTATGACATTCAACAGCATGGTTGTCACATCTTTTCAATATTTAACCCGTAGATCCAATCAGTCTATTCAGGCTTGAAGAACAGTAACAAATAACCGCAATTCACCACCACATAAATAATTTTAGTATAAAAGTTAACAGCAATTTGCATTTTATTACCATAGACCAACTTCAGCATTTCTAAATAGATTACAAAATAAAAACGAAGAACCAAAGACTTGCCTGCTGAACATCAAGTCCTCGTGCCCAAACATCAGTTGTGATGAGGACACGGGTTGTCCCAGACCGAAATTCTCCCATAATTGCATCTCTTTCCTTCTGAGGCATGTCTCCATGCATTGATGAGACAGTGAAGTTATAGCCACGCATCTTCTCTGTTAGCCAATCCACCTGATCCAAAAGTAAAAGATACTATAATATGTCTGAAATCCAATGAAGAGGAGGCGGACAGAAAAAATCTGGCTCTTTTTCAAATTATAATCCATATAAAGTTATAGATTCAGTCTAATTCCAGGTGAAAATTAGATATCTAAAGGATTGAAGTTCTATTGAAATAGGTACATCATTATCATACAAAATTTCATGGAAACTGAAGCACTAGCAATAATACCTTACGCTTCGTGTTGCAGAAAATAACAGCTTGTGTAATCGTAAGGGTATCATAAAGATCACAGAGTGTATCAAACTTCCATTCCTCTCTTTCCACTGCAACAAAAAATTGCTTGATTCCCTGCAGTACATTTACAACTGAGAAACTGTCCTCTGTGTATGGATCTGCCACTGAAAGTAGCAGATATTGAAGTACCAAATTTATTTACCTCCAAAGTCAACTCATCACGCTTCACAAGAATCTTTACAGGATCTGTCATGAATTTGGTTGTCATCTCCAATATTTCGTGAGGAAGGGTGGCAGATATCAAAACAACCTACAAATGAAAAATAGAGGATTAAGGTGCCCATTGATGCGGTTTGTCATACGTGAGCTTTAAACCAATGCTAACAGCTATGTTTAAAGATGAAAATAAATCATCAGGAACGGAAGGATGTAATCAGTAGAGTTCCACTGGTGTCAGGAAAGTACAATGCATGTTCAACATGTTTTTTTTTTCTTTACATTTTCTCCCTGCATTATGTTAGAATTAAGACCAGTTGATGAACAAAAGCATCATATTGACCAACTGGCTGACAAACTCACACAACCACACATACAACTGAAAAAGAAAGATATTACTTGTAGTCCAGTCAGTCAAATAAAAAACACGAACAAGGCCAACAAACCTGAAGATCCGGTGGAAGATAACGGTACACATCATAAATTTGATCCTTGAACCCTCTGCTCAACATCTCATCAGACTCATCCTAAACAAACAAGCTCAAACATCAGAATAAATCCCCACCCCACATGATAACAACACCCCCACCAAAAGAAACACTTAAAAAAGGATGAATGAACTTACAAGCACCAATAATTTAATAGCTCTAGTACGCAAAGTTTTCCTCTTAATCATATCACAAACTCTACCCGGAGTTCCAGACACCACATGAACTCCATGCTCTAACTTCCTAATATCTTCCCCTACACTTTTGCCTCCAACACACGCGTGTGCTTGTATGTTAATAAAATCACCAATTGCCAAAATCACTTTCTCCGTCTGCGTTGCCAGCTCCCTTGTAGGTGACAATATCAACGCCTGCACCCTATATATAATTCATACAAACAACATTAAATTGCTTTCAATTGCTATTAAAAAAATCAAAACCTGGGTTTTGAGAACTTACTCTCTGCTAGAAGTATCGACCGTTTGGCAAACAGTTAAGGCAATCATAGAGGTCTTGCCGGTACCAGACTGGGCCTGTGCAATGACATCACGTCCCTTTATTATCGGCATAACGGCTCTCTGTTGTATGGCCGATGGCTTCTCGAATCCGTACTGATAAATTCCACGCAACAGATCGTCTTTTATTCCCATTGCGTCGAAGCTCGTGATTGCCTCCACTCCTTCCGTCGTTTCGAACACCATCTTGTCGTCTTCCATTCCGCCGCCCCCTCCTCTCCTCCGCATAGCCGTCGCCGCCGCCATCTCGCACGAAATTCGCAGTAATTACTCTTCGAAATCAAAGAATCAATAAGAGTTTCTTCTTCCAGGTTAGAGACGACCGGAATAAGATATTAGGGTTTATATATGTATCAAGAGGAAAAGTCGAGAGGGAATTATGATGTGTTCCTCGAAATAGATGATATTTAGTGTTAGGATTCTTAAGATTCTGCCACGTGTTGATATGGTGACTGGGTGTCCAAAGCTTTCTTTTTGATTGGTTTGTTAATGGAGGTGTACTGAGCCACAGCCGGCATCATCAATTCTGTGCGGGAACCAATATGTCTTTTTCTGAAAATAATGATATAATTTGACAAATTATTTGCTAAATTAGGCTTATGAGACGCTAATCCAAAAATTTGCTAAATATGTTAAAAAAAATACATTTTATTTGGTAATATATTTATGTAATTGCCTCACGTTTATATTTTGTTAAACGTTGTATTTATTTATTTATTTTTATTTAACAACTAATATTCAATTTTGACTTTAAAAATAAACAATCAGCATTATTTCTTAGTATATATATTTTTTAAAAGTAATGGGCAGGTAAAGCTTAAACTTATTTTTTTGACCTATGATTTGAATTCGAGTAATTAGTTAAATAAAATTATTTAAAAATCAGTCTATCACTATTAAACTCTAAAAGAAAATTGATACAATTAGACACTAATTTTCAGTCTATATATATGTGTGTTTTGCTATCAATTTTTGCAACAAATTAGATTTTTTTGTCATCTTACAGGTGACTTATCTTTTTGAGATCTCTAACAGTAGATCATTAAAACAAAATAATTAATAGATTTATATAAACTACAAACATGTCTAATCATGTATTGGTGATCTACGAAGTTCCCAAAAAATAAAATTGAAATAAATAAAGGTCGAATGGTAAGGGCTGCTGTCCTCCAATTTGGAGGACAGTAGTTCGAATCCCTATAAACGCGTTGTGGAGTAATTTCCTTCTTTAATTATAATACACAATTGAGTGAAAGTAGTTTTTTTTGTTACCAAGTTTGAGTAGATGACATCTCTCAAATATTTGTAAAGGTTAAAAATCTTTATTGATTCGTAAATATCAATTATAATCTCATGTACTATGAGTTGTACTTTGAGCAATAATCTCATGTAATAAAAAAAAATCTAATTCCCAAAATAAGGCATGGTAGCGACAGCACCGGGCATGATGTTAACTACAATTACCACCATATCATAATCATAATTATCAAAAGCTAATCGTTAAGGCTTTTTGGAGCTAATATAAAATCATAATTTGAGATTTTTTATTCTTAAATAATCTGATGTAATTTTACTCATTTAAATAATTTTATCACATTAGTGATATTTTAATCAAAACATTTAGTTAAAAGATTATGAGTAATGATTGAGCAAGGGAAACCTCAGCATATGGGTCCGCATATTTGGTCGAGATCCATATATCAGGTCGAGGATCGCATATCGGGTTGAGGTCCATATATCGGGTTGAAGTTCACATATCGGGTCGAAGTACATGTATCTGGTCGAAGTCCGTATATTGAGTCAAGGTCTGCATATCGGGTTGAGTCATCCAGCCGATGCTCGTCACTACATGAGAATGAACTCGCGGTAACCAACGTTCGGGTCTTTTGATCATTTGGGCTTTCTCCAGGGTTGGCTGAGTCGACCATGAGCTATGGCATTAGCAAGTCCAAGGTGATAGTCTGCGACGATTACTAGAACGCGTATATCTCTCGAGAAACAAGGGCATAATACTCATGTTAGAACAGTTAAACTTCCATTTTCCCACGATGGATAACTGACCCCAAGATGAGGTGGGGAAGAATGGATTGAAGATTTCAAGTAAGGTATAAAAGCAAGAAAGGACGAAGGTAAAAGGGTTGGATGAAAACTTCTCTGAAGTAGACATCGTACTTTGATTCTTCTAATTTCTTTTCCCCTTTTATAAGTCAAATAGCTTATTTATCGTGAGAGAGAAAAAGGCCTAGAACTATAACTTGAGCTTTTCCAAGAGTTAAAACCCGATCACTGATTTGAGCATCGGAGGATTATCATTGGAAAAACATATGACACACTCTAACTGTGTGTTGTGAGTGCAGGTGTATACACTAACCAGGTCAGGGTAAAGCTGGTTTGATTTTTTGAGCAAGAGTAGAGCAGAATTGTTCGACAATATAGGAGATCGGAGTATGAAAAGAGTGTTTTTGCATATCAAAGTTCATTATTGAATTTTTTGCATCAACAAGTAATGATAGTTATTTTAGATTTTTGTATATTAAATTCCATACTAAATAATATGGCGTATGATTAGGGGTGAAACCAAGATTTTGATTTGGTAGTTCCTGAAATGTGTATATATTAAAAAAAATTGTAATAAAAGTAAAATAAATGCTATTCAAATCCTAAATTAATGAAAATATAAAAAAATCATATATTACACCATCTAATTCAATCATATATAAAAAATGAACATACGCCTAAAAATTAATAACTTTAATTAAAAAATTAATAATGCATAAATCTTGATACTAAAGTAACTAATGTGTTTCATAAATTAACACATAAGAAATTATGGCAAAAACTATAAATTGAAAGTTCATAATGGAAGATTTCTTATCAAACAATAAGGATTTAAAGAAATAAGTATAAATAATATAAACTTAAAAAAAAAAAAGATGACAAATAAAGTACACCTTGAATCTTGTCGAAGAAATAAAACCTCATATCCCTGACTTTTGTGGTAGAGAATCAAGTAACTTAAGAAGCAAGTTGGATGATTCATTAAATAGACAAAGGTTATGCTACATTAACTGTCCCTTACAGCTACGAATTTTTAAATCTTTAGAAAAGATAATAATTATAAAAAAAGTTAATAAGTTTCAAAGTTTTATTTTAAATTCTAGACTGCAATCAGGCAATGCTGTTAGTACTTCAATTTTCTTGAAGTTTTTCACTTTTATTTATAGTAAATTTAATATTAAATTATTTAATAATTTTTTTTAATATATCATGATCTTCAATATTGAAGTCTTTATTAATTGTTTAACTTTATTAAATTATTTACTCATTTGATTTCCTAACTTTTTAATTTGCCTTATATTTTCTTCATTGAAATTATTAATTTATAATAATTTGTTTTCACTTTCTATATCATTTTATAAATAAATTTGGGTTTCCTAATTTATTTATTAGATATAGTGAAATTCAATTTATTTGATTATTTACCCACGTGTCTGAGTCATTGATTAGATCAAAGGGTTGAAATCATCATTAGGAAAATCCTCTTTGCCTATAACTAGAAGGTGTTAACTTATTGGTTTATATGTTTTGTTGAATTATTAGAGGTTTTGATAATTTATTCATTATATCATATTTCTAATAATTCATTATATTCATAAAATATTTACGACACATACTATCTCTTATAATTTATGATGCTAAATTTAGATTATAAATTTTATATGAAAGCATTGATGGTATGTATGTAGGACAATATATATATATATATATGATAATCATTTAAATTTTTATAAAAATTAGTAAAAAATTTAAAAAGTTTTTAAAATTGATGTGGAATAGATGAAAGGTAAAATCATTTAGTTATACAAAATCAATAAGGACTTATTTAAAAAAATAAGTAAATATGTGATTAAAAATAAAATTTTTTATAAATTACTATTACGTTTATGCCTCGTTTTACGTTAAAATTGTTTTCATCTATTAGATTTAAGAAATATAAAATTCAATGACGTATATCTATTGACAGTTTATTACAATGTTTGTAACATAAGCTTTGCCCAATAAATAAACTTAAAATGGACTTATAGCTCTCTGTCGAGAGAGAAAAATATTAGATAATTTATTTATTTTTGTTAAAAAAATGCAAAATAATAATGGTTATTATTATTTTTCTCAATTTTTTAATTTTTACTTAATATTTTGAAATTTTAGTAGTGTTAAAAAAATAAAAATCTGGTTTCGTTATTTTTACATGATATGTTATTAATTAAATGGTTAATAATTTTTATAAAATTTAAGTAAATTATTTATATGATTTTATTATCTAATCAATAAATACCACCTCATCATTTGAGATAAAAACGTTGGCATGAAATAAATATATTTTTTTATGCAGGAAAAAGACACAGAGAGAAAGGGAGGGCTAAGCCAACTTCAACAGTTCAATCGGAAGTCCCACTCCGTGTGAACCGAACCGAATAACTACGGCTGCCTGCCTAGTGTTGTTGCAACGTAGGGAAGCGCAAGTGTTGGCTCATAGAGAATTATGAAGCTAACGACGAGAAATCTTCTGCTTGTGGCTTTGATTTTCGGTCTATCATCTTCAATCACCGACTGTGAAGGAGAAGAAAACGGCGTCGGAGAATGGCAGATCCTTTCAAAGCACAACTTCTCTTCGCAGATACAACTCCACCCTCACATCCTGCTCATAGTCACCGTTCCTTGTACGTGTGTCTATATATATTCGAATTGATCATCAGATTCCGTCATTTCTCATTTATACTTACGCATTTTATATTCAAAATCTGATATTTAAAAGTCCAGCAGGGTCCGGCGAATCCCGATCGTTGACGAAGGAATTGAGCTGTTTGGTTGCTGAAAGGCAAGACGAGTTCAGCTCGCTCAAGTTGATGATTGTGTATCGGAACATCGACAAATTGTTGGCTGGCGCTATTGGCGCCGGTGGGGAGGGAGTAACGGTTGTGTATTATCATCATTCTGTAGCTTATAAGTATCGGGGGAAACTTCGTGCGCGAAATATCTTGTATTCTGTTAATCCTTATATGTCGATTTCGCCTGATGAACTTCCACTTAAGGAGCTGAATTCTCCGGAGGAATTGAAAGATTTTACTGAGTCAAGTGATAAGGCTTTGATTCTTTTTGAGTTTTGTGGATGGACTCATAAATTGTTGGCTAAAGGGAAGAACAATGGCACTGACAATGGAATAAACTTACAAGGTTATCTTCTTATGACTTTATTTATTCATAGTTCTATCTGTTGGAGTTTTATTTTAATCTGTTGGTGACTGAAACAATTGTTTAAGCTTTTTGTATATGAAGGAATGTTTGATCTGTGGTGTTCAAAATAGTTTTTTTGTGAATTCTGAAAGTTTTCGTTTGTTGTCGTGTGATTAAGTGCCTTATCTGTTCGTCAGTGGTACTGACCGGAACTTATTTGTAGGTAATCATTTTGGACTAGGTTTTGATAGAGGGAAAGATAGAGGGCAAATATCTGGAAGGAAGGATCACAAGAAGGTGGCTGGTAGTTTCTTACTTCATAAGTTGAAATTTATTGTGTGAATTTGCAATGAAGAACTTGTTGAGAGTGCAAGTTAATGTAATTTCCTTTTTGTTTGAATGCAGGAGAATGGAGAGATGAAGTGTGGTATTCAGAGTGGGTTTAGTGGAATCCCTTGGATTGATCAGTTCAACTTAGTAAATGCAAATGATACTCACGAGACTGAGAAGGTTGCTACTGGCATTGGATTGTCTTGTAACTTTGAAGAGCTTGAGCGTTTTGAGTTATTCTTCTCCAAGTTTGTGAATGCTGCAAGAGAGTTCTTCCTACCTCCTGAAAGGCATAGTTTTGGTTTGGTTTCCAGTAGATCATTACTTCAGTACCTTGGTGTTGATGATTCCGAGTCATGGTTGGCAATGCTTAAGTTTGCCGGGTGTCCTAGTTGTTCTAAGATCCTTAAAGAAGGGAACGACCTTAAGAGTGTTTTGCAAATGGACAATGGAATTGTTTCTGAGGTAGGTTTAAATGTTTTGTGCTTCATTTGTTTATTTTTGCTAAGAAACAAAAGATCATGTATTAAACTAAATGTTTTACAAATGTACTTCTTTGAATGTTTTGGTTCATTTGAGATCATTTTGTAATTGTGCACAAACTCGTGTATGGTTGAAGCTTTATGATATATATGGTTCAGTGAAGTTTACAAGTATTAGTTGGGAGTATTAAGAGTTAGGTTGGCTAAGTATTACTTGACAGTCACAATCATAGTCATTCATCTAATAAAATTTCAGCATCCATCCAACTAGTTTGCTTGTGAGATCGCACTTTCTTCCCAGAAGAATTTTTTTTTTGGGGGGTTCAGTAATCCCTGATTTTCCATGTACAGAATCTTCATCGCTTCCCTGAATTCCTTCAACATGTTTAAACGTTTGGTGGGATCAGAAAGCTGGTTTTTTTCATTGAGATAGGCATTAATGAGGGTCTCCGTTGTTCTTTTGTGGGTAAATTTTGCATTTTCTCAGAGTCAATTGTCCAATTTTTTCTTTTTCTGATACATTATTTCATTTTTCTCTTTTACATTTTTGTGGATTTGCTTGGATACAAACAAACACACACTCTTCAAAATAGCAGTTTGTCCCAAGTGGATGTAGTTATAGTTATGCTGAGCATTGTCTTTACAGATGGCAAGATTTTGCGACACTTTTTAGTCAAGATAGATATGCTATTGATAACCTGGAAATGTGCACTTCTGCCTTCCCTTTTGATTCTTTTCTTATTCTTTAATAAATATTTTTCTTGAGTATTTTCTTTTCTTTTCTTTTGTGATATTGCATGCTCATCCTTTTATAAAATATTATTTTTCCTTGATGATTTACCTGTCCACATCAATCTGAACTCATTTACAACCATTGAGCCGTTAGTTACTTCTCTTACTATCTTATGGTTTCTCTTTGCCTTTGATTATTTATTATTGTTGTATGTAGCATTATATTTCAAATATTCTACATAAATAATTGGTATATATATCTTTCTCCTCATGAAGCTAGATGGTGATGGCCAAGATCATGACACTGTTTTACCTGCAAATAAGCCATCGATGCTTTTGTTCGTAGATAGATCATCATCTTCTTCTGAAACTAGAAGAAAAAGTAAGGAAACTCTGGATAATTTTAGAGTACTTGCGCAACAATATCTGATTCCTCATCAAATCAGTCAGCAGACGAAGGACCATCCTGGCAGACCCTCAGTTCAAGCTAACCAAGTTTTGAGTACATGTGGACATCCCAGATTGAAGCTATCTCCGGTTGCTCAGAAGTTAAAGTTCAATGATAAGATGTCTATCATGGTTTTGGATGAGGGAAAACATGTTAGTTTAGATGGCATAGCTACAGATTTGCAAGGCGGTTCCTTGCAGGAGATCTTGGAATACCTCCTTCAGAAAAGGAAGGGAGCTAAGTTAAGCTCAGTTGCAAAAGAGGTAGGTTTCCGTCTATTGTCTGACGATGTCGACATCAAAATAGCAGATGAATCATCAACCTCACAAACTGAATTTCAGCCTAATCAAGTCTCAACAACGCCATCTGAGGAAGGCCTTATCACAGTAAATGTTGATTTAGACAAAGATCAGTTGCCTCATGGGGTAAGTATACCTGCTGTGGAGCACAAGGAAAATTCCAAAAGCTCAGATATATCTTCTCATCATGATGAAGAACATAAAGGTTCTGTTGATACAAAAGAACAGTTGATACCCGAAGCTTCTGGTCAATATTACCTGGGTCAAGATCTGACTACTGCTAAAGATGTGAAGGTGGAAGAGAAAAGTGCTTCACAGATAAGCATGTTCAGAGATCCTCAGCTTGAGTTTCAAAGTTTTAGGGGTTCCTTTTTCTTTTACGATGGTAACTACCAGGTTCTTAGAGCGTTGACTGGTGGCTCAACTATTCCATCCTTGGCAATAGTTGATCCCATCTCAAACCAGCATTATGTTTCTTCTAAAGAGGCAACATTCAACTATTCTTCAATGGCTGATTTTCTTCATGGATTTCTTAATGGAACTCTTCTTCCATATCAACGCTCCGAGTCCATTCTTCAAATCTCTAGGGAGGCCACTCGCCCACCATTTGTTAATATGGATTTCCATGAGGTGGACTCTATTCCTCGAGTTACAGTTCATTCTTTTTCTGAGCTTGTTGGTCTAAATCAGTCTGATAATGAAAATGCTTTCTCTGCTTGGAATGAGGATGTGGTGGTCCTTTTTAGTAGTAGTTGGTGTGGGTTTTGCCAGAGAATGGAACTGGTTGTTCGTGAAGTATTTCGAGCGGTAAAAGGCCACATGAGAAGTTTGAAGAACAGATATAAAAATGGGCAAAAGGATTTAAATGGTGGTAAGTATATGGTTAAGCATTTCCAACTTTCTTGCCATTAGTTCTTTAATGTCAAACCTGGCTTTCCAAGTAAATGCATCTTACACTACATCAATTTGCAAGTTTATCTTCAGAAGAAGCCATAAAATAATGAATGCTTTCCAATTTGTCTTTTTTCCCACAAAATTGTGATGATGAAACTAATGTGGGGGATGAATTCCTACCACCTATGTGGTTAATATGGAGTAAATAGGACTTTAAGTTTTTTTTAACTTAAATTGATTATAGAAAAATGAAAATTGAGACTCTCCCGCAGTTCTCTCTGCATATGTCCCCTACCTGATTCTTTTCTGCTGTCTTCCTTTCTCTATTCTTTCTTCTGTTTTGTTTGTGTATGCTGTCCTACATCAACTCATTTGAAACATGCCTCTTCTGATTCTTTTCTTTATTTTGATATTTGTTGAGTGCATCATTTCAACTGCCTTCAATTTGTTTCTACTGGTTTCTACTCTTTTACTGACACTTGAAGCTGTTGCTGGTATCAAGTTCAGACCACTCTCCAGAAATATTGTTATTTCTTTCTCCTTTCCTGTATTTTTTTTCAGAACCAGGAAAAGTTTTATTCAAATCATTAATTTGACGGCAGGAATGTAATTCTCTGTTTGGGTGATCTTAAAATCTCCCTACTTTTATATGCCATTTCTGCTTTGTTCTTCAGAATTTGAATAACTGGTTGATTTTGCTGGAGTTTAAATTTTATTTTTGGAATATCACTTATAAGTTTAAGATTTTAGGTCTAGCAAGTAACTTTAATTGGTATCAGAGCCTACCTCAACTTTTTTTGTTCATATATCCCCATTGTATTATAAAAATTTGACCTCAAAGGTCTTGCGCGCACATACAGTGAAGTGGGCCTGTATATTGTCCATGAGGGAAAAAAAAAATTGAACCAGCTTACGAGTATGACCTAAAAACTCTTGAATTAATCTAGCCTTCCACATGAGAGGGTTTAGCACTTAAACAGTATTGTTGCGTTGCTTACCAACAAGTTTAAGTTTTTAGGTTAAGCAGTGACTTTATTAGAATTTATTGAAGGTAGGCTCTTCTATCTATTAGTGGAATCAGTGATTATTGTTTCAATCGGTTATCGTCATATATCAGAGGGAGTTATTTGAAGAAGGTTTTAGATGAAACATGTGTTTCCTTTTTTTGTACTGCCTTGATTTCTGGATATGCATGATATTTGATAATATGTAAGATTAATCTGTTTATGTGCTTTTAAAGATGAAACTGTTCTTCATTTATTACTTTTTTGAGCTAATCAGACTATATTGACTGAAGATAATTAAATTAAGGTATTCATGAATATGTACAGAGTAATGTTGTTTGTTGACAAAAAATATGATATTCGCTAGCTTTAGATTCTCTTTTTCATCTCCCTATTTTTGTTGACAGTTTTTCTTTAGTGGAATCTTTAAATTACCAAATAGTTTTCTTGAAGCATGTAAGAATAACAGAGGAATGCTTGTGACAGAAGATTTGAAGAATATTAATTTTAAACTTCCTCGGATCTACTTAATGGATTGCACGTTGAATGATTGCAGTTCGATCCTAAAGTTGATGACTCAGGTACTTTTTGTGAATGATGAATCAACGCTTTTTTAATGATTTGTTCAATTATATGTTAACAACAGTATTGTTCCCTCTATGAGCATAGTTAATAGGAAATATCTGGAAGCAGCTGACCACTCACATATGTTGATAAACTTATTTCTAGATTTTAGTAGCAGATGCTTATATAATTGTTTAAACCAAGGTCTTGATCTCACCTTTTTTTCCTTTTGGCTTATGGTATGTGAAAATTTGTTGCAGATCCGACCGCTGAGTTCCTGAAACCTAATAATATCAAAAGCCTTTGATGCAATTCCTATAATTTTTTTTTCACCATTGACACACTCATGAAAACTTTAGATTACTATAAATAGGGAGCTTAGCCTTTGTAAATCATTCATTGCCTGTTTGGTGGCCAAAAGTGTTTACTTAATGCCAAAAGCTCTTTCAATTTTTTTTTTTTTTTTTTAATATTTTTTCCTCTGTTGTTTTGATTGTAACTTCAGTAGAGCATTTGGAGATTAAAAAACCATGCCAGTTTAGTTGTAGAAGTTCTGAATTTGATAAAATTTAATAAAAAATGGAATTCTTCAGTCTCTTTATGGTTGTTTGGACTTAAATTGAACTTTAATTTAACTGACAGTGCAATTTTTGTCAAATTTTTTCTCTGCATTTAGTTTGCGTTATTATTTGGTGTAACACTGGACTCTTACTTTACTTATTTATTTTGTATACATGGAATGTGCAGAGGGAAGTCTATCCTGCTCTGGTGTTATTTCCAGCGGAGAGGAAAAATGCTATCTCTTTTAAAGGAGATATATCTGTAGCTGATGTTATTAAATTTATAGCTAATCATGGAAGCAATTCTCATGATCTTGTGAATGAGAATGGTAATATATTTTCTTCATATTATGGCAGATTATTGATGCAAAGTACAAGGATTCACTAGTTGCAGTGCATTTGATAAACTGTGATGTTGGGCCTTGTTTTGTTATTGATCCCCTGACTTTTCCATGATAAGAAGCTAACCAACCAGACTATATCCTTTGGGGATTGTTGCTTGGATATAGGGATCTCAGTGTTTTCTTAAATTTTTGCCTTTTGAAAATAAATGAGTAAACAAAGAAAAAGCATCTGTTTGGTGCTTAACTAGGGTTGGTTTTGAGTAGGTTTCATTAATTTTTTAAATTTTCTGGTTTTGTTAGGGATTCTATGGACTTTACCTGAAAAAGAAGGTAGATATCAAAACCTGGTTGAGGATCCATCACCAACTATTGGTAACAAGGAAGCTTCTGTCACAGAGGAAGGTTTCCATGAAGTCATATTGAAGAGCGAGACATCAAAAGCTGCCGAAAGAGATAGTTGGACTAAATCTCACGCATCAAAAAGCTTGCATGAAACAGCCAATAATGTGGTGGCTGGTTCTATCCTTATCGCTACTGATAAGCTTCTCGGTGTACATCCATTTGAAAATTCAAAAGTTCTCATTGTGAAGGCAGATGAAATTGTTGGATTTCTAGGTCTGATTTTCAACAAGCATATTGGATGGGACTCTCTACAGGAACTTGAGAAAGGGCTTGATTTCCTACAAGGGGCTCCTCTTTCATTTGGTGGTCCACTCATAAAACACAGAATGCCTCTTGTCAGCTTAACTCGCCGAGTTACTAAAAGTCAATACCCAGAAATCTTCCCAGGTGTTTACTTTCTTGATCAATCAGCCACAGTTAATGAGATTGAAGGGCTGAAGTCGGGCAATCATTCTATCATGGACTACTGGTTTTTCTTGGGGTTCTCAAGCTGGGGTTGGGACCAGCTGTTTAATGAGATTGCTCAAGGAGCTTGGACTACAGGTGAAGATAGTATGGGACACTTAGATTGGCCATCAGATTGATTAAGCATTAGAGTTTCCAAGATCCTCCAATGAGCACTTGATAGAATGGCGAGATTTTAGTACATTTTCTAGATTCACCTTGTTCGCACACCCACCTTTGCACATATGAAATTTTGGAATTTGTTTTGTAAAATTAGTTTCAGGCTTATTCTTTTGTTATGAGGAAGTCAGGTCAGCGCTGTATAAGCTTCTTAGTTGATGATTCCATTACTGGTTCATATGGGTGAAGGTAATGGAGAGTACTTCGCTCATGCATGAAGCACGTGCAGCTAGGGATGATAAAATCAGGATTTGCATTCAAATTCGAATGTGGGTGCATCGGGATCCAGATTGATGTTTTTATATTTGGATCTATAAAAAAATATACGGAGTCAGATACGGGTAATATCCGTACCGATATGGATGAATATTCTGGATATTTAAATTTGCATAAATTAAAATTTAATAATTTAAAATTTAACAATTTACTTAATAATATCAAATAAAATGTAATTATAATTCAGCAATTAATAATTCAATACTTAAAATAACTTACAATATCATAAAGTCACAAATAAAAATGCTATAACATAAATCAAACATTAAGAATAACATAAATTCAAGTTTAGCATTACTACAAATTCACAAATAAAATTTTAAAAAACACTACAAATACACATAAAATAATGCGATGTCAATATTTTTAAATTTAATTTAACGTCTATATTTTTTAATTAATTCTATTATGTTTTTTTATTTAACATATATATTTTATAATTTAATTTAATTTAATAAATAATTTAATTGAAAAGAGAATAGGGATTAGGATATTCAATTTCTTGGATACATTTACATTCAGATTCGAATCTACATGGATTCTAAAATTAAGAATTCGGTTCTATATATTTTAACGTGTGGATTTAAATTTTTTTGAATCCAAATTTTCTAAATGTTTGCAAATTTAGATATTTTTATCAAACCCTATATACATGCAACAAATTCCTCAGTAGGCAATTATAGTGCCACCTGAGCGAAGCATGCATATATATATATATCTATATATGCTGCTTTTTTAATAGAGCGAGGCGGGGTCCTTATTCTCGGTGAAGTGAGAAGAAACACGTGATTCACTTAAATATCACGAAATGGTTATATAACCAAAGGGTAATAAAACAAGAAACACATGGAACTTCAAATGAAAAGAAAATTAGTTGTTTCTTGCCCAAGGCATGGCCCATGGGTCAGATGGCAAAATAGCCTGGGCAGGGCCGGCCCATTTACACGGTCTTCGGCTAGGATCTCCTACATAAGAGTCTGGATAAGCATATGGGGAAAAAAACCTGAGCAAGACCCAAGCTTTATTTTTTTTTAAAAAAAATAAATTTATGAATTAAAATAATAAATTCAAAGTTGAAAAATAATATAGAAATAAAAAAATTAAAATACTTAATTCATATATTAATAATGATTCAAAAAATTTAAAATTATAATACTAAACTCTCTTTTAAATGTTAAATAATTGAGATAGTGTTTGAATTAGATAATTCAGTATTAAAAAAATTAAATATCTAAATTTTTATTTACTTCATTTTCTTTATTAATATAGAAATAAAAAAAATTAAAATACTTAATTCATATATTAATAATGATTCAAAAAATTTAAAATTATAATACTAAACTCTGATTTAAGTGTTAAATAATTGAGATAATGTTTGAATTTGAGAGCTCAGTATTTAAAAAATTAAATCTCTAAATTTTTATTTACTTTATTTTCTTTATTTATTATTTTATTTTAAGATACTTTTTTTTTAATTCATTGTTTATTATAATAACTTAATTATTATTAGTTCATTTTAAATTTATAATAATTTAAAATAAATAAATAAAAGTCTAAGCTTGGTCCAAATCCAATCCAAACCCGTAAGAGATCCATCCCTGATCCAACACTTACACTTCTACTCCAATGAATTTGGGTCTATGATTGAAAAAGTCTAACCCAAACTCTTAATTTGCCAACTCTCGCACGTGGGTGGATTAAAGGGGTTTTTCCTTGAAATTATTATCTAAACAACAATATCTCTTTTAAATAATGACATATTTATACTTCTACTAAAGCTTTATTTTAAGTTTTTAATTATAAACTAAAAGATTGTTTTTTTATGAGGCCAAGTCTCCGTTACCCTTATTTCCTTTTTTTATTTTTATTGGTATTACCATTTGACTCCAAGGTTAAATTTTAATTAGTAACAAATTTCAACAATTATAATGATTCATTAAAAAATCACAAACACAACAACAACAATAATAATAGAAAAACATAAATATAGTTAGAAAATTTTGTGGCCGGCCTCCGGCTTGTTAAGATTAAAATTATTGGCCGTAAATGGCATTGTTCACAAAATATATTTTGGCATAACAGAGCTTTGGCCACTGCTCGTATCGTAATTGGCTTGGCCCCTTTGAGTACGAAAGCAAGAGGAGGAACGAATTGTGTTTCGTTCTCCGTTGACTTGTCTCATCTGGGTCAATCTCTAATCCATTCGCTATAGCTCCTCATGGCTGTCTCTCCCAATGTGAGTTTCTTACTTTTTCCTTTTTCTGTGCTTATTTTTATTTTTTTTATTCTCTGTATTATGATGAATTTTATTTTGATTTTACTGTTTCTTCATGTTGGTATTTTGAGGCTAAATTTGAAATATTTTGAGAAAGCATAAAAGCGGGTTTTTTTTTTGTTTGTTTTCTTCATTTATAATTTTAGTGCAGTGCCTGATGAAAGTTATTGCTTCATTTATTTATTTGCTTTCTTTTTATCAGTTGCATTCTTGTTGCGGCTCCATATGATTCTGATACCTTGCGAAACACCATTAGTTTCAAAAGCTTAAGTTTATTAGGAAAGAGCTCAAGAATTATACATATGGAGACAGTTCATTGGATAATGAATATGTTGTACAGGTGTTAGGTCTGTTAAGAGTGAACCACGAGCTTAGAAATCCAGCAGTTTAGTTTCAAGTTTGTTGGCTGTTATATTGACTCTTATTCTATTACGATTCAACTAGGTTAGCATGCTTATAAAACCACCATTTGCATTTTTGGCAAATCTCGTGGCATTTATGCACATCAGGTACTAATGAATGTGCATAAGTTAACTGAACGCTATCAAGTTTGCTTAGTGATAGAATGTAGGTATTCCTGTTTGGAGATGGAGGCAGTGTGAATTTTTTGAAAAAGATAGCTGCTATGTTGGAACCTCTTGGGCACTTTTTAGTTCATCACAACTTTAAAAGAAAAAGTGACTTTCCTTAAAGGATAGAGCATAGAAAAGAAAATGCTTCAAGGATATGGCTGGTTTGAAAACTTCCATAAGGGCATGCCCTTGATTTTGCTTAAAGGCAAAGTATTAAACATTCAGAAGATAATTAAGTAGGTGAATGCCGTACATACAAAGTCTGCATATGCACACTTTACATTGAGGAATGGTAATAAAACTTGTAAAAATACTTTTGGAAAAGATGTTTATAAAACATAATCCTCCAAACTCTGATTTGATACCTTTTGCGTGGCAACGCCACCTCTAACAGGCCCAAATTCTGGAAGACATGAGTAAGTTAAAAGTGTGAAATAGAAAATGAAAAGTTTACAACAAAAGAACTAATTTTCCACCATTTGGTTTTTATTGAATTAATTCTGCCTAAAAATGGATATGGTCCCTGGAACAAACAATTAATTGTTATTACTGATAGGGAACGTGATTTGATCTCAATGTAGGATGCTGGTACTGGTTTTGTTAGTAGCAAACAGACAGAGTTGATAAAACATAATTAACATATGAACAATTTTTCCACATGTAGGAACACTATGTAACAATGATCAATAAGGATAATGAGCCTACATGTTGGGGTTGTGGACTGCATCTTGTTCTTCCATCTTGCACGCCTACTTTCAAGTGCGGTTGGTGTGGAGCCATCACAAGTCTAAATTTACAGAAACACGAAAGCAAGTGGTTTAAGTGGAGACGCTTGCGTGACCGATGCTTTGTTTGTGTCCTCTTTGGATTTATGGGCTTTGTGATATGTATGTTCATGTAACTTCTTCACTTTTATTGTAAAGTCTGCAAAGCTGTTTGCTACCTTTCATATATATGTCCACACATGTGCTCACATTCATGCACACAACAAACAATTTTTTGGCACATTTATGTGATTGTGTTCTCTTTTCTGTTTTACTTCGTAGCAAAATTCTATTAGGGTCATGGACATTATTAGGTTAGCACTGGCACAAATATGTATGGACAAGGCATTGGTATTCTTAATATCTTATGCAAATAATATGAACAAGGATTTGAAATGAAAATAGAATAACCAATGTAAGTTGAAAGACTGCAGAAGATCCCAAGCCCTCATGCTTTGGCCCATGCTTCAAAATTTCCGTGCCGGCCTGCACCATCAATTTTTGCTGTCCAATTCTAAAGGAGGCTGTGTTGCACAAATCATTCTCAGTTTTACAAACTGTTGAGATTTGGAAAATTTACTTTATTTTGTATATTCACAATCCTGCATTTTCTATTTCTAAGATTAGTTGCAGAGTAGTTTTACTCATTATATTCACTGGTGTTAATTTCATCTGTCTAATATTAGTAACTTTTATCTGTAACTGCAGGTGGCGGAGTGTGGGCAGTTTATCCTGTTGTTTTCTCTATCAGCTACTTTTGTGGGATTTTTCACTTGGTCATAACAATATGCCTATCTGTGTCTACTCTTTCTATGTTCTGCCTTGCAGCATTCCACTGTCCTGGTGCGCCACCCCTTGTTCTGTGGGGTAGCTATCCACTTGTGGGGAAACGTGACCTTGAAAACTATACTTTTTGTCACTATTGTTCAAAGCCGAAATCTCCTAGAACTCATCACTGCCGCTCATGTGGGATGTGTGTGCTGGACATGGACCATCACTGCCCATTTGTAAGTACTAGTCGAAAGTTTTAAATTGTTTATTATGTTGGGAATATGTTATTCAGGTATCTTACTTGCAATGATGTTTTATCTTGACACTGAATTTTGGACTCTTTGTAAAAGCACTGGAGCTCGGAACCACAGATTATCTAAAGTAAGGATCTGATTATAAATATAGTATTTAGTTGTTCGGGCTTTCAACTGTTTTATCTTAGGACTGTCCAACAACTCCATGCAAGTTTAAAGCCTTCTATGTGTTAGCCTAGAGCTACTTTACTTTCTTTCGAATTTTTTTCTTTCTCCTCATTTTTCTAGTAAGTTGAATTCAAGAATCTGGAAAGTCAAAGTTGTTGTCTATCATTCAAAGGTGGAAACTTGTCAAGTTTTGCAATGTGAAGCATCAGAACTTTTGAGCTTCTTTGATGCAATTTGAAAAGCTATATATACATTTATCTATTTTGTTAATGATACCAGATAATCCCCTCAGCCTATCTCTGTGTACATCCTGTCTGAAATTTGGATTGATGCTGGACCTTGGAACCTTTAGCAGTCAAAAGAACCCCATTAACAGTTCCGATGTAGATTAGGAGCTCTGATTTCTTTGTTGGATACCAAATTCGACCCACTAATTGGGGGTAAAAATTGAAGTTCGAAGAGATATCTTTCTTCTTCTTCTTCTTCTTTTTTATTATTATTATTTAATTTTGAAAGGAGAAGAGATTTCTTTTAGCCTCTATTATTGCATAAATGAATAATTTAATATTATTGCATTTATGCGACTAATTACCATGTCTTCTTGCTGTAGAATCCAGTGTTTCTTGCTTTAGTTTAAAACTACATTCAAAACTTGGTTATAAGTATTATGTGTAGGTAACTTTGATGTCAGAATCATCTAATGTCCAAAATCTTCAATAATTTGGATTTTGGTAAATGAAACCGAGACCTTGTGTGGAATAGTGATTTGATGCTTCTTTCTTATTCTATAGATTAGTTTGAACAATTAAAAGCCATTGGTGTGTAATGGCATAATTATCTTTCTCTCTTACGTGGTGAGAAACTGTTTAGAAATGTTGCAGTTCCGTATTTTTTCTACTTGGATGTGTTTGTGTGATGAAATTGAAAGATTGTTAGTTGGCAAGATATGGTAGTTTATACTCTCAATTTTAACCATATGAAGTTGTATTCTTCATTTTCCTTTTTGTAAGTTCCAATAAATTTGGTGTCAAGATACATTTTCTAACAAGAATTTGCTGTTGATTATGTAATGCAGATCGGAAACTGTGTTGGTGCAGCAAATCACAGATACTTCATTCTATTCCTCATTTCAGCTGTTGTCAGTACAATATACGTTGCAATTATGTCTGTGACAGCTGGGTTACACATCTGGTCACCATTATCAATTAGATCTCATGCCCGCGCAAATGTGGTTGGCGCTGATTTGGCTATGAGATTTGTAAAGGAAATCATTATTGCTTTGCTAAACTCTGCCTTGCTTATGTCTTCTAGAGGGCTTCTTCTTGTTTATCTTTTCGTTTCGAGCATCTCTGTGAATTTGGGCTTGAGTGTACTCCTGTGGCAGCAGCTATTTTATATATACGAGGGTAAAACTTATTTAAGCCATTTAAGTTCTCAAGGAGGCGATGGAGCTGATGAAAAAGATTGTCAGAACATTTTACGCTTTTTTGGTTGCCCATATTCTGTTTCCAGATACCTGCCCGTTGTTCGTGATTGTGAGAAGAGACACGTGAAGTGAAAACAGATTCGCATGCATACATTGAAAGAATTAGACATTTTTTGATGATATCGGATGTTAGTTTCTAATTTGATCTTGGACTATTTGCCCGGCTCCTTCCTCTTACAACAATTTTGCATTCCTTTACCAATGGAGATGGAGTGGAGATTTGTGGTCAAATCTTTGTGTTTGTGTACAGCTTTGATAAAATGTAACAACAAAAACTAGAATGAATACATAGTTTAGTTAATAATCTTCTATTCAGGCATCTGTTTCAATCCTTCAAAGCAAATAAGAAGTGCTAGATTTAAAGGTAAGTTTCTTTTATCTATAAAGCAGATTTATTGGTAACAATATTTGTTTACTTTCAGAAATACTACGCACTACCAATTTTATACAAACACTTTCTGTACGAATTGACATGAATTAAATGAAACAGGCTTGGACTTAGAGATGGCAATTAAATCCGGACCCGGATCGAACCCTGAAAATGTGGGTTGGGTTCAACCTGCACCGAATCAATTTTTATTCAGAATCCAAATGTAATTTTGAGAACCCGCATATTTTTTAGTCCATATTTGAGTTCAAGTGAACCCGCAAATTCAGAACTCGGATCCAGAAATTTTTATTTTAATATTAATTTTTTTAGAAATTATTTAATATAAAATTATAAATAGAAAAATTAAAAAAAAATAAAAAGAAGTCCAACCTAATTTCTCTTGTATTTATGTTTTTTTTTAAGCAATTCGGGTTCAAAACTCGGAATTTGGAAACTCGGATTTTTTCAGGTTGAACCCAGCCCAAACAAAAAAAAAAACAAGTTTAAATCCGGGTCCGATATACGGAATTTTGTGTCCGGGTCTAGATTCGGAAAGGCCAAATCCGGACCCGAACCCAGAAAACGCCATCCCTGCTTGGACTTGCAAAATAGAGACATTTATGTTATTAAAAAGGGGGAGGGGGGGGGGGGGAGATTTTTGGTTGAAATATTATACAATTATTATATAGGGTAAAGAAGTCATTTTTGTATCTAATTGATTCAAATTTATAATATGGGATTATCCTCATTGAAGAGTTGTTGTTACTGGGGAGTGGATGGGCAGTACCTAACCTTAGTAACCTACATCTCTTAAGTGTCTAACCAATCTTCAAAAGACTAGAAAAGTGCCAATTGTTTAGGAAGATAAGGTAAAGAGAGATATGGGAGCAGAAGCTAAAGCTATCCATTTGATGCTGTCAAAAGGATTCTCTGCTTGTAATCTACCAATCTCCCTAGCCAAATCCAAATCCTTCAAGCTTGTTCCTCATCACAATTCCAAAATATATGCTGCTTCTTTCAAGAAAAATATTGACTCTTCGCAGTCGCAGGTATACATACATACATACATACGCACGCTATACTGTACTACTATACTATACTATACTATAATGCCAAGAAAACTTTGAGAATAAACAAATAAATAAAATAAACTCTTTAATTGATTACATACGACGGTCGGTTAATATTGCATTCTTTGCGTGCTTCTTTGATTGTGTTTAGACTGTGAAAAAGAGATCAAAGATTCCGCGGCCTCTGATAACAGTGTCACCATCAGATGGAAGATGGCATGGGAATTGGAACTCTGAGTATGTGGTCTCTCTGAAACAATTAAGATTGGCTGATTTGGTTGAAGATGATGATCATCTTCATCAACACAACAACAAAGATGCTCAAGTTTCTATCAACCTTTCTATCCAAAAGGTATGGCTATTATTATTTGGCCCTTTTATTTTCTTTTTCTTCGTCTTTTTTTTTTCCCTCCATTTGTTCCACATTTATCATTAAACGTCACTTTAGTATTTTAGGAGCATATTAGTTAATTGTTTACGAAACATTCTGTTTGTTGTACTTTTGAAACTAACTAAGCTTATAAGTATAATAGTTACAATTGAACCCCTGTTACCATTATTCATCAGGCATGTGGCATTATGCGTGCTTCTGTTTAATCTTAAAATAATAATAATAATAATAATAATCAAATGAAATGCCTCTCAATCAACTATGAAACTCTTAAAGTCTAAAATAACGGTCTTGCTAAGTAAAACCATCGGTATTTTTACAACAACTCACAATCAAATTTTTTTTTTTTTAATGATTTAATTGTTAGTTATGAAACCACTAAAAGGTTATGAGAAATTAATTTTAAGCAAGATGTAAAGTTACAGGTAATGTGACTTAGCAGCTGTCTTGAAACAAATTGATTTGATTGTAGCATTGCTACAAATTATCCTGTGTTAAGTAGTTATTTATTATGCATTTCATTATACCGCATGATGAGTTGTATAAACATCACGTGTATGTTGTTATTAATTGAGATATAAACTTTACATTATCAGTTGTATAAACATTCTAACTTTTTAAATATATGCAATACGACCCTAAAGTTCTATTTATTTGTCTTAATTAATTTGTTTACTCTAGCATGCAAGTTTTGGGTTTTCGGTGGATGGAAGGATCATCACATCCTTCAGTCGAAAATGTAGCTATTGTTCTTCCCCTTATTGCAAAAAGGTATACCTTATCTTTAACTATTAATTAACCTAGCTAGCTAATCCTGCATATGAATCTTCCAATACAAAAGCAAATGTACAAGAAAAAAAAAAAAGAAATAGAAATAAGTAAACGCTTTAATAAATATGTCGTGATGCAACAGATTGATACAACCTTTAATGTTTGGGTGCTACTATCAAGCAGAGGGAATCGCAACGTTCAGCTGCCTGATGTTGGTGGTGATCCTTCAGTGGGTTCCTAAAATCTTTTTAATTTCTCTATTTATTCTTCAATTTCAAAATTCCAATTAAAACCGAATTTTATTATAACATGTGTGTATATATATATATCTGCGCAGGTAATATATGTTAAACCAGGATATCAAGCTGATCTTGATTCACTCATACACGATACAATCCGGCTTACAACCACAGTTAAAGTATATACATATATATGTATAAAATCACCCATATTTTTTTAAAATTTAATGTGGACGCACTCTTAAATCGTGCAGTTTAAAAAAATTATAATTGAAGTCGTGTGGTTTAAGAGAGTTTAAAACTAACTCTCTTGCTCCATAATTTTTAAAAATGTATCCATACAAAAAGAAGAAAAATGAGAGCATCCGTATTACATAAGGATTATATATATGTATGTTTGCGTGTACTCACACTTTGTTCTTTTTTTTCGTTTGCAGGATACATGTTCAGAAACATGTGAGAAATCTGAACCTACAGTTCAATGTGAGTGGTTTTGACAAATTCATCGATTAGGCCCGAGTATATGTTATTGTAATTAAGTTGCTTAATCAGCTATCTAATTAAGTAATTAATATTTGGTATTTTGGCAGATATTGGTGCTAAAAACACCGCTTCTATGGCTAAGAGATGGGGCAGACTCTTGGAGCTAAGGAATACACAGCTATAAGGCATTAGGCATCCATCGTTAAACTTGACTTCATTTCAGGGCAATGTGATGGAGAGCACACTCCTGTTGTTGTGTGATTACGTATATCTATGTATAATGTACCATAAATGATAATAAAGCATTAGTATCACACAATATGTGACTGCACGTACGATAACTAATGTATATGAACTTCACATGCTGATATCAACACCAATTTCTATAGAATTTACTTCTGTTTACGAAAAATGAGTCACATAAAATTATTATGTTACTTTTGAAAACATACAAATTTGTTTCTGAATATTTCAAAGAAAATTCTCCACAAGGACACGAACATGCTCAAATTTTTTACCACAATAAAAAGGAAATGATGCATCACTCTTTAAAAAGGCTTGCTATGACCGGTGTGAAATAGTTGGAATAGTTCAATTCCTTCCCACAATGAAATTTTAAAAAAAAAAATTCTTTTCACTCTCTATTTTTTCAAGGGCATTTAAGGGTAATGATATATCATGGTGATTTCTGATTACGCTCATAAAATAATTGGACAAATGATTATCGAAAGAGTATGGTCTCCTCGTGTTAAAAACTAATTCAATGACATTCGGTTTGGAAACTCCATAGATACAAGTGATGAATTTACATAAGTTTCTTCTTAAATGATATTAAATAAAACGTTAGGGACATCATTAAAATTTTTCCAACGCCCAGAAATTTTTTCAATAACAACAGCTGCAGGTCAGTTTGCTTGCTCTTTTCTGGAAGGATAACGTTGCTTGTGCAGATATCTCAGTCTCCGATGGCAACTTCTTTTCAACTTGCTAACACTTTTCATGTTAAAGGTGGCACTCATCTATGCTAATATAAATGTCCTTTAAAATTTTTGTTTGGCTTTCATGTTACGCGTATAAATATTTTCTGGCAATATTTGTAGGATGGTCACCTCCGGTTCCCATAAAACAGAGTTTCGGCATTTCTGTAAGTACCAGGCTGCTCTTTTTTTTTTTTCTCGCCCTATAGTTTTTTTTTTTTTTTAATTTTAGTTTAAGTTTTACCATTATTGATGGAGCTGAGAGATGTCTTCTTACCATGATTTTGGAGTTCATTTTCATGTTTCCTTTACTGTATGTGAATGATGTTATTCAGTTTGTGCTGTGTTTAGTTAGTTGTTGGAGTTTTGTTGTGGATTGGAATTTGGAGATTTAATAATTCCCTAATTTTCGTGACAATTATATAATTTTTTATCTATTTATTTGGATTTTCAATTAAACTTAGGATCAGGTGAAGATTGTTCACCCTTTGACTTTCCAAGATCGTTTATTAATGTTAAAGTGCTTCTTGAGTTGACACCACACACAGAATTAACACAAATTTCAGCATCAATAAGCTCACGGAGCTGTGTTATACAACTCTTTCAGCTCTATATTTTGTTGTGTGTAACAGTACATAGATGTGTTGCTTAGCATTTCTATGAATAATTTCTTTTGGTTTTAGTTACTATTGATTGTATCTATGATTCATTCATCTAATGACTAATGGTGTGATAACAACGGATACCCATATGTGATGCTTAACTACCTAGAAAGTCCACAAAGTTTTGTTTATTGATCATGCTTGGCTTCATACAGTACAAGGATCCTCCATTCTACTACATTGTTCCCACTCTTAACATTAAGCCTTCAAAACGGATAAGCTTTTCTGTGTAAAGGACGAGTCTCTTACCTTAAAACAAATTTTTCTATATTTGAATGACATTGGAGACCAAGCTAAATGTGGCCACATGCCAACGTACAGTTAGGTATGTAGGATTCTGCTGTTTTTGTGGAGTAAAATGGGCTGTTCTTGAAAAGACTAATATATGCATTCATTCTTAAAACAAAATGGATTATTGTTGGAAAAGTAATACATGAGAAAATGCTGTGGGAATCGTGTTTTGTCTATAACTATTGCCATTAGCATGCTACTAGGTTTTCCTGGAAAATGAACAGGCTACACGTGTCCTTCGCTGTTATGTATGCAATATAGTTCCAGTAGCTTTTAGCTGTTACTAGGTATTGGAGACCTATTTCTCTTTAAGTTTTCAATTTTGTCCCTAAATGCAATTTTATATCAACAAACTCTCAATATTTCATATTCTGTCACATATTTGTTTGATTTATTAGACATATGAGCACATAAGTGAATCAACTTGTTGCATGTTAAAGCCCAAAAAAGCTGGTAGCGACCGATGTTTGATCTTGGGTATTATTTCTATTAAATTGTTTGAACTTGGGTGATATGAATTGGCAGGCACCCTTAATAACAAAAACCCTGCCAATGTCCCATGCAAAACTTTAAAATTTGTTGGGAAGACCTCTTAAGAGTCCTTATTCTTTACAGCCAGTGAGAATTGAAATCCTTATCGGTTATCTAACAGTAGGCAGACGATTTTCATTTTTCCCCAAAATAACTGTATGTCTTTCTGATGTCTTTCTAACTCTCTGCCTTGTGGCAGGAAAGATTAAGAAGCTCTAGCAGAAGAAATCTAATCAGCGGCCATCAAGTCTCAATTTTTAGCACATGCTGTTTCCTGGAAGAAGCGAATCTCCTTAACATCAAACCCTCTCCATCCACAGCAGCTTATTCGGGAATCTCCCATGACAGCTTCAATATTGTTAAAAATATCAAGCTTGATGTGGCAGACACATCAGACATCACCTTAAATTTTGTTCAGATATTGCCATTTGCAGATTTGGACCCGGCTACAGCGAAACTGGCAATTGGTGTCGTAGGTCCCTTTCTCTCAGCATTTTCCTTTCTATTTATCTTAAGGATAATAATGTCCTGGTATCCAAAAATTCCACTGGGGAAGTTCCCATATTTACTAGCTTATGCTCCCACAGAACCCTTTCTTGTTCAAACGAGAAAGTTGATTCCACCTCTTGCAGGTGTGGATATAACTCCTGTGGTTTGGGTTGGATTGTTAAATTTTCTAAATGAAATATTGGTGGGACCACAAGGTCTTCTTGTCCTTGTCTCTCGACAGATTAACTAATCTACTTAGGCGGATGAATGAGGCAAATTCTTATTCCTTGTTTAATTCTTGCAAACTCAACATGTCAAAGACTTGAGTTTGTGAAAATATCTTCATTCAGATATTTGTAGATCTTATGTACATTTTTGTACAAAAGCGTGTTGTTCGTAACATACCTGAAGGGTAAAAAGAATTTATAATTTATAATATTTGTTGTATTATCTTTTTTTTTTTTCTGAGAATTATCTTTTAAGTTCTCATATATGTTCAAATTTAGCTCTCTTTTAACCAGCAGAGACAAAAAATTCAAATGCAATGAAAAGAGAAAATCATTCCAGCTTGCATAAGGTAAATACTGGGGCAAAATTTATTATCTACTTAAATCATTGTTTTACAGATTCATGCACAACAGCCAAAACATGTAGTGACGAACTAGAGTTCCACATTGACAGTATAATGTTCAACAATTAAAAATCATTTCATTTCATTAGCTGAGCCTATTGTTAAGTAACTCCAGCAACAATCCGCCTGTTCTTTTCTCAGATGTATCTGCCCGAAATTTCATGTCTAAATGTCTGCTATGAGGAAGTTGCTTGACAGTGACACCTGCCATACAATGTATATACATATATAAGCGCCTCTGTTTCTACTCCAATCCAAATTTCCACAAGCAAGGAAATAAAGTGGGCAGCGTCACTAAATAAATAACACCAATTACCTTCTCGCCCAGTTTGAATCGAGGCAGACCCTTGTAAGGGCATGTACTGCAGCGGAAAGCATCGCCAAGTCCACACTGCAAAATACATATTAAAAGCACGAACCATAAAAACAAAAAAATGTATGATTTAGAAATTATAAAAGTTTTGTGATTTAGAAATTATAAAAGTTTTGTGATTTAGAAATTATAAAAGTTTTCACATTAAGAATGGAAATTCATAACAGCACTTACATTCCCACATGCCGACTGTGGATTGTTCAACTGATCCATAGTCAATCCCAACTTTTCTACTTTCTCCTCTGCCTCAGCCCTACCACAAGTGCAGTTTTTGCAAGCTTTCCTCGTGCTTCCAACTTCACAATCACCAACTGCACAAATGTTTCAGTTTAAAGCGTGTTTAGAGATATCCTATACAAACACCTACACTAAAGAGGCCTCGCAAAATAACCCGTTTTTAAAAGTTTGCTATCTTACCCGGTGGTAACTGCGGTTTCTTCAAATCCTCTTCGGTTAAGAGGGTATCTTCATCAATCAAATCAGAATCATCATCCACCTGAAGTTTCACTAAACTTTTTGGAGCCTTCTTAATAGCAAAGGATGACCCGATTTTCCATGTAGGCTTCTTACCCTTTACCTACAAGTGAATACACAAATTTAATTACTAAATTGCTAAATAGACACTTCAAAGTAATCTTTGATGCGTAATTAAATTACAATTTTGATGACATGAAGTTCATAGCAGAGGGAAAATTAGAAAGTTAAGACCAAAAGCAACAATACATGAAATAAAACATTTAGTCCCCTTCCCCAACAAAGAAATGCCATACAAAATAAAGCACAAAAATTCACCCCTGAGTTAATGCTTGCAATTTTTCAATAAACCTCCCAACAAAAGCAGAAGTGAACAAATTTAACAAAATTTAATTCTTTTCTAGCTGATTAATCTTTGATCAGTGCCGATTCCTTCTTACCATATCACACAAACCCAAATTCATACAAGACAAGGGATGAAATGAAAAACTGATATCGACAATATAAGGTATAATTGAAACTTACCCCAAATAAAACAACTTCACCTGGTACAACTGATTTTAGTTGGACACGTTGCGCATCTAGAAACCCCGCTAACAGCAACTTGCGCTCAAGAGCAGGGATTGCCTTCAAGGAAAACATATGTGAGACATCTTACCAGAAGCCCATTCAAACAAAATGATAAACAGGAATAAATTTACCTTATCGACATCCCCTTTATCAGACGTCAATTTCTTGTAAATAAGAATTGTCCCACCAGGCTTTAAAACTCTTGAAATTTCCTCAAGCAGCTGATCACCAGGAAGTTCATGTGAGCTAGAGATGGAGAGGACAATATCTATAGAGAAGGACTCCATTGGCAGCTGATCTGTTAAAACACATTGACAAAAGCATCATATTACTATTTGAAAATCAAAATACAAAACTGATACTTCCAGCAATAATGAAGTACAGTAACACATAAATCAATTAATCAGTAAAATGCAACAGCAAAGCAATAATGAAGTTACTTTTTTTTTTTTTTTTTTTGAGTAACACATAAATCCAATTAATCAGTAAAAATGCAACAAAATCAGCGTGCAGTCAAGCACTACTCCAAGGGACGCCACTACTGAAACGAGTTTTTAGTAATTTGACCAATTTGCCTTGGAGAAATCTCCTGCTTGGGAGAGCTTTGGCAAATTGGCCTCATGGTTAGTTCTCAAAAGGCAAAGAAAAAACAAATTTCATGTGAAGCAAATCTATTATTTCCAAAAAAAATTTTAGGAGGTTTCCAATAAAACTAATGTCAACAAACAAAAACACTCAGAAAGCCAGAAAATCCACATACTGAGTTTAAAAGAGGGGGGAGGGGGTTATGTAATAGGTAAAAAAACTATTATTCAAAAACATAAATAAATTATACAGAAAATATGACCCAAAAAAAAAATTGCATATGCACAAGTGAGTTTCATGTCTCATTTTATGGAAACAAACAAGAACTGATTCTCACTACTTAAAGGCCTGTAAACAGGTATACAATCATGGCTTTCTAAATTATAGATACAGGATTGAGAATATATATACATATATATAAAGAATGAATGATACACAATGTAGGATTGAAAATATTACTTAGAGAAGAAGCTTGAGTAATAATTTGAGGATCACACTGTTCAACTGCTTCATCCCCAAGCTCTCTTATTGCATTCAAAACTGCACTCACAGGCAGAATTTTATCTTCTGATAAAGCAAGCACAGCACTCTGCATTTTTCCAGTATCCTACATCAGAACAGAGTAAGCCATTTATAGCATGTACATGAACATAATAGTTAATCCAATCATGTATTTATATGATTGTGCCAGCCTTAGTCGACACCGAATCTAAGTACGAACAGAAGAAAAATTCAGCATACTATGAAAATGTATAATGAAAAAGACATAATTATAGAAAAAAATTGAAAAGAAGAGCAAAAGCGCATGATTTATATTCGCTTTGTTGATTCTCGTAAGTCAAAGAAAGCCATCAAATCAATTCCGTTGTTTTTCATGTATTGTTTACATCGTTGGCCACATACCAAAAAAAGAGAAAATTATTTGAAAAAAATTGCAATAAGAAAGAACAAAATCAAACAATAAAAAAAAAAAATTAAACGAATCGATAGGGCATGTAAAATCTTAAAAGAAAAAATTATACAAAGAAAACGAAAGGTAACCCACCATATAGATAGATCTGCCTACAAAGGAGATCTCAAAACCCTAGTTATAATCTTCGATTTCGTGATTTGGATTTTGATTTTGACTTTGTCTGTTAGGCCGTCACGAAACGTCTTGTGTTTGAAAAGAAATCGCAGTGAGATCTTATTTACTTTTGCTTTGTTTGGCTAACCGACTCCCTCCTTCTCATTCTCTTTCTTTGAAATTCACGAAAGTGATTTTAAATGGAGGCAAAGGCAAACAAGTAAAAGGGAAAAGGGTTACGTCACTGACCCGACCCGGTGCGACGTCAGCGCATCTGAGGACCTTAGCTGGCCGCTGACGTGGCACATTATTGCTTAGCTGTTCCCGTATACCCTAGTTTTTATGACACGCGTACGAGGGGTAGTGCATGGAATTGGAAAAGTTAAAAGCAATTTATGGGTCAAAGGTCAAAGTTGTAATTTTGTCGATTCAGGTGGTTCCGTCCATCACACACCGCAGCAATTTATTTATTTCCCTCCCTTTATCCTGTCATCAGTGTCTACTGGAGGAGAAGAGTGAAAAAAATGGGGAAGAAGAATAAACGGACGGTCCCAGAGGTACTGTGGAGGCTGTACAGAGACCGGGCCCGAAGCTTATCCCACACCGTCACTTACCTATTCACTCAGAGTCAATTAGCACCGTCGAACTCAAACACCAGCGGCGCTGAAGACGACATGTCGTTTATTCTTAAGCACAACGATCCCTCTGACTATCACAACCTCCTCAACAACTGCTACATTGTTATAAACGACAATGCTCCTCCACTCCCCTCCCACTTCTCTCTTCGCAATCGCTGGTCCCAGCATCAGGTAACCATAATGCCACGTGACGATTTAAGTTTTTCTTTTTTTTAGTCACTGTTACTGTTGTGTCTCCAGATTGTCAAAAAGACTATCGAGATGATAATGTCGGAGAATCCATTGTCTTCCAATGTAATATGCAGTGCTTATGACAAGGCAAGTACTCTTTTTTTTCCCCCTTGTGGCAAGTTTTGTATCTTGTTGATTGCGTACTTCACTGGAATGATCTAGCGGATGATTGTTGCTTACATTTTGGTGACCAACACTGCCACATAACATCTACTCACGAGGCGTGCTGTGTATTTGCTCATTTGTATATATGTTTTTTTATTTAACAGGATAAATGTTCGAGTTTCATTTTCGAGCTTCTAACTGGTCCGGTTTGGTGTCTTCTATTAAAAAGGGTATTTCATCTTTTAAGTGTTTGTTGATTTACATTCTTCGGCTATGTTATAAAAGTAGCTAACTTGGGCAACGATTGCATATGTACAGGTTGGGGATGATCTCATGGTTTATCTACTAAAGCATTCGTCAATATTTTTGCCCCTTCCTCGTAAGAAACATCATCAAGTGGCAGGACCCCCTATGAATGATATATGCCGTAAGTTGTTGAATCAGACAGCAAACTCTCATCGGCAAAGTCCCTCGTTTGTCCAATTTGGTAATCAATAGTTAAATATCATACTTCATAACCCATTATTCACCGATTTCTTTTATCTTATCCTATATTTAACTTTTGCCAGGACCCCAAAAGAAGAGGAAGAGAGTTGATAATGTTAGTCCAATATCAGAGAGACAGCCGGCTAATTCTTCTGTCAGGGAGTCTGAAAAGACAAGTTCCATTAATTGTGTTGGCTGTAATGGCAAAACTTGTTTAAGGCCATTCATCGAACCTTCACTGTACAGCCATGGTCAGTTAATTTCCTCCGGAGATGCTACCAAAGCAAATAGTGTTTTTGGTTTTAAAAATAAAGGGGATTTAGATGGGAGACTTCAAGAAACCTCAAAACAGGTTACAGCTAAGTCTAGAAAGCGTTTAAGACCTTTTAGCTGGCAGCGCCGCAGAAATCGTAGGCAAATAAATTTTGAAGAACCTAGTGATAAGACACCTAGCATGACAGTCTGTACTGTTAAAGATGGTTTACATGGAAGACTTCAGTGTGACTTTAACAACAGGGTAAGCTTGCAAAGGTTATTTTCTTGGAAGAAACTGAGCGATGACTTTGATTTTGGCTTAAAATAATGTTCAACATAACTTTTTGTAAGTATGCAACAACTGTTTTGAGTTATTTACTGTACTATAACACCGGAAAAGCATGCTTGAACATATCCTCTTATTTGTATTCTAATGGCTTGATTGGCATTTTCTTATCACTATTTCATCTGTTGAATATTGTGTTGAGATTACTAATTGTGATTTATCTGCAGATGCAAGAAAAATGCCCTTGCTGTTTGATTCTTCAAGCTCCCCTGTTAGTCACCAAAGGGAATCATATTGACAGGCATTCCATATTTTACAGTTTGGAATATTCTTCCACTGTTCTCCCTCGGAAACGTATCCTTTGAAGGATCTTACTATATGCTCATGGCTTATGCATTCCTTCTCAAATTGGAAATATGCTTACCATGATCATCATTATCACATCACTTTATCAAATCTTTAGACAGGAGATCACTTTATCAATTCTTTAGGCAGGAGTGTCATATTTGATTGTTAGTAACAAGTATAGTGCATTATTGTTTGTCTGCTTGCTTTTCTGTCTATGACCCTTCAAACGTATTGTGGCTCCTGGATTACGATGATACATGGTATGCCATCAATAAAAGCAAATATGGCTTAACGACCATTGGAGGGATTGTAAAATAGATCATAAAAATTTGGGTAGAAAACCTTGGAAGTAAGTTATTCAAGGGTAGGCCCCCAAGGGCGTAGTCGAGTTGGTTGGCAGTGCAATTTGTTGCCCCTCACTTGTGTGGACTCGGGTTCGAGTCTTGGGGGTGGGAGGAGGGTAAAAATTGATTTGGGCTTGCCCACCCCCCCTTTCCTTTAAAAAAAAAAAAAAAAAAGTTATTCAAGGGTAGAACAAACTTTCTTCTAATCTTAAATGGATGGTCGGAAATGGTGCAAGAATTTGTCTTTTGGAAGATGCTTGAGCTGGTTTTTCTCGTTTGAAATCCATTTTCTCATTTGTACAATGTACCTTTTAGTCATAATATTCTGCTCAAAGAATGCAGCTGTTGGCTGCATGGTTATCTTGGATGATTCTGTGTTCTTGTGTTTCCATACTTTTAGGGATTTTTTGTTTTCCACTTTGAGGTGGTAAAAAGGCAACTATATTATGGAATTGTTGTGTTTTGGTAATTTTTTGGGTTATTTGGTTGGAAAGGGATAAGAAATTATTTTAGGAAGCATGGGAGGAGGGTGCTGGTTGTTTGAGGGACAATGCTCATTTTGTTGCTTCCATTTGGGCATTGATATCAATTGAGTTCAAGGATATTCCTTTATGTTTTATTTATGGAAATTAGGAAGGTATTGTTAGGTGTTCTTTAATGTATTTCTTGGTGTATCCATCTTCTTTTTGTGGACTTCTGGTCCACCCATTTGTATCTTTTTTTGTTTCAAGTAAAATTTCTTGTTTCTGTAAAAGAAAAAAGAATGGAGAAGAGGAAGGTACTGTTGTACCCTTTTGATTTTAGAAAAGTTTAGCATTACCTTAACAAGCTTCAGATATACTGAATTCTCTAAAGCCCAGTTCTTCAGATGCAAAGTTTCTTATAAGGAAAATCTTTGGTTTATCAGATGTAAATCTAAGTGCTGAATCAATGCCATGCTCCCACAGCAATGGCTTTTGTGTCGTTGGATCTGCATGTCTGTAAGTTGAGCTTTATACATTGAATGAGTTTGAGGTTAATATGTTTTTAACTTTCATAATATTGTTTTGGAGTTTCAGATGCTATAAGTGACAGTTCCAGTTGGTAAAAGGAAAGGGAGATTTGTAGTTATGGTAGCTTCAGATGTTCAATTAAGTTGCAGTGACATTGATATTTCTTGATCAGTCCCAAACAGGAAATTGAAAGCTCTAAAATGTTCAGGACAGAAAGGGTTGTAGCAATTGGACTGTGA